>JARUPZ010000034.1:5184679-5334679 GCA_031213475.1 Nereocystis luetkeana | reverse complement strand
GATACGGAGTCGTCTCCAAAACAAAACAAAACAAAACAAAACGTGTATGTCTCCGAAAACAAATACCAGGCAGGTAACTAATCAATCGAAACTCAATAATTAATTAAAATCACCCCTTCAATATCACCCATATGATACCCATTCTACCTTATCGTCTCTAAATCGGAACTTCGACGTGTCGATACATAGAACTTTCGATACTATATCGAAGCACGGACAACACGGGGATGCCAGGGGATGGAGAGGGCTAACCGTGGTCGATCGTATCATGTAATACGATACATCGAAAGTCCGATATTGAATATATATACAGGAAATTTCTATGAATCAGAAGTCCGTCCGATTTTTTCGATATACCTGGTATTGACTTTTCCATCACTCGAAAGTCGATGTATCGGTTTTTTCCATGCATCGAAACCCCGTCCGATATTTCGATATACGGTATCGGAATTTTCCAAGAATCGAAAATCCGCCCGATATTTCTTGATATATCGGTTCTTTCCATGTATAGAAACTCCGTCCGATATTGCGATATATCGAATTTTTCCATGAATCGGGAGTGCGTCCGACTTTGCGATATTTTGTATCGAATATTTCGATACAATACTCAAACGCTAGCAAATAAATCCATCAACAGCAGCAGTGCCTACAAGAGCAAAACCTCGCCTTCTTCTGCTTGCCCATGCCCCACGATCCATCATCCCAGAATGAAGACGCCCATCGAAAGTTCGACTATTATTATCGATAAACCGGGAATCAAAACCTTCCGATACGATAATCCAACGCTTTCAAAACTACCAGCCCGTCTATGACGTACGTACAACAGTTTCTTCTACTATTGCCCCCATGTCCAACGACTACTGTATATATACCTACAGCACGTACAGCGGCAAAGCCTCTCGCCATCTTTTCTGTTTTTTGCCCCCGTGCCCAACGACCGTATACCTACGTACCAACAGCAAAAGCCTCACCTTCTTCTGCTTGCCCATGTCCAACGATCTATCCCAGAACGAAGACGCCCTGGAAATCTTTTCTTTGCCCTCCTCCGTCGCCTGCTGCCGCGACAGCCGCGCCTGCATCTCCTTCGCCGCTGCCTGCTGGTGGAGCGCCTTCATAAAATTCCAAAAAAAAATGCAGGAGCAAAGGCCCAGGTGGCGGGACGGAAAGCGGGGGGTGTAGAGTTAGAAAGCGGTGAGGAGGTGGGGTGGGGTGCCAAGTGGGGTGGAGCGGGTTGGGGTGGGGTGAAATGGGGTGTGGTGAGGTTGGATGGAGGGGTGGGGGAGGGGGGGGGGGGAGGGGAGGGGAGATCGCCGTGAGTAGGCGCGTCCGTCCGCGTCAAGCAAGCAGTGCCCTGCAGGGCACCGACTCACTCCTGCACGATTAACCCTTCGGCCACCGCAGGTCTGGCACCAAAGCGTGGGTGTAGTCCTGGAGGGGCAATGAGGATTCAAAAGGTGCGCTTGCTCCCTCAATCACTTTCCCCTACGCATATCTCCTCTGCCCCCCTGCGTCTCTCCCTCCCTTCTTCTTCCTTCTCTTCCCCTCCCCTCCCCTCCCTTCCCTTCCCTTCTCTTCACTTCCCTCCCTCCCCCCCCCCCCCCGCGCTCCCTGTCACAAGCGGTTCTTACTAGGATGCAGCTCACCCTTCATGCGACGCGCTCAACCTCTCATGGCGCTTCGCAAAGCTTGGTGCAAAATCAGTGTCTGCCTAGCAAGTATAAAACCCGGCGTGCTCGTGCTCCGTCCCGGTATTGTAGGGATGCCAGGGTATATGTTCATACGACTACGGCCAAGCATGACACGAACCCCCCCCCCCCCCCTCCCTCAATGGTCAAATGACTAAGGCAAGCAACAAAGAATCCCCCCCCCCTCCCCCCCCCGCCCCTTCTTACCTCCCCATTCAACGTCGAAGCGTCGGCAGCGCCATCTCCCTCGCCTGCGCCCGGCCCCTTGCCGTCCGCCCAGGAGCCGACCTTCTGCTGGAACATGTCCTGTTTTTGTCTCTTCGACGGGCGCCAGGGAATGCCAACTTTCTTGCCGGTGACCTGGGTCGATCGGCGCCGCGAAGAAATAAAAGAGCGAAAGACCGACATACGTGTGATATTGCGTCTTCTTTTGCCCGGGAGTACAGTCTACGTGTGAACGATCATGTTACTATCAAGCACGGATTATTTTCCAGGCCAGAGGACAACATTAATATCGCCAACACCACCAACACCACCACCACCACCACCACCACCACCCCCACCAACACAACACCCACAACCCCGCGCCGCTCCCCTCCCCTCCCCCCCCCTCTCCACGCCACCCCACCCAAGCTCGCCTCACACAACCCCGTTCCCCCCCCACCGCTCACCTCCACCCGCTCCCTCTTTTCTCCAGACACGTCGCCGTCGGCACTTTGTCGGCCGTCGGTAGTATTCTGTCGGTCAGCAACGGGTGCCAGCGTTTCTGCCGCCGCCGCCGCCACGTCCGCCGCCCCCTTACGCTTCCTTGGCATCATCGCCGAGAAGGCGCTTCCCTCCTTCGTCGCCCGACCACCGCTAACGTTACCGCCTCCGCTGTTATCGTCGACATCCACGCCGTTTGACCACGACTGCCACAACTGTTGCTGCTGCTGCTGCTTGTCCTGCTGATGTTGCTGGGAAAGGTCGGTGTTGCCGCTCCTCCCGTTACCACCGTCGCGGTGCTCCTCCGCGAAGGCGGCGAGGCTGGGCGACTGGTGCCAAAGCGGGTCCCCCTGCTACGATACACGGTCGCGACGTGGCGTTGTGGCGCGATTGAGCGGGGGTGGAACAGACAAAAAAAAAAAAAAAAAACACGTAAACGATCAGCAGAAAAAAAACACGTAAACGATCGGCAGAAAAAAAACACACACACACAGAGAACCATCTGAATCCTGCCAGTTACGGTGACACATGATAGTGGCAAGAAACGGCTACAAAAGAAAATACTTCGAAGTATATATATATATATATATACATGCTCGTCTCACCTCCGACTCCGCGGGAGCTCCTCCAGTCCTATCACCTGTCGCCGTCGCCGCCGCCCCCGCTCCTGCCGCCGCGCCTTCTAGCACTACTCGCGAGAACACTTGCGCCCACCCTCCTCCCGCGCCACCACCGCCGCCGCTCCCACTTGATGGTGGCGGCGGGAGCGACGACAGCGGTGGCAGTCCCGCCCCCTCCTCCGCCTCGGGGTGGTGGGCGGAAACCGGGGCGTCGGAAGCCCGCCCCCCGTCCTTGCTCTTCTTCTTCTTCTTCTTCTTACCTTTCTTCTTATCATGCTTCTTCTTCTTCGGAGTCTCGGCGGCATCGGTTTCGGTGTCCCCCCCGTCCCCCGCCTCCCCCTCCCGGCCTCGCTTCCGGACGCGGCCGGCGTCCTCATCTCGAGAGCTGCTGCTGCTGCTGCTACCACCACCAACACCACTGCCGTCACGTCCACCACCACCACCACCACCACCACCACCACCACCACCACGGACACCAGGCGACGAGGGCTGCGAGAACGACGGAACTTCCGCCCGCAGGTTACCTGCCCCGATTTCCGCCGCGTCTTCTACGCCCTCCACCCTAGCCTCCCCTCCTCCTTCCCCTCCCCCTCCCTCCCCGTCCCCCTCCTCCTCCCCCGGAGCACTCTTGCTCTTCTTCTTTTTCTTCTTCGTTTTCCTTTTTTTCTCGCCGGTCCTTTCCTCCCCCTCCCCCTCCCCCTTCTCCCCCTTCCCCTCTCCCTCCTTCTCGACATGGCCATTCTGCAGCCCCACCCCCTCCTCCACCGCTCGTTTTCGTCGCTTCGGGGCGCCCTCTCCGCCGCCGCCGCCGCCGCCGCCGCCGCCGCCGGGGCTACCGCTAGCCCCCTCCGCCCGCGCCTCCGCTCCCGTCGTCGTCGGGCAGCCTCCAGCAGCCCGCGCATTGCTTTCCTCCGCACCGCCGTCGCCTGCGTCGTCGCGACCTCTCTTCTTCTCGCGCGCGTCGGCCTCCTCCTTCAGTTGCCGCTCCCTGCTGCTGCGCTTGGTCCTCTTGCGTTTGCGGCGCTCTTCCGAAGTCTCCTGTCCTTCGCTCTTGTCGCAAGCGTTTTCTCTGGCCTCCGCGTCCGTGCCTGCGTCCACCGTCGCCGCTGCCCTCGCCGCGCCGTTGGCTACTGCGTCTTCTAGTGTCCCTTTGGCTCCTCCTCCTCCTGCCCCTCCTCCTGCTGCTGCTAGCGGTCCTGCTGTTCCTGTTCCTGCTCCTCCTCCTCCTCCTCCTCCTCCTCCTCCTCCTCCTCCTCCTCCTCCTGCTGATGCTGCTGCTGCTGCTGCTGCGGCGGCGGCGGCGGCTGCCGCTCTCTCCTGCTTCCTTTTCTTCTTCCCCTTGAGCGGCGTAACCTCGACGGCGGAAGCAGCAACCGGGCCCCCGCCACCCCCGCCCGCCCCCGCCTTATCCCCTCTACCACCACCACCACCACCACCACCACCACCACCATCACCGTCCCCGGCCCCAGCCCCCACAGCAGCGGCGGCCATCACCGTTACCGGAACACCTCGGCCTGCTAGGGATAACGGAGGGAGAAGCGACCCCCCGGGCGGCTTCATCAGCGACAACGACAATGGTGACCCCAACGGTAACCTCAACGGCAACCCCGACGGTGACTGCGACGGCAACAACGACGACGACTGTGCTGTTACTCCCGAAGAACGCGAGGAGTCACCATCGGGGCCGGGGGGAGGCGGGGGGGCTAAACACACCGGAGGCCCCCCCGTCTCGGCCGACGCCGCCGCTACTGCCGCCGAGGCGTCATCGCCGGAGGCTCCTCCCGCTTCCCGCGCCCCCGACGCCTCCAAATCTTGGGAATATCGCGACGCTGTTTCGGCGGCGGCGGCAGCGGTGGCGGAGCCGCTTTCGGTCTCGTGGTCGCCCGCCCGGCTGCTGCTAGCACCGGTTACCTCCTCTCCCGCAGCGGCGATCTCCTTCGGTGACTGTGAAGACGAGAGCGTGGGCGGCCCCGCGCGTGGAACGGGTATTCCGTTGCCCCCGCCCTCTTTCCCCTTATCGCTGCTGCTGCCGCCGCTGCTAGCGGCTGTGGTGGTGGTGGCGGTGGCGGTGGCGGCGGCGGCGGCAGGGGTTGGTGTTTTTGCGGCGGGTGCTGATTGGTCGACGCCCCCCCGGGCGCCACCGGGGGCACCTCTACCAACGGAAATGTCACCGTCGGAACTTTTACCGACCGCACCATTACCGCCGGGAGTTTTGGCCGCGGGTAACCCGCCACGGGACCTGGCCGCCAGCTCGTTTTTCGGCGCTTCGAACGACAGCTTACGGCTGGCCACCGCGCTGCTGCCCGCTGCCTTGCTCGCGGCGGAAGCGGAGCCTGAGCGGGCTACGGGGGGTGTCGCCGCCACCGCCGCCGCCACCGCCACCGCCGCCGGGGGTAGCTTCGCCGGGAGGGGCAAGGGTGCCGGGCGTCGTGTGTAGAAAAGGAGGTACGCTTGGTCGTTCAGAACGGTCTGCTGTTTCACCTGCGGGTTGGTTACAGGGCAGGGAAGGAGGGGAAGGGGGGAGCGACAAGCAAAAAACACGCGAGCATCACCGACATATTGTTCTCTTTTTTTTACATCCCACTTTCATTATCTTCGCCCTCATCTTAGTCTTCGACTCAGATCCGGGGTCACATACCAGGTACACGGTAGCATATGCTCGTCTCCCCCCTCCCCATCGCGGCGGTACTTGTCCCTTGCCTTTTCCTACACGAGAAAGTTCCAGCACTATGTTTTCCCTCGTCAAGCCGCGTCGACTTGTGTCTACCGACGCCATGACAGGCGCTCTAGACAGTTGCGGACTCTCCTCGGGTACTGTCGAAGGGGGAGGGGGGAATATACTCGATAGGAGAGATGTACTCGATATCATGCCTGGCCGTAGTCGTATGACCATAGACCCTCGTATCCCTACAATGCCGGGACGGAGCATGTCGGATTTTCACCGACCACGCAGACACTGCTTGCACCAAGCGCGAAGGGCCGTGAGGTGTCTGGCGGGTCGCATGACGGGGTGAGCTGGATCCTACTAAGAACCGCTTTTGAGGCGGACTTGGATATGGATGACAGCTTGAATGAGTTGATTTAATTCCCGGTGTAGGCATTTCCAGAGACAAGCAATGCGAGTACCAGGAGGGGGGGGGGGAGGGGGGGGGGGGCGTACTCATTTGTTACTTGCCTTAGTCATTTGACCATTGACCACGCATCCCTTTCGAGACGGAGCAGGGGAGGGGGGGGGGGGGGGGGGGCGGGGGTCGAAATCGAGCAACGTACCCAAGCACTGCCATTGGTGGGGGAGGTCCTGGACGGAGGGGGGGGGGGGACGTCGCGGTAACTTCGGTGGCCTCGAATACGGCTGCACGGGGTGTCCAGGCAGCAGAAGCCACTAACGACGACGACTACGACGAATGATACCAACCCCACCGCCCTCACCCACACCAAAAAACAAGAACCAACAGCCTACGCCAGCATCGGCACAATGCCAAGAACGTGAGCACCGAAACACCAAAACACCAAAACACCAAAAACACACATACAACAACGATCCCGAAAAAAAAAAGAAGGAAATCACGCACTGAGCCCGAAAAAAAAAAAAACACGTACGAAGCATATACGACTGATCGTATACACGGAGCAGCACAACAGACCATGTTGAAAAAAAAAAAAAAAAAAATGGGGGGGGGGGAAAAAAACTACAGTAGGACAACTTGGGAAGAACACACACACGTCAAAAAAAAAAAAAAAACGCATGCGAAAAAAAAACGTCAGCCACAGTCGAGAAGGACACCCAGCGCGCGCACCTTAGACACGCTAGTGTCATCCATTTGGGCCCAGATGCCGGACGACGAGCGCACGTAGGCGTAGTAGTGGCCAGAGGACATGGAGCCGCCGGCGTGGACCACAACTCTGCCACGGAAAAAAAAAACACACACACACACACAAACGCACACAGGAACCAACAAACGAGAGTATCAGCGAAGTTTCCCCCCCGGCGGCGGAAGAGGAGAAGACATTGAAGCAAGCACGTACTCACACACCAAAAGAACTAAAAACGAAAAAAAAACACACAGCAGCAGCAGTAAAAACACGAGCACGACGCGATCTCGAGAGACAGCTAAAGAGGCGTTACACAAGCGGGGGAGACGACGAGAACAAAATTGTAGACGCTCCGAAAACGGAACGTTTCCGTTTTCTCTCTCTCTCTTTTTTTTTCCTTCTTCGCGGTTCTTGTTTTGCTTTCGTTCTGTTTATATTTCGAATTTCTCTTCGTTTTTTCTTCGCGCTAAGGACATCCCCCCCCCCCCCCCCCCTCCCGTTTTTCGTTTTACGTTCTACCCTTCGTATATTGTACATACAGTATAGCTAGTGGGTACGCGTTTCTGGATTTGTCTCCAATTTCGCGTTGAAACTGATCTTGGTATTCGCTCATCTGCGCTTATGCTTGAAAACACAAACAATATACCAGGTATATATATACATAGGCAGCTGCGGCAGAGCAGCAATGCTCAATCGGGGTGTCCGTGCGCGGAGGCAGGCGCCACCACAGGCCACACTACGGCACAGTCTATTGCGCCGGTAGGAGGCTGGATTCGACGACGAGGGAGGAGGGAGACTGAGCGTCGACGTGCGGGGAAGAGACGGGTTGACCTCCCCCTGCGCGAGAATTTTTATTTTCCAGATCAGAACCGCAAATGCGAGGAGCATTTTGTTTTTCAGGATGACGGAGAAAGGGAAACGACTGGAAGGGAATGGCAACGAGTGCACGCGCAAAGGAGCGGGTGGATTGGGCCAAGGCGATGATGCGGCCATGAAGAGCGGCAGGAAGACGGTGCATGGAGACCCATGATCTGCGCGCACACTATCATCACGAGAGAAGCAGTCATAGTTTGTTTTTTCCTGGTATTGTTTTTCACGAGGCAGAATAGTATCTACCGGTACTTGTTATAAACGTCGTCACTGCTGGTCTTTGTAGTTTAACGAGTTGTATACCCTTCATGGGGAATAACCTACGCAATTATCAGGGACGTGGTATCATAACTGTGCTGCACTTTTTTGTGTCAGACAGTCCAGGAAGAGATTATGGCGATCGTTGATATTCGTGTGGTAGTAAGGTTCGATTGCTCCTTTTTTGACTGCATATCCGCGAGTCTTCACTCTGACAGCACCCCAGATAGCAGGCAGGTGTGTTCCTCTTTCGTTTTCACGACTACCGTGCGTTTCGTACGGTGCAGGCAGCACTTCAGACAGCATCCGCTGTAGTCAGCAGCCACGAGTTGGTTAGTGGTGGGAACGGGGGTACTCTTCTATGTTATAGTTGAGAGGATATGCCCGCGGCCATGTTAGTTCAGTTTTGCACATTGGTTTTATCTTGTGTGCGCTTTTTTCGTCTCGTGTATTTTGAGGCAGCCGAATTTTCGATTTTTTTTTTTGGTTTTTCGGATCTTCCTAGGGCTCCAGCACCTTTGTGTGACCACGGACTCCTTCGTCAGAGAGTTAATGTGAGAACAACAACAAACAACAACAATACATATATACATCCACGATGCGCCGGCGGAAAATCCCGCACCTTTCGAATAATTAAACTCTGAAGGGTACAAAAACGGACGGCTACATAGGAGATAGCTCTATCACGGAGGACCGTAGTAAATAGGACCAAATACTGATATTACGGGAGGCCATAGTTAATAGGACCTATGGTACACATAAAAACCTATACATTTAACCAGTTTTACTAACAGTATTTGGTCCTATTTACTATGGTCTCCCGTAATACTGTAGTGGAAACACGTAAATATATACTCGTACGTGTTTGTGTGTACCGTAGGTCCTATTTACTATGGTCCCCCGTAATAGATGGTGCGAGGAGCGTACTGCAATGGTGACCGCCCCCACCCGCCCCTCTCTTTTCCTTTTTGACATATCTACCCCCGTGATCGAACGCCGATTGGAAACCCCCTGCCCACGCACCATGCAGCAGCACGCACGCGTACCCCGTAAGGCCTCCGCCCCGTGCTCGCACCTATTTCCTACCTACCCTGCGTTCGAACGCCACTTGGAACACCCTGTCTACGAAAGAACGCACGCACACCAGCGCAACCCTTTTGCTACTGCAAAAACAAATCTCAACCCTTCCGAAATTCGAAGGTATCTATCGCAAAAATACGGGTCGAGTTCTGAGAGGGGAAAAAAAGAGATTGTGAAAAAAAAAGACGATCTAGATAGATCATGTATAGATAATGTTTCATCTCTATGTATCCCAGCCCTGCTAGTTCCAAGTCAAGTGCTCCCAAAATGGGAGTGCAGTCGTCCGAAAAGAAAAAAAAAAGGGGGGGGGGGGGGGGGGGGTTAATCCCTTTAGGACCGCAGTTTTGGGTACAAACCACTTGAAATTTGAGTAATCCGCCCCCAGAACGGGACTGCGGTTCTAAAAGGGTTAAGCTTGCTCACCCCGTAAGGTCGTACAGCGCCGATCTCTCCGGACCCGACACGCGGAGCTCCAGTTTCTCGCCGAAGTGAACGTGGTGCTTGACCTTGGAGGCCTTCCTCGCGAAAACGAACCGCTTAAGGTGAACAACCAGCGCGTTCGGCGGCTGGTGCAAGCAAAAAGCGCGACAAAAAAAAATAAAAACAAGAAAAAATAAAACAGAAACAATTTAAAAAAAAGAGTGACAGCAACAAAAGAGGCCAAGAAAAAAGAGGCGAAAAAAAAAAAGAGGCCTCAAAAAAAGAAGCAAAAAAAAAAAAAGAGGCGAAAAAAAAAAAGAGGCCAAGAAAAAAGAGGGGAAAAAAAGAGGCAAAAAAAAAGAGGCAAAAAAAAAGAGGCCAAGAAAAAAGAGGCAAAAAAAAAAGGCAAGAGAGCGGCGGCAGCGGTGGGGCAGTGAAGGAGGCGGGAAGAGGGGGGGGGGGGGGGTGTACTCGATAGGAGAGGTGTACTCGATCTCATGCATGGCCGTAGTCGTATGACCATAGACCCTCGCATCCCTACAATGCCGGGACGGAGCATGTCGGGTTTTCACCGACCACGCAGACATTGCTTGCACCAAGCGCGAAGTGCCGTGAGGTGTCCGGCGAGTCGCATGAAGGGTGAGCTGCATCCTACTAAGAACCGCTTTTGAGGCGGATTGCATATGGACGACAGCTTCAATGAGTTGATTTAATTTCCGGTGTAGGCATTGATATTAACAGTGTAAATTTTGCACACCCCGGGTAGATAATTGATTCCCGGTTGATCATCTACACTAATTAATGGCAGATCTATTCGCTACCTTGTACCACTCTGTCCTCAAGTATAAGGAACTAATGTATTGAAGATTAGTATGTAAATGGTACCTATATTTCGGGACAGAGCGGTATCGTCTGTATGATCTGTATCATCTGTGTGATATGTATGATCTGTAGCTCATGTTGCCGGGTGGGGACCCGTATATACTCTGTATGCTCTACTGTAGCACATGTTTTTTGAATGGGATCTGCCCTGCAAGGCAGATCCTGCACACAAAAACTCTCACGACGGTAGGTGATGGAACCAGATGATCTATCTGTGGAAAGATAGATCATGACCTATCTGTAAATAGACAGATCATGATATATCCGTCTACAGATACATCATCATCTATATACCCTAATGATCTATCTGTAGATAGATAGATCATGGTATATCTGTAGATAGATATATCATGATATATCTGTAGATGGATAGATTATCATCTATCTGTAGATATATAGATCATGATCTATCTGCAGATGGTCTATCCGTATGTCCGAGGCGTGTGAATCATTGTAAAACAAGCAGTAACCTACAGCAACTCTCTTCTCGAGCGTTTACTACCGGTACTTACGTATGCCTCGTCTCCGGCACATTGATTGCGGCAGTGTCAAACGAAAACCAGAAAACACCAAGGACTGTGCTTACGTCTACTTCTGCCGACCCGAAACCGAAACCGAGACAGCGGCCTGTATGTCCGTGTATGAAAGCACAAAATAGGGAGCCCTTCCTATATAAGACACACCGGGTGCAGCACGAGATGCCACACGGAGAGGGCCAGCCGCGCATTCCTCCCCCCTCGCTTGGTCTCGCAAGGGATGCGTGGTCAACGGTCAAATAGATGACTTAGGCGAGCAACGAATGAGTGCGCCCCCGCCCCCCGCCCCCCGCCCCGTCCCCTCCCCCACCCCTCTCCCGTCCCCGGCTTCCCACGCCACCGCACGTCACTGCCACACGCTTAACCGCCGCACGTGAACTAACCTCCACGGCCAGCCACTTTCAGTTACCTTTATCTCCCCAGCTTTTCAGCACCGGACCCTGCTTGACACCCCTTTCGCCATAACAAGAAGCCACGTCCCAGCGCTGCCACAGCAAAACCCTCGAGCCTCCCCAGCCCCCCCCTTCTCTCCCTTACCTTCCCCCCCTCCCCCCCTCCCTCCCTCCCTCCCGACATACAAAAAACGGCTTCCATCGCACCTCGAGAACCGCGAGGCGTTTCTCCGCCCTGACCAGCTAATGCCACCCGCCGCACGCCATACGACATACGGTCATGAATGACCACATGAGACCCCCTCCCCCCCCCCCCCCCCCCCCCCCCAAAAAAAAAAAAAAAAAAAAAACTCTCCCATCGTACCTCGAAAACCGTGAGGCATTTCTCCGCCCTGACCAGCTAATGGCACCCCCCGCACGTCATACCACTACGGTCATGAATGACATGAGTACCCCCTTCGTCCCCCCCCCCAAAAAAAAACAAAAAAACGCTTCCACCGCACCTTGAAAACCGTGAGGCGTTTCTCCGCCCTGACCAACTTCTGGCATCCCCCGCACCGCCACCTGTTGCCGGCGTCCAGCGTTTCCTTGGCGGTGAAGCGGTGCAGCGCAGAATCGAGGGACCTTACGCCGCCGGACAGCTCCATGGAGAGGTCGAGGAAGGGGTCGAACGTGTCGCTACAGTGCCCGCAGCTCAGACATTTCAGCTGCCGTAGAGAGAGAGAGAGAGAGAGAGAGTGGGGGTGTGCTCATCCTACTCGATCTCATGCATGGTTGTAAGTAGTCGTCTGACCACATGCCCTCGCATCCCTACAATACCGGGACGGAGCACCGTCGGGTTTTCACGTGTTCACCGACCAGGCAGACATTGCGTGCTTGCTTGCACCAAGCGCGAAGGGCCGTGGGGTGTTGGGTGAGTCGCACGAAGGGTGAGCTGCATCCTACTAAGAACCGCTTTTGAGCCGGATTCCCTTGCACAGGGATGACAGCGTCAATGAGTGGGGGGGAAGGGGGGGGGATACTCGATAGGAGATAAGTACTCGATCTCATGCATGGCCGTAGTCGTAAGACCATAGACCCTCGCATCCCCTACAATGCCGCGACGGAGCATGACGAGTTTTCACCGACCAGGCAGACATTGGGGGGGGGGAAGCTAAGGGACAAGGGGGTGGTGGAGGGGGGAGAAAACATCACGCCTGGGACATACCATCGATTCCCACATCATATTCTAGATCTTTCAGGACAGATGATCTGCATGATCTGTACGATTTGTATGATTTCCCGGACATATTATTGATTCCCACATCATCATGTGGATATTTCAGGGCAGATGATCTGTATGATCTGTACCAGGGTATGACCTAGCTCATGTTGACGGGTGGGAACCGTAAAACCTGCATGATGTAGCACACATGCCCTGTGTTGGGTCAGTCGGCACAGATCCTCCACAGACCTCTCACAACGGCAGTTTGATGAACTACTGTGGATGATCCAGGTCATGATCTATCTGATATGTCTGATCTGTCTGGCTTGGGTGTGAAACAGTAAAAGAGACAGAACAAAAAGAGGAGAAAAGGGAAAGGCGGAGGGAGTATGCCTACAGAGGGGTCGAAATATGTCGATACAGAACTCTGTAACGAGAGACAGAGAAGGAGAGAAAGAGGGAAAAAAACTATAATAAATGAAATAAAACGAAAGCAGATTACCCGTACCCTGGCCAAGAAACAGACCTGAAACGCAACAGAAACAGAAACACTGAACACACGACAAGAGGGGGGGGTTGTACTCGATAGGGGATATGTACTCGATCTCATGCATGGCCGTAGTCGTATGACCATAGACATAGTGAGGGGGGGGGGGGTGGGGTGTACTCACTATCATGCATGGCCGCACTCGTATGACCATAGATCCTCGCATCCCTACGATGCCGGGACGGAGCACGTCGGGCTTTCACCGGCCAGGGGGGGTTTGTCGCTCCTTGTCACGTCTCAATACAACGTTCACCTAATCCGAGCAACCGACCAACAGCTACTCGTACCTTTGGCAAACACAGACGCCCCGCCCTGGTCGTCGTGTAACCCACCTGGCTGCGCAGATAGCCCCCGAATATTCTGTTGATGGGAGTCGTCTCCGCTAGGCGGTTGGGCGCGGAGGACTTCACCCCGCGGCGCTTGAGGCAGCAGTCGACCATCTTGTCCAGCAGGTGGCGCAAGAACTCGTGCGCGTCCTCCTGCCAGAAAAAATGTGCATTTTTTGTTGGCGTTTTATTGTCGTACGTACGTAAATAGCTTGTTGTTCATGTATTCGCCCGTGTTTACCTGCCGCGTGCTGTTCACTATACACAGCGTTCGCTGTTCCAATATTGAATGGGTCTGTGCTCTGTTCCTTGATAAATCGTGGGCTGTTCATTGATCGTTGTGCGTTGTACAACGCTCGTTGTGGTTCACATCTCGTTCGTTGTTTACCAGGAGCACTTTTCTGTTTATCGTTCGCTGTCCTTCGTGTATGCCTTGGCGTCGGAAAGGGGGGAGGCGAGGCGGGGAGGGGGCGGGGGGTCGTTACGAAGAAGAGATTACCGGGGGGGGCGGGGGAGCAAAGGGAAATATCGGGGGGGGGGGGGGGGGGGGGGGGGGGGGGAAAGCCCGACATCATGCACGGCCGTAGTTGTATATCCATAGACCCTCCCATTCCTGCGGCGAGGGTGTGTGGGTTTGGGGGGTCTCGCCGTCATGCATGGCCGTAGTCGTCTGACCATGGACCTTCGCATCCTCACAATGCCGGGACGGAGCATGTCGGGTTTTCACCGACCAGGCGGACATTACTTGCGCAAAGCGCGAAGCGCGGCGAAGTGTTCGATGAGTCGCTTAAAGCGCGGGCTGCATCCTATTTTACCATGGAGGGGTTATTATCGGGGGGGGGGGGGGGGGAATCCGTGTCATACATGGCCGTAGTTGTGCATGACCATAGACCCTCACACCCCTACAACGCCGGGACGGAGCACGTCGGGCTTTCACCGACCGGGCAGACATTGCTTGCACCAAGCGCGAAGCGCCGTCAGGTGTTACGCGAGTCGCACGAAGGGTGAGCTGCATCCTACTAAAGAACCGCTTGTGAGGCGGACTCGCGAAAGGATGACAGCGAAAATGAGTAAATTGGGGGTACTCGTTTGTCGCTCGCCTTAGTCATTTGACCAATGACCACGCATCCCTTTCGAGACGGGGAGGGGGGGGGACGGGGGGGGGGGGATTGCGCAAAATCGTGACGGGCCACCGAAAATCTTCGTTTCTTCTTCCAAGCCAATCGCCAGCGCAAACAAGTCTGTTTGTCGACAGTTACAAGTTAGTATTCACCCGAACGAGTGCTTAGCGAGAGCTAGTTGTCGACAAATACCCTTTTCGCTTCTGTCGACAACCGCCCCCGTTTCCACGAGCTGCAAATCGGTTGGGAACTACCCACAACGTCACCGGGAATATACCTGCACCAGCATGAGGGGAGACCAAACAAGGCACGGCCTTATCATCGCCGGAGGCACACGTGGAGCAAAATGACACAAAGAAAAAAGGGACTGATTCATACTCGTACTAATCTACAAGCGTTCCTTATGCTTGCAACCAGAGCGGTTTTGGCCAAGAAAAAAAATAAAAAAAAACAGGTTCATCAGACTGACGACGCGTTCTACGATAGAGGTGGCACATTTCCGCTAAAATGTTTCCTGAATGATGGGATTTCTTAACCCAAAATCGTCGGAATGCCAATCCTGTTTCGAAAAAAACACCTCTTTTTTGGATACTTAGGTCATGGGATTATTCATCGGGATGCAATTCGATTTTGGCTTTCGATGCCAGTTTTCGGGTGACGTGTGGAGCTCCTTAACCCATTTAGTACAGCAGTCCCGTTTTGGGGGCAAAACACTTGGAATTAGAGTGATTTGTCCCCGAAACGAGACTGCGGCCCTAAAAGGGTTAAGGTCAAGCGAGTGAGCATCGGAAAAAAAAAATGTTGCACCTCTATCGTAAAACGCCTCTTGACGAGGCTCCTCAATTCGGGCAGAGACACTACCTCCGATCATCATCGTTTTTTACTTTCACAAGAAACAGAAAGCTGCAGAAACCCTTAAGGTCATGGGATTTTTTCGATCGGGCTATGTATAAGCACATTCTCATCCAGGGGACAGTTTTTGAGTGAGAATATACAGCTCTCCCCAAGTGAGAATGGAGCCTCATGAAAAAAATATGCATGTGCACTCCTCCTATTCAATACTACTACGGGTGACCATAATAAATAGGACCAAATATTGTTAGTAAAAATGGTTAAACATATAGGTTTTTATGTATACCATAGGTCCTGTTAACTATGGTCCCCCGTAATACTACTACAGGTGACCATAATAAATAGGGCCTACGGTGCACACAAAAACCTATATATTTCCTTATTTTTTACCAACAATGTTTGGTCCTATTTACAATGGCCGCCCGTACTACTACCATTTTTTTACCAACAATATATGGTCCTATTTGCTCTGGTGCCCCGTGATACTACTACGGGGGCCATAATAAAGAGAACTTACGGTGCACCCAAAAAGTATATATTTCCTTATTCTACCAACAATATTTGGTCCTATTTACTATGGCCTCCCGTAATACTATTACGGGGGACCAACTTAAATAGGACCTACGGTACACACAAAAACCTACCAGGTGTATATTTTTACCAACAATATTTGGCTCTATTTACTATGCTCACCCGTAACACTAGAACTGCAGCATATGCGGATTAGAGCCCGCCTTGAAAACCGAACTTGATAAAAAAAAAAAAAAAAAAGCAAAGCGAAGCAATCGGGAGAGGCGCAGGCAGAGAAGGCTACAGAGTAGGCCTCTCTCTCGACGATCCCCACCTGTCTCCCCAGACGAAACTGCTTTCCGATCATCCTCAAGTTTTGCACCACCACCTTCGGGCTGATGGCGCCGAGCCCCGCTCCCCTCCCCTGATGAACCTGGAAGGCGTTAGTTGCATCGTTTTGGATTGTTAGTTTATTCCATTTCTTATAATCAACCTCTTTCAAGAACTACTATTACGGGGGGCCATAGTAAATAGGACCTGCGGTAAACACAAATATCTATATATCTCGCTATTTTTACTTACAATATTAGGTCCTATTTACTATGGTCCCCCGTAATAGTAACTCCACACTCCACAAACCGTTTTATTTTTCTTGGGGGGGGGGGGGGAGATCTACTTGGGACTCAGCGTAGGAGAATGGTTGCAGTAGTATATATTACGGGGGACCATATTAAATAGGACCTACGGTACAGACAAAAAAACTACCTGGTATACAGTTTTTCGCTTGTTTTACTACTACGGGGGGCCATAGTTATTAGGACCTATGTTATGCATAAAAACCTAAATATTTAACCATTTTTACTGACAACATTTGGTCCTATTAACTGTGGTCCCCCGCAATAACAATATTTAGTCCTACTGTATTTACGATGGTCCCCCGTAATAGTAAAAAAAAGAAGAGTTCACACCTCTCGGGCAAACCATCCATTCCCACATAACCCCTTTAGGACCGCAGTCCCGTTTTGGGGACAAACCACTCAATTTTCAAGTAGTTTGTTCCCAAAACGGGACTGCGGTTCTATATATAGGATCCCCACCAAGAACTATAGTATGTGCCACGGTAGGTGCTATATATTATATATATATATATATATATAGCAGGGCAGATTGTTCCTGAACCGTTACCGTTCTGGGTGTCTGTCAATATAAGGACCGTTCACAGACATCGGTCTGAAGCCCAAGCGTCGCTCATTGCTCATACTGACAGACACCCAGAGGGATGAGTCCGGGTGGGTGGGAGCCGTGAAATCCGCATGCTCTATCTACATGGCGCATGCTTTCCTGGGAAATCCTCTGGAAACGGCAGGTGAGGACCTACACCCGATCAACAGCAGCCGGTCTCTTTGTGGGGGAACACACCAATATTATGTTACGGGGGACCATAGTATATACCAAGGTACCTGGTAGGACCTACGGTGCATACAAAAACCGATATATTTCCCTGATGTTACTAAACAATATTTGGTCCTATTCACTTTGGTCCACCGTAACAATGGAAGTCGGGATGAAATGTGCATTCAGTAAAAATACTGGAATAAATAGGTTTTTGAGTGTATCATGGGTCCTGGTTACTATATGGCCCCCCGTGATATGATACACGCCTCCCAATGAAAGTGCAAAACCCTGAGAATCAATATGAGAAGCTAGTGCAAAACCCGATGTACCGTTAAAACGCAAACTAATGGTTTTCCAACCAGGCGATATTGGCTACACCTGTAGTTCCACAAGCAGTTGCGGAGCCCGTTCAGTCACAGAATAGTTCGGCCGAAAAGTGATCGTACCCCTGCCTGACGGAGCAGGCCTCAACCGCGAGCAACCATTGTTTTAGGGGAGACATGCACATACACTAACTTGGAGTAAGGGTGGGACACTATTTCTTCAGTGGGGGTGCTATTAACTGTTTTACAGACAGTAGTACCGCACTACAAGCAGTACTTGCTGCTTGTACAGCAGAGTAACATTTTTTTTTTTTTTTTCTTTTTCCAAGCATCACTTTTACTTTCCAGCCTGATAACTCGGAACAGGTATTAAACGGGAGGTTGTACCTTCAGCGATCTTCTGGACAAAGCCGTGGTCAGCAGCAACATACGCATCCCCGTCTACCACCATCTAATTCCAACCATTTTGTCCCCCGAGGCGGGAGCGGTGCTCTCGTCTTCGCACTGCACATACCCCATTTAAGAGCGGTTTGACCTTGTCCCGGGATAGGGAGCGAAAATGTCTCCTAAATCGAGACATATTCCCGCGTGAAGACCACGAATGTAAACGCTCGCAAGGCGGCAACAGTTGGGCGATACACCTGGTTGCTTATTCAAGTTCCCGTGCCAAGCGGAACAAACGATTTCACCGCTCTTCATTGAGCCAGTTTCTTTCGTTTAAAAAAAAAAAAAAAAAAAGTGAGATAAAAAATTCGGAAAAATTCGGAAAAACTCATTAGGTATATGAGCAAGCTTGGTGTCTAGGTTTTATGGTGGATGCTCTTGAATCGAGTACCCCGCGGTATATAGGTATATGTGACAAAAGTCGAGGACGCCTGTAGAGGCGAGAAATGACAACCTGGTTGGCCCGCTTGACATTTAGAATGTTAAGAACTACAAGACCAGGAGTGTTTGTTTTTTTATAATTTTCGTACGATTGCCAAAATGAAAGAACAGAACTACAGTCAAAGACGAACAAACGATTACGCTTGGCATCATATAACCCCCCGCCCCCGCCCCCCCACCAACGATTTACAAGACACCGAGCGCTTGCCGCCGGAGAAACAGCGAAACATCTCCAAACTACAGTTAGTGCGAGCAAATGCGATTTACTACTTTTACATGGCGCCGAAGCAGTCAGGACTGCTGGCGGGAGACTGGGTCAATTATCGCGGGTCGGGTCGGGTCTGTTTGAGTCAGGATAACCCTACCCGCCCTTATGGGCCTCTACCCTACTCTAACCTACCCTACTCTACCCTACCCTACCCTACCCGATCCGATCCGACCTTACCCTACCCTACCCTACCTACCCACCCCACCCTACCCTACCCTTCCCTACCCTACCCTACCCTACCCTACCCTACCCTACCCTACCCTACCCTATCCTTCCCCCCCCCGCCAGATTTCAAGAACCTCCTGACCCGACACGCGGGTCGGGCCATGATCCGCGAAGAGCCCTGAAAAAAAGGAGGGACCCAATTCGATAATGGCTGGAGAGACCGACCGATCTATACCTACAATATCTACCCACCGGGATCCACGAACCCACGCATACATACAAGTTGACGAAAGTTACATACATACAAATACCCTGCTGCGATAAATCCCTAGCGACAAGATGTGCCATATTTTCTCGATGTTTGTCTGCATTGTACCTGCTTCGTGTGCTGTTCCATCACCGCCATGAGCTCCACCTTGCGGAACTCCCGGCCGCCTCCCATAGGCGGGGGACCGCGCGAGCCAACCCCGTGTGGGCCCTGCAGCAGAAAGAAATCCATCGGGGGGGGGGAAGAAAGCGTTGAAAAAAAAACATTGACGGAGGGGGCGGTACTCATTTGTTGTTTGCCTTATTGCTTTGACCATTGACCACACATCCCTTTCGAGACGGAGCGCCGCTCCTACTCCTGATCTCCTGGGAAAGACAACTCCAACAGTTGGACGCTCACTACGTTATTTCCATATCAGGTACCAGGTATATTACGTTGATTTGTTTTCGGCTACTCTCCTACCCTCCTGCTCCGCCGCCTGTGTGGGGGGGGAGGGTGGGGGGGGGTACTCGATAGGAGAGGTGTACTCGACATCATGCATGGCCCTAGTCGAATGACCATAGACCCTCGCATCCCTACAATGCCGGGAGGGAGCATGTCGGGTTTTCACCCACCAGGCAGACATTGCTTGCACCAAGCGCGAAGCGCCGTGAGGTGTCTGGCGAGTCGCATGAAGGGCGGGGGCGGGGGGGGGGAATGAAGGGGGGTATTGGACAAAAAAAAAACTTAACTAGAGAGACCATGTTTTGGAAAATACTACTGTACTTGAAATTAGTGTGGGACACTGTATTACAATAGTGCAAGTATGAAAGGGGGAACGGGGGGGGGGGGGGGGGGTACAACGCTACATAAGAGGGGGAGGGGGGGGGGGGGTACTCATTTGTTGCTTGCCTTAGTAATTTGACCATTGACAACGCATCCCTTTCGAGACGGAGCATCGTTCCTACTCCTAATAGAGACACCTCCAACAATTGGGCGCTCATTACGTTGTTTCCGTACATTACACAGAAACTTTTTGCTAATCGTACCCCCTTCCTGTTTGGTCGCCTGTGGCCACCATCTATCTCCTAGGATAGCGATCGTTTTCTTGCTGCTATCTAGTGTGTCAAACTCCTCCACGTCACATTCGTCTATTTTCCTCATCTCCTCTTCTAACACATCCCGTTCCTCCTTGTATACTTCACATTCTCCTACTATGTGAGTTCTACTCCTTATTGCTTTGCCACACGGGCACATCTGTGCATCTATTTCCTCCTCCTCCCGGCTACTGGTATACCTCTTTGTTCTTTCTGGTAGGTCCAGGTCACCTACACGAAAGCGAAGTTTCAGCGTTTTCGAGAAGTCCATTGGGCCGTGCAGATACGTTTTCATTCCTATTCCTTCCTTCAACCCCCCCTATATCTCTAGGTGTTTTTTTTCCGATTCCACCTTGTTTCGTAGCGCTAGCCTTTCCCTTCTTTCTATCCTTTCTTCTACTTCTGCCTTGTGCTTCCCCAACGTCCCGGCGGACATCAGCTCTTCTTGGTTTGCCCCTACATCCTTCCATACTTGTCCAAGGGGGAGGGGGGGGGGGGGCGACGGTGTATGTACTACAAGAAAACCTTACACCGTCCGCAGGGCAGGAACAACAAACACAAACCTGACAGTACACTCCCTCCAGCAGGTGCTGCGCTAGGGGGGGGAGGTAGGCAAGGCACTGCAGCGTGGCATTCAAGAAGCACGTGTTGCCCAGGTTGCGCAGCCCCGGCCCCACTCGGTAGATCTTTTTCCAGTGCAGGCATTCTTTCACGCGCGAGTCAGGGTAAAGGCCCTGCCCAAGGGGGGGCACATAAGGGAAGGAGGCGGTGTGGGGGGAATGGGGATGAAGCGGGGGGGGGGGGGGGGGGTGATGTTACGTTGGGGGGGCAGGGGGGGGTGTACTCATCGTCATGCTGACCGTAGTCGTCCGTTGGAGGGGGGTGGGTGTACGCGTTGTCATGCATATATATAGCTGTGAGTCGTATGAGCATATACCCTCGCATCCCTACAATATCGGGACGGAGCATGTCGGGTTTACACCTACCAGGCAGACACTGCTTGCACCAAGCGCGAAGCGCCGTGAGGCGATCGGCGAGTCGCATGAAGGGTGAGCTGCATCCTACCACGAACCGCTTTTGAGGCGGCTTTTTTTTGCATGTAGACCACAGCGTCAACTAATTGATTTATTTTTTGGTGTCGCCACACGTGGGAGAGGGGGGGGAGGGGGGGGGGGAGTAGTTCGCGACTTTGTTATCGCGGACTTGTATCCTGGTGTGCAAGATTAAATGGAGGCCGGTGCCCGATACCATGCCGGTGGAAACCCTTGGCATAGTATGGCAGTGTGTGGGATAATGCCGGTGGCCGCTATAATAGTGCCGGTGGATAGCCCTGCTGGCACATACCGGCAATATGGAGACCGGCACTACTGTAATAACAGATACTGATAGGTAAGAGGATCGTAATTTGTTGTCATCCTTCCTCTCGCCGCGGTACTGATCGATGCGTGCATTTCCTTCCTTCATTCAGCCTTCGGACGAGAAGCAAACAGAATTTTCATGTTTCGTACGTATATGATGGTGATGATGGTGATCATTTCTCACATTACACTAGCCCACCTATCTGAAGTCCTGGCTGCGGTCACAAAAACAGGCTGTAAACAAAAAAAAAACATATCCACGGGAGAAAACAAACGAGTACAAAATAGTGCGCACGGCAGTATCATTTATTTATTTTTAGTCATCACTTTCAGTTTCGAGCCTAACTCGTAGGAGGGTTTTACCCTCAACGAGCTTCTGGACAAGCCGTGGTGACAGGTGTTCACAGGTGTCTACCCTTCTCCCCCCCGGTACGTGCCTTTGTTTTTCGTCGCGCATAGGGTCCAGCATTCCCACTGCTCGTCGATTTTCCTCGAATGCTGCTAACTCACGCTCTCGTGCTTTCAGTTAATAATTTTATTTATGCAGGAAAAAGCCCTATACGAGCATGCACTCGGTGAGACTCGAACCCACGAAATTGGTTTAGATAGGCTCCCGGACCACCTACCAAGCCACCGGAGCATATCAGTCCGTAGGGGAAAACGGTACGAACGAGCTGTGGTTTATCATCCCGTTATCACTTGCAACCAAATAACACCAGGAACATACATATATCACAGCAGTACACTTTGGCCACGAATGTATATCAATGATATGTATGCATACCAGGTACAATGCGAAAGGGAGTTGGTATACCTGGTGCATGTTTTCATCCCATCTACATGCGCGTAATATCTTCGCCCTACTTCTGCAGCTCCCTCCCTTTGGCAACTCAGATCCCAGTTACATAGCGGGCACTCCTATCCTCTCCCCGTCGCAGCTATTAATAGTGCATGCCTTCATTTTTTATAGCGGGGAGGGTTCAGCATTCTCTCTGCCCTCGTCGACTAGCATCTAATGGTGCTTACACATGGGTAGGCGCTATCCGCAAGTCGTTTTTTTCCACAAGAAAAAATAAATATATACTCTTGTAATATACACCACTATTACGGGGGACCATAGTTAATAGGACCTATGGTATACACAAAAACCTATATATTTACCTATTTTTACTCACAATATTCGGTCCTATTTACTATGGTCCCCCGTAATAGTAGAAGAAAATATCTCGTAAGAACATACCAGTGCGGGCGTGAATGTAAGCACCAGTTGGTATTTATATTTATGTATAAACGTTCCTTATAAATCCGACCACAATAGATAAAGGTTCAATTTTTGGGGGGACGCTAAGAAAATTGGATAAAGTAATTGTGCTATTACGGGGGATCATATTAAATACCTGGTAGGACCTACGGTACACACAAAAACCTACCAGTATTATATTTCGCTAAGTATTTTTACTGACAAAAAATTATTCTATAAGGTCCCCCGTAATAGGCGGCGAGCGGTACACTAAATAAACCCACCACCAGGATACAGCAGTAGTCTATGCTCAAGGTTAAACAAGCCTGCTGTCGCGATGAGATTCCAAGACTTGCTCAGAATACGAGTGGGCGTTTCTTGTTGGGGGGCCCACCTGACCGGTAATATAATCACCATTTGGACTCTGATACGAACATCAAACGTAGCTCACAATACCGGTCAGAGCGTAGTTGTAAGTATGGCGGTAAAACCAGGGGATATAATATGCACCCCCCCTTAGACCATTTCGTCTCCCCGAATTCGGAAAATAAATAATTGCTCATCTCATCAGACATCAAAAGGTAAGCATACATCACATTTTCCCTGCTTCTATTTTTTTGCGTATTCTGGTACAGATTTTGAGGTTGCATCAGGACTATGTACTCCAAATTTCTCAGCAACGGGTGTTCCTTTGAGCCTGCAGCGCTTGGTTTCGTGGAGCAAGCCCATGTTGATGCTGTCGAGAATCCCCATCACGAACCGAGATAACGCGAGTGAGAGTACACTGCACCTCTGATTATGTCGAGAATAATAGTAGAAGTGTTGGCGAGGGGTTCTGGGGAGCACCTGCAAAGACAGATCAACTACGAGTATCGAGTTGATGGTCGCTCGATCACGGAGTAGATCATTTTTTATTGGTTGATGTTGGATTAAGTAGGAAGCTTTAGAGAAGGAATTGCAAAAAATCCATGGAATTTTTCAACGTCAAAACAGCAGACTATTAATACTACAAGGTACTAAATACGAGTATTAAATATGTGTTGAAAAGCGGGGCATACACTTTCCATCAGTAAATTACAGCACCAAAGTCGTCCTACAGCAAGTACCCTTGTAGTAATACCTTAATTAGGTACCAAATTGACTCTTTTTTTTTTCAGGAGAACTTTCGCTTTTGTTTCGGCCGAGGTTTTTTTTTTTTTTCGTGCTTTCGGCCGCGGGGCATGCAGGAGCCGCGCGTGTACACACGGCTCAAGCTTGAACCCCGGCCGAGGTTCACGGCGCGTGCTCTGGGGGTTCAAAGCCGCTAAAACCAGCGAAGCGCGTGATCTGTTTCCGCCGAGCCCGAGCCAGCCTGCCTGCCAGGACAATGCAAACACCACGACTTGATACTTTGATATTTCGATATTTTAGCTCCGCTGCTGTGTCACGCTGCTGTCCTTCCAGCTCTCGAGAGCTTAGTAACATTGCGGCGGACGCGGTACAACGGCAGCCCCCCACATCAGGCTCCTTCCCTTGGTGGCGGCGACGGACCGTGTGCTTCTGCTCGTGTGCGTGTGTATGCCACCATTTCTGTCTCCCTAGGCAATCGAATCCAACACATACCGGTACCGTGCTCGTAAGTCTCCTTTGGGGGCAGGACGATATTCAAATCACACTTGCTCAGGATTGCAAAGCAACGTCCAGCCAACGACGGTAGCGGTGCAACAGTAGAGCAGCAGCAGCAGCAGTAGCAGCAGCCGCAGCAGCAGCAGCAGCAGCAGCAGCAGCAGCCGCTAGCAGTCAACCAGCAAGTGGCACAACAGCACCCGCGCGTCGCGCTCTGGGTCTTTTCGTGACGTTCACGGTGATTTCTTGTGTTTTGTGTGTGTGCAGCGTTTCGCCACCAGAAGAAGATGCAAACCAATGACTACAGCAGCAGTAGCAGCAGCAGGCAGTACGTTTTCAGGTCCAAATTGTTTAATCGACCACCTACATCGTCGAAACCTATCCCGTCATTTACATATATGGGAACGCCTGATCGGGTGATTTTCCCCCCTTATCAACTTGCGACACCCTCGGTACTTCAAATGAACCACATCCCGAAGGGGAGCCTTGTATATAGAACTACTTACAGATATCTCACTCTCTGAGCGTGCTCGGTTGGTACATCCCTGGCCTCTTAGAACTCCCCACTTCGAAACCGCCTCCTTTCATTACTTGCCGGACCTTTCCAGCGGTGCTTCGTGTCCTCGTTTTTATTTTTGCACTTTCAGTTATGTTCTTCTTTCGTTTCGTGTGCGTGCGCGTACTCAGAGCTCGGCACCGCGGGCGAGCCCAGCGCCGTCGCGGGTGTCAGCGGGTGCTGCCGGGTAGAGGGGGGGTTGCGAGGAGCGCGATCGCCGTTTTCGTGCCTAGGCGTCGCGTGTGCCTCGAGACACGAGGAAAGCATGAATGGGCTCTGTCTGGCCTCCATCTGTGGAGTTGGATAGAGTATGTACCAGTCTATGAGGGCCGTTCGGGACCGCAAAATAATATTCGAGCGGTGCTTATTTTTGCGACCAAGCTGAAGTTCACAGAGAGAGCTACACCGTCTGAGCACCAACATTGTCGAGCTGGCGAACTAGGGCCACGGTGACCACCGGGCTTCACGCGAGGCGGGCGGCGGGGCTCACTGTGGCAGATAGGGGGTAAGATTTACCCCGACCGAATCGGTGGCGTGGTGGTCGCGAGAGGGGCGGGCGGTGTACGAGGCTGAGACAGAAGCTCCGCTGTTCGATTTTTTTATTTTTGACCGGTGAAAGGCGTTCCAATCAGGCAGGAAAATAGTATACATGAGAGGGGACGGGGATGTTTTTTTCTTCCCGAAATTTTCGGTTTAAATTTTCAATGTTTTTGCGGGGCTGCTGCTGTGCCATGCTGTACTTTCTCTTTCGTAGACACATCGTATCAAAAAAGAAAAAGTACCCTACCTGGGGTATGTACGTACGTGCGGCATGCGGCGTTCGGGTTGTTTTCCTGGATGGAGCGTGGAGCTCTTGACATTGCAAATCGCCCGTTTTCACCGAATGAATTGTTCGGACCGTCTGTTCCGTTCCATTCTTCTTCCTCATGACTCGTGAGCGAGTGTAGCGGGCGGAGCCGCCCGTGACGCGAAGCGCTTGTACATACCATGTAACATGTCATTTTATTATCATATCACACCTGAGATACTCGTAAGAGCTTTGTAAAATTGAAAAAAAAAAACAGCTGTGAGATCAAGGATTTCGTCGAAACTCATGTATATTCGCGAGTTGTTTGTGATAACATAAATCGATCGCGCGTACTACGGGTTTCAGATGGCCTCGTGCAGGGTGCATATCATACGTACACAGCAGTCAGTCGATGAAAATGAGAAAAGAGACAAAATCTGAAGTTGCAGAGTAGTTCAAGGTGCGGGTGTGCTATTAATACGTACCGGTACCTGGTATATATATTTGGGAAAGAAATGTACCAGATATATACAGCAGCAGTACCTGGTACCAATCTGTCCGGAAATGTAAGGTTCGTTTTAGTACCAGATTTAATATTCCAACGTTCCTTACATTAACGTCCAGAGTGGTGTGGCATACCGGTACTACTTAACCCTGTTAGGACTGCGGTCCCGTTTTGGGACAAACTACTTGAAATTAGAGTGGATTGTCCTCAGAATGTGACTGCAGTCCTATATCCCAGGTGCGCTACCTGCTGTGGTACCTACTATTGGGCCTGTGGCATCAAACATCCAGCTAAACATACCTGACCCCCCGAAGGCAGCCCTATCTTCTCGTCCGCGAGTCGCGCAAGCACCACCGCTTTCCCTCCCCCCCCATCGACCCCCCCAGCCTTCACTCGTCCTTTCCCACGGTCAGCAGAGCCGCCACTACCGTCGCCGCCGCCGCCGCCGCCGCCGCCGCCGCTGCTGCCGCTACCGCCGCCTCCGACCACCTTGGTAATGCCCTGACCAGTGCTCGGCGCAGAAAACACGGTCGATGGTTTGCTGGCCGGGTGGAACTCTATGCGGCGCCGCAGGGGGTGCTGCGAGACGGCGGACGCCAGGTAGTCCCGCGCCGTGCTGTCACCGCCGCCGTTGCCGGTACCAATACTATCGCGATTGCTGTTATTATTAATAGGTCGACCGGGTTTTACTGGTGGTGGAGATAGTGACGGTTCTTCATTGCCAGAGCTGGTACGACCACCACCACCACCACCACCACCACCACCTCCTGCTCCTGCCTGTTGCTGCTGCTGCCACGGCTTAGCCTGCTGGTAGTGGGAGAGTAATGCGCCCCTAGCTGCGTGGTTGGTCAACGCAAATCCACCGCCACCGTCACCGCTCCCACCACCGTTGCCAAGCTTGTTGCTTCGTTTGCTCGACCCAGGCCAGCCACCTCCACCTCCTGCTCGAGCCTGGATGCCGAATGGCCTGGCTGAGGGTGCCTGGACTAGGCCAAAGCCGCCGCCACCGCCGCCGCCGCCACCACTGCCGTTGCTGCTGCGGTTGCCCATTTCGTGCCAGCTACGCTTTTTTGTTGCCCCCCCCCCGCTGCCTTGCTGCCAGCTTCCACGGCCATGCTGGGCATGGCCTTGACTACCTTTCCTTCCCCCGCCTCTGCTGCGCTTACCCATACGAAAAACCGCTCGGGAACTAAAAAACTTCGCACCAGCTTTTCTCTTATATTGTTGAGCTTGAAGTTCTTTGCTAAGTCCTCTGCTCTAAGCTACCAGTCAACTGCGAGTCATCCGACACCAAAGATCTCTCGGTGCTTGTATAAATTCGTCGGCAACCCTTGAGGTCTTGCCAAGGGGTGGCTCTGTGTGGGCGCGGGGAGAGCGGAGGCGAAGCATGTCCGTGAAAATAATTCAAAGAATGTGGGAGTTCCACTACATGTTGTTAGCGTTTTTCATTCGGGAATTCCCGTGCTATCACGATGCCCACCCGCAGCACCCTGGCGACCCCTTGGGTCAGGCGCAGCTGTTGTTATCGAACGCAAGACATGGAAGAAAAAGGAAATGTTAGCTCTGGTGCAGATATTGCCAGCTTCCGCCGTGGCCCCGAGTCACGCGATATGGCGATCGAGGAGGTGAGAGACCGCTGTTGAAAATTATTTCCCCAAATCAATGTGCCAAACACGAACATTTATCTACCTCCAGTCAGCACACAGGCAGGTACTCCCGGTACCGCTTCCTGACTGCTTGTCATAGTAGACCTTCAGCACAGAGCAGAGAGAGGCGTATCATAAGTTATCGCAACACGCGCAAGGGTTGCCAGCAAGACCCGCGGGCGTTAGAGCCCGTTAACACGACAGTGTATCGTGGCGGACCTGAGACATGCTCAAGGGAAGGGGGAAACCATGGTGTGACGCGCGTGAGAGCGCGCAAGCGCTGTTGCCCCCCGCCCGCGCCCTGCGATCGACCCTCCGTGCCCAAATCGCGCCGCAAACGGACCTCGTCGTTTTTGAGGCAAATGCAATTGTTCTCCATTTCTGAACATGACGAATACCTGGTACAAAGGTGCACGATATGATATGCATGATACGCACAGCAGCACGAACGCTACGTGGAAGAGGACCAGGCTCGTGAGACCTCTTTCTGCACGGAGATGGTGGTACGAAATTCGGCAGCCGTTCGTACTTCCGCCGAAGTTTTCAGTCAAGAAAAATGCAGAATGGACCCCTCCCCCCAAGGAAGCAATAACCCAGGCTGGGCCAGCCCAGCCGGGCCAGAGTCCCCGGTCGTTCGCTGCTGCTCGCAAATACCCATGTCCTATCGGTATGTGCACGTACCACTCCGTCCCTAAATAAATGAGGTTCGTTTTGATTGAATATTAATACATAAAATGTTCCTTATATTCAGGGACAAAGTCGTAGGGGGGTCAAGGTGCTCTAGGGGGGTCAAGGTGCTCTAGGGGGGTCAAGGTGGACACTTGAAGCAGAAACCCCGATACCTCCAACCCCCAATCATCAGGGATTAGGGGCACCGAAGTACGCACCGGTGGTAGTGTTCTGGGTGTTACGACCCGGGCCCAGCTCCGACAAAAAATCGTTGATATTAATTAATCCCAGGTAGTCAACACTCTTGTATTCTAAACTCTGTGCGAATTGTACAGCGGTAGGTATATACTCGCTCGCACCTCATCCGGTGCCATCTTTCCGGGAAGTTTCGGGGAATTTTTCAGTCACCGATAGTGCGAGGGGAAAAATCGAAAAATCGTGGTCCGCAGGTTAGGAATGTTGTGAACAACTATGCGAAAGAGGCGCGGCCGCATTTCTCGCCCGTTTTTGGGCCGTTTTTGGGCCCAGGTTGGGGTCGGGGTCAGGGTTGGGGGTAGGGGTAGGGTTGGGTCTACGCCCGTTCCTTGGTCCCGCCAGGAAGCAAAGATGTCAGGAGACACGTCAAGCAACGCAAAACGTGCGCTGTCAAAGGGTTCAGGGCCGAGTGCTCCACACTAAAACCAAGTATCTTGGTGCCAGTCAAGGCATGTCAAGGCAAAGTTGCTGGCTGTCAAGGGGTGAAAGTGCTGTCTCCTGACATATTTGCCAGGAAGTGCTTCCTAGCCCGCGAACAATCGATCAGCCCGAACCCTGGAAAATCCTGCGGGGCACCGCTTGCATTGTCCTCGTAAAACTCCTCGGCGCATCCCCATTCCGAGAAATTTCCTGGGCGATTCCGAGAAAAAGTCCTAGGCGATGGAGGTCAGGGTTGGATTACTACAGCAGTAGGGCTAAATATCTGAAACAAACAGATCGAACTACAGCTCTACAGCAGTTAGAGAAAAAACGCATTTTTAAGAGGCTGTGCCATGAAAATTTGAAACTCAACATGCCAATTACAACCAATCTCGATTCACCCACTCCCATTGGCCAACTAATAGTCACTCACACATCATCACTCATCACGAATCAACGCCCCCCCCCCTACCTCCAGCCCCGAACGTCGGATCGATGTGCCGCTACTTCTTCCACCGTCTCCATCCCTCCCTGCCCCCCTCACTCCCTCACCTACACACTCGCTCGCTCACTCACTCACTCGCCACTTACTCGTTCACTTGCTCAACTCACTCACTCACTCACTCACTTTGAAGCTATCATACCAATAACAACCAATCTCCAATCGCCCACCCCCATTGACCAATCACTAGCCACTCATATATCCTCACCAATCACCCCCCCCCCCCCTCCCGCCCGGAATGTCGGGTCAATGCCCGCTACTCCTCCCCCTCCCTCCCTCCCTGTCATCGCCTCGCTCGACGCTAAAACCTCCGCGTTACGCTCAAACCTTCGCCGCCGCCAGTACTCTGTCGATTGGAACGGGCCAGCAACTCCGCGCCCCCGTCTCCGACTACTGCTGCTGGCGGATGTAGACCTGGCCTCTGCGGGTAGGGTGGTGGAGTGGGCCATAGCGGGGTGAGAGACTGCTGTGCTTTTAGTTTTGACGGTGTTTTGCCTTTGTAGGCTCACGAACCCCCTTTGCTCGTGTATCGTATAGACAGCAGTGGGGGGGCTGGATACGTATTGCGCCGGTTGAATGGTGCCTATTGCCGGTGTACGTATCGTATTTGCAGGGTGGGGGGCTAGGCCCCCATAGTGCCGGTTGAGCAGTGTTGTACATACTGCCGGTGAAATCGCTTGGCAATACTTGAAAGTACCGGTATCTCAAATAGGACTGGTGTCTGGCACGGTGCCAGTATCGCTGGCCGGCACCCCAACCCCGACCCCCACCCCCACCCCCACCCCCACCCCCTCTCCCCCCCCCCCACTCCCACCACATCCCCCACCCATATCCCCCCCCCCCCCCCCCCCCCCCCTCCCGACCCGCCACCACCCGGGTTGAAGCAGTGAGAAAGCGTTTGACATGTGCGCGGTGTGTGGGGATTTCATCCCTCGAACCTTGGGCTGGGCGGTGGATCAGGAGACCGAAGAGCAGCTGTCGGCGGAGGAAGGGGAGATTTCGGCCACTCTAGGCAAGACGGGTTTTTTTTTTTTTTTTTTTCCCTCAGCGGTTCGAGCTATATATACTATCCGTACGGATGGGTGTAGGGCTTCGTAGAGGTTTCGTTGGTTGGAGGCGTACTGCGATATATAGGGGTGCAACAAACCGCTTTGGGTGGGAATGGAGGGACCGGCTGGTCTTCGTTTTATTTACGCCCGGAGTGGTTCGTATTTAGCACTTTATGGGCGACACGTGTCTGACTGAGGGGGCTTCTTTCTGGACGGATCCTATGTTTACAACCTGTATGTATGGACTGCAGCACTTACGCGCAATGTCTCCGACGATCATTTTATCTCGCCATCTAACATCCCGCTGCCTTTTACCTAAACAAAACCCCTCTGAAACCTACCCGGCATCTGGCAACGGTTATAGGGCAGAAGTACTACAGCAGCAGTATCAGCCCTCCGCAGGAGCCGCCGGAGGCCGAAAGCGCGAAGCGAAGCGCGAACCCTAGTTGCGTGTGGGCTGCACTTGAGTGCCGCATGCAGTCCAAGGAATGGCCCTCCTTTCTCAGCTTAGGACCCAGGAGTGGCCCTTGAAAAAAAAAAAAAAAACACCCCACTAGATACATACGAAGTATATATATATATATATATAGAACATACATATTTATACATATACTAAGACATCACACATGTCCGAGGACATCGGACACGGTTAAGAGGCCGTAAAATCAATTCGGCACAGACTTATGAGACAGGAAAAAAAAATATATATATATATATATATATATATATATATTATATCCGTTTTCGAGACCCAAACAGAAGGGGTTAACCCTTTTCGCACCGCAGTCCCGTTTTGGGGGCAAACTACTTGAAATTAGAGTGGGTTGTCCCCTAAACGGGACTGCAGTTCTAAAAGGGTTAAGGTTGATTACCTCAAAAGTTGAAACAAAACTTTTAGGGGAAAAACACTTTCTGTTTTTTCGTGTGTTCATTCGCCTCCAGAAATCCCACCACCCCACTGGTGTTTTTTTTTTACGTATTATGTGACTTTTTTGGGGATAGAGGTCTTTCGTTTTGTCTTGTCGTACCCGGTATAGTTTTTTATATTAGCGGAATGTTTCGTTGTGGACTTTTAGGCGATGGGATATTGCTCGTTGGACTAAAGGGCCGTTTTTATCGGCGTACGTATATGTTTCCCCAGATTTCCTAAATTTTCTCGATTTGTGAAATTGTGCCGAGATGCGTATATAGGCGTTCTGTCACAATTTTTTGTCATAATTTGTGAAATGTAACAGAAGAAGACCACAATCTCAGGAACGCTTATAATATAATCACGTATTTTGGAAAAAAAAACCCCGAAAAATCTGGAAGTGTACGTACAGTAGAACGAAAAGTTCTTCAATATTATCGGCCCTAAAAATTGCGTACAATTTTTTGTTTTTTGTTTAAAATAGCCGTTTTTGGGTGAGAAGTAAGGACCCATCTTGACGGGGAACTTTTTTCAATTTGTTTTTTGTGTTTTTTTCTAATTTAATTTGCATCAGATTGGCCGAAGAGTGAACGACCAAGCAGGCAAATTATAGAATTTCAATTTGAGTGAAAAGTCTTTTGGGACTTTTTTTCGTGTGAGTTTTCTCTTTCAATTTGGAATTTGGGAGTTCCTCGGTCTTGACGTAGCATGTTCATGGTGGGTCAACACCCTCGGTGGAGTCTGGGGCGATTCTTGGCTGCTTCCGTGAGTAGGTTTAGCAATCTGGGAGAAGGGATCTTTAGGGATGTTTTTGACTTGAAAAATGCGCAGCGTGGTCTGCACTTCGGAATCGTCGTCCGGAACTGAGAAATTTCCTGGTTCGATGCAAACGCGGCGCAGCCGCGTTTATGGCGAGTTTTGGCCCGTTTTGGCTGCGGTTTGGGGTCAGGGTTAGGGTTAGGGTTAGGGTGAGAGTCAGGAGTTGGGTTGGGTCTTCGCCCGAACCTTGATCCCAACAGGAACCAAAACACCAGAACAGCCTACCAACCTAAAGATCCCTTCTCCCAGATGGTTAGAGGTCCTCGCTTCCGTGACCACGATCGAGGCGATAAAACGCGAACCTCAACAAGAGGTGACTGGAGCAATAGCCGCGCCCAAACCCACACACCATAGCACATCGTACCCCGGCGGTGGCGCCTCAAAAGTAATCATGGCGGCCGCAAGCCCAATTCTTCTCGATCGGCCAACAATCGCGAAAACCGAGCAAACGAGCAAAAAAACGGAGGATACGCTCGAGACCTCGATAGCTGCATCACCGCTGCTGTTCCGTACGTGGCTCTTGAGGGCTTCCTCCGCCCACCCAAGACACACTGAGAGTGATAGCTTCCTATCCTGCACGACCAAAAAGAAAAGGAGGCTGACGGCGGCGCGCACGCGGCAGCGCAAACCTTCGCTCTCGTCTACGCGCGTCGCTGTTTGTCGGCTGGGCGTTGTGTGACGCGGCGCGTTCTTCCAGGTTTATTCCGAATTCTTTTTGATCGGCAATTAATACGCCGTTTCCCGATAGGACACAAAACACGGGGTTTTTTTGCGAAACTCAAAACTAAAATTCGTTGAAATTAACATTTTTCTTCCAACTAGCGTTCCCCGTCAAGATGGGCCCTAAAGTTCCTCGAGTGAAAATCCTCAGAAACGATTGTAGGTGTACCCGCCCCCACCTTACAGCATTCGTCGCTGCCGACGTTCCGGTTACGTTTCCGGTCAAAAAACAAATAATCCGATACGTACGACTGCCCTTCAGGGTTACACACATCGCACGTAACAGTATCAGATACAGATCAGATAGATCATTCCCACTTCATGATCTATTAATAGATCTTCCAGGGACAGAGAGGTTCCTGAGATGTACGATCTGCGATACGTGTAGTCCATGTCGCCGGTTGGGTTTCCCGTGCAAATCTGCACGAGCTATTTATCAATACGAAGCACCATGTTCGCCCCCCCCCCCCCGGATTTGATCTGTAGTCGTACACAGATCCTGCACATCAGCAGCAGCATCTCGCTCGCAGCGGCAGGCTACAGGTAGGGTCTAGATGATATAATCTGTCTTAGGGTCAGGCTACGGTCTCTGTTTCGGTTTTGTGTTCGGCTTAACCCTTTTAGACCAAACCGCAGTCCCGTCTTTGGGGCCGAACCACTGAAATTCCAAGTAGTTCGTCCCCAAAACGGGACTGGAAATGTAGTGAGCTTTAAGCTTTAATTTTACCAATCCGCCGGAGGTTAACAAGAAAAAGAAAAGACTGCGGTACTAACAAGGATCAAGTTTGTGTGGTTGCTTTACCCTTTTAGACCAAACCGCAGTCCCGTCTTTGGGGACGAACCAGTGAAATTCCAAGTAGTTCATCCCCAAAACGGGACTGGAAATGTAGTGAGCTTTAAGCTTTATTTTTACCAATCCGCCGGAAGTCAACAAAAAAAAAAAAAAAAACTGCGGTACTAAAAAGGATCAAGTTTGTGTGGTTGCTTAACCCTTTTAGACCAAACCGCAGTCCCGTCTTTGGGGACGAACCAGTGAAATTCCAAGTAGTTCATCCCCAAAACGGGACTGGAAATGTAGTGAGCTTTAAGCTTTATTTTTACCAATCCGCCGGAGGTCAACAAAATAAAAAGACTGCGGTACTAAAAAGGATCAAGTTTGTGTGGTTGCGGTCGTGGTGTAGCCTACCGTTCGCCTCTGCCAGCCACGGAGTATAGCTATACGCAGGGGTCATAGTAATCGGAACCCACGATGGACTCCAAAACCGCGTATCCCCCTAAGTTCGCACACCATTTTTGGTTCCGAATGTTACTACATATGCCCACCCGGAATAGCTATTAATAGCTACCAGGTACCAGGTATCTTCCAACGGTGCCTTCCCCCCCCCCCGCTTCCCTTTCCCCCAACCCCTTCAACCGCCCGCCCACTTCTCTCTACCAACAAATAGCTACGCATATCGCTCCAAGGGAAGCGATTATCACGGACTACGTCGGCGAGATATTGAAATCACAACTATGGGGACATCTACGCGCCATCCCCGGGTTTCAAGCCTTGCTTGCGTTTCGAGTGGGAGATAGGGTTCGGGTTGGGGGATAGAGTAAGGGCTAGCTATCAATCGTGTTATTAATAGCTGCCCTCTATAGGGCTTTGAGAATTATTACAGCGACGGGACTTTACGTGATTTTTACCCCAACTAGATGGACGATTGATAGTTACCTGGTCTCTAGTAAAATCCCGTCGCTTTAATTATCACTGCGCTAAAGATCGGTAACCACCACTACCCTTAACCCCATCGCTAACCCAAAGCGTAAGGCCTGGGATCCGGGGATGACTCGTATGCCCCTGTAGGTGTGATTTAGATCTCGCGTACGTACTCGTGATAATAGCTATCTCTCCTCCACCGGCCCTTCCCTCTCCCAACTTACCCTTTGTCCACCCCCCCCCCCCCCCCCCCCCCCCCCCCAAACCGCCCGCTCACTTATCTCCACCAACAAGAAACCTACGCACATCAAAACAAAACATCATCGCATCGCTTGTCAGCTACCTGGCACTAGCTATCTAGCCTCCACCGCGCCTTGCCGACCCCCCCCCCCCCCCCTGGAAGTGGCACACCGGAAATATAAATGAACTCTTTGAAGCTGCCATCATTATGCCAGTCCGCCTCACAAGCAGTCCTTCGTAGGATGCAGCTCGCCCTTCATGCGTCTCGCCGGGCACCTCACGGCGCTTCGCGCTTGGTGCAATGTCTGCCTGGTCGTTGAAAACCCGACATGCTTCGTCCCGGCATTGTAGGGATGCGAGGGTCTATGGTCATACGACTACGGCCATGCATGAGATCGAGTACATCCCTCCTATCGAGTACCGCCCCGCCCCCGCCCTCCCCCCCCGAACTGCCCGCCCACTTCCTTCTACCAACGAGAAGCTACACATATTGAAACACACACACCATGCACAGGGCCAATCAATCCTCAGACAAGCGCAGCACAGGATTCGAACCAAAACCCCTACGAAATGTGTTGTTTCCAAATCCGAAACGGTTCCCGACCTCTACCAAAGCTTCCTCCTTTTGAAACAACAACAAAACGTTACGTACAGTAGATCACCTGGATTTCCCACGAACTACTAACGTTTCCCCTCCCCCAAGTTTTCCTGTGTGTGTGTGTGTGTGTGTTTTTTTTTTCTCATTTTCTCCTCACCGTTTTTTGTACTCGATTTTCTCCTGAAAACTCCCCTGGGACACACACAACGCACGCACGTAAAACGTCACGTACCCTTGTTTTCTACGATTATTTCCTCCCCCAACCTTTTCTTGATTCGTTTCTCATTTTCTTCCCCCCCCCCCCCCCCCCCCCCCCCCCCCCCCCCCCCGTCAACAAATTTTGCTCCATGTCTCCTCGTTTTTTTTTCACCTCTTGACACCTGACACACCTGACACACCTGATGCACGGACGCACTCAGCCCAACTGGAGAATACGGTGTGCCGCGTCGTGTACATCCCGGGACCCCTCGATCCCATCATTCCCTCCATCCGAAACCCGCGGAGGCGTTTGGGCCTGGCCAAGAGGAACCCCCCCGCGCGGGGCCTAACACCGCTGTCCTCGGCCGCGGCGAAGCTTGACTCGGAGAGGAGCGCCGCGGAGAGGGTTCGAGCGGCTCGAGCTGGAGGGAGGCAGGGCGGTCCGGGGGGCGTGGGGCGGGGGCGGGGGCGGGGCGGGAGGAGGGAGGAGGGGGGGGCTGTGCAGCTTACGCCAACGTCGAAAAACTTGCAGCGGTGAGCGAGGGGGTAGGCGAGGGGGGGCGAGGGTAGGATAGGGAAGGGTAGGGTTGGGAGGGGCAGAGTAAGGGCATAGTAGGGCAGGCTACGGGTAGCATGGCAGGGTGCGGTAGCGTAGAGTACAACAAAGTAGGGTAGGGTAGAGTTGGGTAGGGCAAAGTAGGGTAGGGTAGGGTACGGATACGGGTAGAGTATGGCAAGGCGCGGTAGGGTAGAATAGGGCAGAGTAGCGTAGGGCACGGTAGGGTACGGCACGGTAGAGCGAAGTAGGATAAGAGCAGGTCAATGGGTAGAGTATGGTAGGGCGTGGAAGGGTAGGGTAGAATAGGGTAGGGTAGGGAAGGATCAAGTAGGGAAGGGTAGGGTAGAGAAGGGCAGAGCAGGGTAAGACCAGGTTAGGGTAGGGTACGGGTATGGCAGGGTGCGGTAGGGTAGGGAAGGGCAGGGAAGGGTAGGTTAGTGTAGGGTAAGAGGGGGGGATTATGTCGGGTATGGTCCTGCTGCCACATCCTCTGGTATGGATGGATTGATGGATTAAATTGGGTTGATGGATGGTTAGATGAATTGGATGTGGGATCATATGATCAATGGATGGATGAACAGGTGAATTGGATAGGTATCTGGGAAGGGGAGAGGGGGGGGATTGTACTCATTTGTTGCTTGCCTTAGTCATTTATCCATTGACCACGCATCCCTTTCGGGACGGAAGGGGAGGGGGTGGGGGGTGTACTCGATATCATGCTTGTCCGCAGTCGTATGACCATAAACCCTCGCATCCCTAAAACGCCGGGGCGGAGCTCGTCGGGTTTTCACCGACCAGGCAGGCATTGCTTGCACCTAGCGCGAAGCGCCGTGAGGTGTCCGGCGAGTCGCATGCAGCTCCATCCTATTCACACCAAGATTTTCTTTGGAGGCGGACTTGCATATGGAGGACAGCTTCAATGAGTTAATTTAATTTCCGGCGTGGCCACTTTCAGAGACAGCAGTGGGAGTGCTGTGAAACTGCTTCGTGGGTGCCTTGCCATTAGCACTATGTGATGCGATCATTGCTCTTGTGCGGAGTGAAGGCTCTCCGCCGCGCGCAAAGGATCTACGATATAACTCGATCACCAGCTGTGACGGACCGCCAAAACAAAAAAACGGTCCCTGGTTGTCTATCCCAGGTAGTGATCGGCATGTTTTACAGTGTCATTGCCGAACGACGCCAACCCAACCTAAATATAATACCAGGTATAACCTGGAAAAAGGGGGGGGGTGGGACATGCTCCTTTATTTTTGTGTTTCATCGAGTGGCCGAATACACTAAAATAGCACGGTAGCGGCACTGCGACGGTAGATAATCAACATCATCATCATCATCAACATCATCATCATCATCATCAACAGCAGTAGCAGCAGCAGAGGCAAAAGCGAGGCTGAAACCACAGAAGCGGCAGCAGCACCATCAAGTAGATCCGAGATCGAGAAAGCTCAGGAATTAGTGGGACTGTCGTATTGCTTGTCTCGCCCCCCCCCCCCACTGCCAAGCCTAAACGACCACTCTGGCCCCAGCACGCCTCTCCCTCCCCCCCCCGCTCCCCTTCCCCCCACCCCCAGCCCCACCCCCAAAGCTTGGTAGGATACAGCTCACCCGTCGTTCGACTCGCCGAGCACCTCACGACGCCCGTTGCCTCGCGCTTGGTGCAAGCACGCGATGTCTGCATGGTCGGTGGAAACCCGACGTTCTCCATCCCGGCATTGTAGGGAGGCGAGGGTCTATGGTCACATGACTTATATACGGCCATTGCATGATAGTGAGTACACCCCTCCCCGGCATTGCGGGGGTGCAAGAGTCTATGGTCATATGCGACTACACGGCCATGCGTGGACATGAGTACACCCGCACCCCCGAACTAATCCTAACCCTAACCCTACCCCACCTGTTTCCTGACATACCTGATGCAGGCGCAGGCTACGCCTAGCCCCCGGCCTGTACGCCGCCGGGTACACCGAAGAATTAGAGGAAGGACCAGCTCCCTACCAACACCACCACCGCCGCCAGCAGAAGGGGGAGGAGAAGCAGCCGGCGCGTGCCGAGGAAGAGAGCAAGGGTAATGCCCCGGCTGCGACAGCGGCAGCAACGGCAGCAGCAGCAGCAGCAGCAGCAGCAACAGCCCCGTGGCGCGGTGAAAATGTTCCATCCTCGTTCGGGGCGAGAGCAACAGGGACGCCTCTGCTCCCGCTGCCGCTGCCGCTGCCGCCGCATCCCTCAGCTGCGGGAAGAGGAGGAGGAGGAGGAGGACGGGGGGGAGGAGGAGGAGGACGGGGGGGAGGAGGAGGAGGACGGGGGGGGGGGGGGGGGGGGAGGGGGCAGGGGCACACCGGATGACCCAATCGTCCTCGAGATACAGGCGCTCGGCCGAAGCAGCAAGGCGCGAGCTTCGATGCCCGCGGTTGTAGCGGCATCGGTGGTAGGTCGAAGCGGCGGCGGCGGCGGCGGCGGTGGCGGTGGAGGCAGCAGCGGCAGGGCCAAGAGTGGGAGCACTACCCCGGACGAGTCGGTGATCTTACTGACAAGACTGGGTGGCGCGCGGGCGGTGAGCGGCGGCGCGAAGCCCCCCACGGAGGACAGCGATGATGATGGTGGTGGTGGTGGTGGTGGTGGTCATAGTGGTGGTGGTGGTGGTCGTCGTCGTGTCGATGACGGCGTGGGAGTGACGCCAGCAATTGCTGAAGCAACCGCGGAAATGGCAGCCTTAGCGGCAGCGCGCCTGGACTTGGCTTCTGTGCGGAAAAAGCACGAGTCGGCGGTGGCGGCGGCAGCGGTGGCAGTGTCAACGGCCGCGGCAGCGAAGGCTGCCGCACTGCTCAAGCTGCTGTGGGCGATCGAACACGACCGGTGGTTGCAGGAGTTACTGGAGAAGGGCGAGGACGCGCAAAGGGGTGGGGTGTTGCTCCACGCGTGCTCAGGGCCGGGGGCGCTCGTTGCGGTCCGCGAGGCGCTCGCGGGATGTGCCGAGAGCGTCCCGGGCGGTGCCGCGACGGTTTCGGAGGCGTGTGTGACGCGGGGGGGCTCCACCGAAAGCGTGGGGGGAGGGCAGGGCAATAGCAGCAGCAGCAGCAGCAAGAGCAGCAGCGACGACGCTGCCGCCGCTGCTGCTGTTGCCGCCGCCGCCACCACCGCCCCTTACGTAGACCGAGTAGAGGCGGGGGGGGGGGGATGAGGGGGGGGTAGGTTGCCGAATTGGTGAGTGTACGGTGGCCGCGCTTGGCAGCTTGAGGGAGCACGGGGCGTTCTGCGTAGTTGAGCTGGACATGCCGGGGGCGGTGGAAGCGGGGGGGGAGGAGGGGGGGTGGTCGGTGGCGAGCGTGGAGTTCGGACAGATTGATGTTGGCCTGGGGGAGCGGGAGACGGAGAGACTATTTTCTCTTGGTAGGGGTAACTTCGTGCGCAACTTCGAGTGACGCTTTGTTTTCGATTCGCTCGCTACAGTAGTTTTGTTTTTTAGTGTCGGTTCGTTTTGATCGGGGGTTGTCCAGTGGCGTTTGTTCCTGCGTGCTTGCGTTCGTGCTTGCGTTCGTCTCATGATAATATATTTCGTATGTTCGTTCCATGATTTCGTTCGTTTGTTTGGTCCATGACTCTCATTGGTTTGTTTGTTCCATGACTTCGTTCGTTTACACGTTCAGTTACTTCGTACAGTTCGGGAGTTCCATGATTTCCAACGTTCGTCCGTGTGTGTGTGTGTGTGTGTGTGTGTGTTTTCGCTCATGCTTGCGTTTCGTGATTCGCTTCGCCCTCGTGCGATTCGTCCACCGTCGTCGTCGTCGTCCCTGTAGTCGTTGCATGCTGACGCCGCGTAGTCATGGCGGAGTGCACGACTCGAGCGGCACTCTACGATAGAGGTTCCCCCCAATGTTTCTGAGGCTCCTCACTTGAGGAGCTCCATACCTCACCCGAAAGCTGACTTCAGCAAGATTCGAATATCTTGCTGATGAATAGTCCCATGGTCCGAGTATACAAAAGCGTCGTTTTTCGAAACGAGACTGGCATTCCGACGATTCTGGGTTGAGAAGCCCCGTCACTCAGAAAACATTTAGCGGAAATGTGCTACCTCTATCGTAGAACGCGTCTCGACAGAGGTTGCGTTGTTCGTTTTTTGTTTTTTGTTGCGGTTGATGGCGCCCCCCCCGCCCGTTTCTAACACTAAGTACGTGCTTGAGAAAAAAAAAAAACGAATCAAAAGACCATCTCGTATCTACGTACGAAAAAACGAAAATATATACCTGGTACGTATCACAAGGAAATACAAAGAGCGGGGAGTTTTCTTTTTTGCCGAGGGTGGTCGAAGTTCGAGTGACACTTCACCTCTTTTTGTTTTCTCCTTTTCTTCTGTTTTTTTCAAAAAAAAAGAAAGAAAGATTGCCACTCCTCGTGGGCAGTCTTTTTCCCGTTGATATGGAGGCGGGGATGATCCGTGCCTACCATTTATAGATCACCAGTTCACACGTAGGGCAGATGAATAATCTACAGATAGATCATCTACAGATAGGTCATCTACAGATAGATCGTGTACGGATGGATCATCTACAGATAGATCCTCTAGATCTTTTGAAGCCTAACTGGTCGTTTCGAGATCTTGTGCAGGATCTGTATAGTGCAGATACCCGACCCAGGAAACCTACCCCACAGCAGTAGTAAAGCATGCAGATTATACGGCTCCCACCCGGCAACATGAGCTAGATCATACACATCATACAGATTATCTGCCCTGAAAGTTGTACTGTAGATCATGCTGTAGAAATTATCTATCTGATCTGTCCAGAGGTTGGCAACCACTTGCTGGCATTTCGGCGCTGTGTTGATTGGATTATTTCTGGAGAGGCCAAGGATATTGGGGTTTGGGTGGGTGCGTAGGGGATTCATGTGCAGGGAGGGGCATATCATTGAAAAAGTAGCAGTAGTACTGCTGCGTGTACGTGTGCTTTTGCATGGAGCTAATGTGCGAGCGCCTCTCCACAAGAGCGAGCATCCACCCAGAAGAAAGGGAGAGAGAGAGGGGTCACACCCTTTCTGGACTGCACTGTAAACAAACAAGTATTTCAGCCTACTGTACTTTCAAGCAATTTGCCCACCCAAAAAGGGAGTCTGGTCCTAACGACCTTAAGCCGCATGCCCTCAATGGTCGGTGTCGCACAACCACCACGACCGGGGAGGGGGGGGGAGGGGGCGTACTCCGTGCCTCGCAACTATTAAAATGGTGATGTGCTTTCGGTGCTACGTGGATCAGATTATTGCTGGAGATTAGAAGTGCTCGGGTGTGAGCAGATAGATGTGTGGGAAACCGAGAGGCACAGATTGTTGAGGAAGGGATTTCCCACCAATCAAAAATTCCGGACCGAAAAAAATGACCAATCAGAAAAGTGCGGGCACGAGATCCTTTTTGTCTCCCTGAGTGAGTGCGCTGAAGTTCAATGGAAGACCCGCCCACGGTAGATAGATCTAAGCGGGCCTGTCCCGGTTATCTCGGCCGTTTTTTGTCGGGGATACCAGGCAGTTGTTAATTACGGGGGACCATCGTAGTTAATAGGACCAAATATTGTCAAGTAGAAATGGTTAAATATATAGGTTTTTATGTACACCACAGGTCCTGTTAACTATGGTCCCCCGTGATATAGTTGATACTCAGTTTTTCAAGTGGTGTGGCAGGGTGGAGTGTCCGCGCGTGTTCTGCACTTATTCCTCGCCATAGGGATACACTAGTTTAGTGACTCCCCTGGATGTTACTCGGGGGCTACAGGACGATTAAAAAAGCCTCTGCGGTGTTGGGCCTCCCCAAGCAGCAACTTAAGTCGGTCGGAACGGGCACACTTCGACTTCCTGCCACATATAGCCCCAATAAAACTGAAGCATTATTACGACCCTTGCCAGACTTTTTTTTTCCTTTGATGACAAGAGAGTCGCGACAGTCACAACCAACAAAAAATAGTCCCGTTCAGATTTTGTTCGTCTAGTGTGTCTCTCCCGGGATGCCAAGGAACACGGTGGGGCGGGGGCGGGGGCGGGCGTGGGGGTCGGGAGGGGGGAGGGCAATCGTGTAAAACGCACCGGACTCCGTGACGTGCTGTGTACGTGAGAGACACGGAAAGATTACAGCAACAACTACACCATTGAACCTTCTGGAGATACTGGGCATGCTGGACACACAGCACGCGTAGGCCAAAGGAAGGAGTGCACAGAGCAGAGCCGCGAACGAGAGGAAGGGGGAAAGAACTACATTTGTGTATTTTTACTGTGTACCAGGCGGAAAAACAAAACACGCAACACGATGCTGTACACAACAACAGGACACACGGACAGCCAAACTCCTCCTACTACTACACCAGCAATAATACACGCGCCGCTCAATCACAGGTAGGTGCCGTGTCACGGCAGCATATAGTAACATACTACGAAATAATAGTCGACCTCTCCGCCTGTAGCCTCTCTAATCGTTCCTTCTCTCTTGCCGCTCCTCGCACGGACGTCTCTTGTTCCCCTCCTCCTGCTCGCTGATTGCTTCCCCCAACCATTGACCTGCACCGTTTCCCGAAAACGGCGAGGGGAACGCAACCCTGACGACCTTTGTGTTGTCGGTGGGCTAGCCTCTGGGGGAGGGGGGGGGGGGGGTAGGGGGGGGGTAGAGCCAAGGAAAGGGACACAACCCTAAGAGCAATAAACAAGAAGAACACAGTACTACAAGACAACGAAACAAGAACACGGAAAAACGTGCAAAAAATATCAAGAAAACAAGAAAAAAAAGGAACAACCCGGAACAATACATACGTACGTAGATGCACAAAAAAAAACAGAGCAAAAATGACAAAAAAAAAACAAAACAAAACAATACAAAACAACGGCAACAGCAACGGCGGCGGCGACAAAAAAAACGGGTACCAGGTACGTATATATGTAATGGGTTCCGCCACAAAGCAACAAGTCAACAAAAAACAAAAACATCGGGACTGCTCGAGACGGAGGCAGAGCGGGGGAAAAAAACAAAACATCCGCCCCCACCCCCCTCCCTCCCCGCTTGAGAACAACCCTTCCTCCATATGCAACGCCCGTAGGATCGTGCAACCTCCCCCCCCCCCCCCCCCCCCCCCCGGGCCCCGATAAAAAAAAACGTACGAGCTTAATGCATTTGCGCAAACCTAGCCCATCCAGCAGTTACCACTATACTACTACTACTGCTACTACCACTACCACTACTATTAGAACCGGTTCGACCGCCGCTGCTCCAGCGAAAAGGATGACCCGATCACACCACACACGCGAACTTACAAAACAAGACGTTCCCCCTGATACCCAAAAAAGCTACCGACGCAACCTTCAGTCCAGAACTGCTGTACGGGCTGTTGTTTTGGCGCTGTTGTGTCCAGAATCGTACCATACGGATCGTTTTGGAGTTACTAGGAATACCAAAAAATAACGGTCCTTTTTTTCGCCTCTTTTCCCGGGACAAGGGCGGTGTTCGACAAGAAGCGTCACCGCCACGTCGAAGCGAAAACCATCCCACGATCACACAAACCACGCACGAGAGACGTACAAACCGAAGACGTACAAAAACTACAGAACATATCATACCAGGCACAGCCCTCTCCGGAAACGTAGGCTTCACCGTTTTGGCACAAACGGGAAGACCCCAAACGGCCCCTTGCATTTCTGGGATATATGGTGATATTCGACAAGAACCATCGCCACTGCAGAGAGCTGGTGCTACCACCGCTGCTGCCAATCTTCAGCGGCCAAGGGGCGGCAGGATCGCCCCTTCGCCCGGCCGAGGCCTATCGCAAGCGAAAAAAGAAAGGAGGATACCTCCCCCCCCCCCCCCCCCCCCCGCCGGTACACCCTCCTGCCCATGTCCACCACCCCCCAACCCTCTCCCCCCTTCCTTCCCCTCCCCGATCACGTAATTTAGACCCCTGCCACCTCCCGCCGGTCGGGAAATTTAGACCCCCCCCCCCTCCCCTGTATGCATCGAGCGAGTCCTTGGCACGAAGGCGGGGGGGGGGATAGATCAAGAAAATAAAACGATGGGATTATTTCTCTGCGAGAGCGACACCCATCCATCCATCCTTCCATTCATCCTTCCATCCATCGTTCCATCCATCCATCCATCCATCCACCGTTCCACCAATACATCCATCCATCCATCCACCCGTTCTCCCGGTACAAGCTTCGGGCCAAGGAGCCCCCGACGCCACAGCCACCGCCGCCGCTGTTATTGCCGCTGCTGCTGCTGCTGCCTTTTTTCAAGGTTTAACGCTAGCGGGTGGTTGCTTCGGGTGTGTTCCATGTCCGCCACAGCCGGTGCGCTAGGTTTGCCGCAGACGTTGCTTCGGATGTCCCCGCCGCTCTTGCTCCCCTGGACGACTATACCTCACGTGCCTTCTTGGATGCCGGTTAGAGCCATGAACGCCGGCGGTGCTTGGGATGTCTATCCCTGGTTTGCTCCGAAGTCCCCTCGGCTGTCTTCGCACGTAGGCGGCGCTAGCTTTTCGACGTGGCAGCTGCTTTCGTTGGGTCGTCGGCAGTGCTTGATCCGGACTCTCGCCATGTCGGCGATTGATTTTCGGACGTCAGCGACGATTTCTCGGGATATGACCATTCATGTCGGCGCTGCTTTTGCTTCGGATGGTGGCGGTACTGTCAATGGCGCCGTTTTCGGTCATGACGGCGGCATCTTCGAGGTACATAGCCGCTGCCGGTCGACGTCATTTATTTGGGGGGGCTTTTTTAGAAGCCGGCACTGCTGCGGACCTTGCTTAGAATGCCGCTGCAATTTTCAAGCATTTGAGCATAGGAGGCCCATCGGGGGTCACATCGCCGCTGCTCCCTTTTGGGACGCAGGAAGTGTTCGTAGGCGACGCTACACGCTGATTTTGCGATCGACCTCTTCGGGCCCTGCTGTGCTGCCCCCCCCTCCCCCCCCCCCCCTAGATATGCGTAAACCGTACGACGAGCCCTCTTCCCAGCTAAGGCCATCGCCAGACTCCTTCTACCCCCCACCGCTACCAAGGCCGCCGCTAGCACCACCACCACCACCACCACCACCACCACCACTGCCGCCGCCGCTGCCGCGCCGCCGCAACCGCCGCCGCCGTCACCAGCAAGACCACGACCACGAGCACAATCCTACATCACCAATAGCCACACCATCCCAATCATCCCCACCATCGTCATCCGCACCATTGCCATCGCCACCGCCACCATCCCCACCATCACCTCAACCCCTACTCCCACCCTCCCCCACCACCACCCCCTCCCACCCACCCACCCACCCACCCACCCCCACCACCGCCACCGGCCCCAAATCACGGAAACAGCTCCAAGGACGGAAACCAGGCATGCTCCCCGGCCCCGGACTCCGGCACCATGTCCGCCATAAAAGCCGCCGCTCCCGCGAGGCCCTCGAACAGCGACATCGGTCGGTCCGGGAGGGCCTGGCACGGCAGCTCCGTCCGCTCCCGCCTCACCTCTCCCCCCGACCCGCCCGCGCCTCCGCCTCCCCCCCCGCCGGAGTCCAACCGACCCCCGCCCCCCGCGCCGGCCCTCCCCCCACCCCCGCCCGCAGCGCCACCGCACACCCCGCCACCACCGTTGCCCACGGCCACCACCACCGCCGCCGCCGCGGAAGCCGCGGCGGCAGCGGCAGCAGCGTTGACCACGCCACTCCCGGAAGACTTGTGGTGCGCGCTGCCGGGCCAACCGAAGGTGGGAAAAGGTTTGCCGTTGTCGTGGGGCGATGCTCGGCCCAGGCCGCCGCCGCCGGCGGCGCCCCTGGGGTGGGCGTGGGCGCCGGGCCCGAAGGGGTCTCCACGGAAGGCGTGTTCTCCCGCGGAGGGGTTTGGGCCCAAGACCGCCGAGGCGGTGAAGCCTGAATGGGAGGGGGGAGGGGGAGGTGGGGTGGGGGGGGGGGAGAAGAGGAGAGGGTAGGAGAGGGACACGGGAAGAGGGGAGGAAGAATAGGGAGAGAGTAAGACGAGGGAGATGGTTGGGGAGGGGGGGGGAGAGACGGGAGGAGAGGAGAGGGACGAGAGGGAGGGGGCAGGAGGGAGGGAGGGGGGGGCAAAGGCGGAGAGGAAGAGAAAGAGGGAGGGGGTATGAGGAGGGTTAAGGGGGGGGGGGGGGGGCTCGCGACTCTCGTAAAAGTGGCTGGGGCATCCGGGGTCCTGCTCGCGCAGTATCACCCACGCGCAAAAACGAAAAAGACCTAAATCAGGCGGCGAATGAAGTCGGACACGCTGGAAAAAAGCGGCGGACTCGAGCTCGTGACGGTTACCCTCGCGATCGCTATACTAGGCAGCAATCACGAGCGCGGCTCCGACTGCCGTCGCGGTTGACCAACACCAGCAGCCATCGTATCGCTTGCGACACCGCAAAATCGTTCACAGAATATGTCACAGCAGTAAAGGTTACACACACTGGCACACACCGACACGGACATAGATACGAACAGACAGACAGACAGACAGACAGACAGACAGACCGACAGACCGACAAACAGAGAGACAGACACACAAGACAACACGAGAACAGAAAGACAGAAGACACACGCAGAAGACAAACATACGGGTCCGCCAAACAGGATCGATCACAAAACAACATCGATCGAAACACGAAAGAGGTCACAAGCACGCAGACCACAAACACACCCATGAACAAAGCAGACAAATCACAAACACGCCCATACATAATCACACAAAATCACAAACACAAAGCAGATCACAACACACCCAGACACAAACAAGACACATATCACAGACACACAGATCACAGATACACAGATAACAAAAGGCAACACCGAGAAAAAGCCAAGGAAACACGTCTACACCTACCCGCGAATTTCCTGGCCCGGTGGAGGTGCCGCCCGTCGGCCCCATCGGCTTTCCTCATCGACAGGAAGGCGTACCCGTTTCCCGCCACGCCGTGGCAGATGCCATTGCCCTTGGTCAGCAAGCCTCGCTTCCACACCACGTCTGACGACCGCCTCGCCATCTCTAGATATCTTTCGGAATACAGTAAAACGGACGGGGACAAGATCACACGTATATACGGATACTATACACATACTGTTGTAGCAAAACAAAAAAAAGGCGGTCGATAGGAGATGGATACCTTCGAAAAGACGGTAATACGGGCGGGAACAAGATCGCATTCGTGGGTATGGGTATGGGTATAGAGCAATGATACGACTTCTAGTCACAACCCCAAGATCGACGGATGTCTTCATCTACGCCATGGTTACCTTGCCAAACTTTAGGTAGAAGCGGACGGAAGCGAGGAATGAGCAGCAGCAGCAGCAGTAGCAGAAAAAAAAAGAAAAAAGCAGCAGCGATGGTGTTGTGTGGATACTTTTCCGTCATAAAAACGACGAAGTGGGGGGGGGGGTGGCCAAAACTTGCCAGACACGGTAAATAAACGGGCGGGAACAAGGTATCAACAATCAAACAAACAAAAACAAAAAAACGATCGCTGTGAGTACGATCTAGATGATTCAGCACCTGATCTGTATGGTCTGTATGAACTAGCTCATGTTGCCGGGTGGACGCCGTATGATCTACTTGATATGCCTGGTCCGTGAAAACCCGACGTTCTCCGTCCCGGTATTGTAGGGATGCGAGGGTCTATCGTCGTACGACCACGGCCACGCGTGATGTCGGCCATGCGTGATATCGAGTACTCCCCTCCCCCCCCTTCGAGCACCCCCCCCCCCCTCCCCTAGGAAATAGATGGTGACCACAGACACCGAAACAGGACGGGGACAGAAATGGCAAAACGTTTCTATGTAATACATGGAAAAGCCGTGACGAGCGCCCAAGTGTTCGGAACGGCGCTAGGAAAAACTGTGCTCCGTCTCGAAAGGGGTGCGTGGTCCATGGTCAGACGGCCAAGGCAAGCAACAAAAGAACACCCCTCAAGCACCCCCCCCCCCCCCCCCCCCCCGCCGGGCATTGTAGGGATGCGAGGGTCTTATGGTCATGCGCCTACGGTCATGCATGACAATGGAGTACAGAGGTGTTCTACGATAGAGGTTCACCCTGATTGTTCCCAGGCTCCTCAATAGAGGAGCTCCATACCTCACCCCCGAAAACTGATTTCAGCAAAAATCAAATTTGCATCCCGACGAATAATTCCATGGCCCAAGCATACAAAAAACGTCGATTTTCGAAATAAGATTGGCCTTCCGTCGAATTTTGGGGGCCGAGGAACTTTTTTCACTCAGAAAAACAGTTTTAGCGGAAATGTGCTACCTCTATATCGTAGAACGCGTCTACACCCCCACCCCCCCCCCCCTTCCCAGCCCTCCCATGACACACGTCTCGCCCGCTTCCCTCACCGGTCGTCCTCGAAGACCTCGTGGGCCTTTGTGAGCATCGGGATCACACCGGGCGCCCCGTGGCACCACTGGACCAACCTGGACACGGGACAAAAAACAAAAAAACACGGGACACACGACACGGGACACGACACAGGACAGGACAGGACACGGTATACATTACAGTTGACGCAGGGAACATCGATTCAATTCGGACAGATCATCCACAGATTATCGAATCGCACGGTTCATGATGTAGATCTTTCGAGGCAGATAGGTTTCCGATCTAGTGTGATCTGCTGCTGTGCCTAATGTTGCCGGCTGGGACCCGTATAGTCCGCATGATCTATAGCAGCGCCTGTTTCCAGGGCTGGGGATCTGCCCTATAAGGCAGATTCCGCACAAACAACCTCTCACAACGGCAGGCGAGGAACTAGATCATATATCTGATGGTAGATAGATAGATCATGATCTGCCAGAGGTGTGATTCATTGCACGGCGCACAGGACACAGGGACACAGGACACAGGGATTTGAGACCCAGAACACCAAAAAAGCATGCCACGGGACGCAGCACACGGGACACAGCACACACAAAACACTAACCTCGTACAGGACGCTGGACACTGGGCACGGGACACTCGATACGGGACACGGGAGACCCTGAATCAGCAACTCTGCTCTGGTGGCAATGGCTACTACAAATCGCTCTTGCTTGCCCCGCCAAACGCGTTTTTGCGGTCCAAGCGGGAGTTGCCAGTGCAGGGTTGTCTCGAGGATGGGTGGGGCGGGGGGGGGTGGGGGGGGCTTGGCTACTGGTTTTCGGATGTGCTGCTTAATTTAGGTTTATTTTTGGGCGGGCTCGTGACACGGGGCACGGGACAGATCGCACAGGGTACAGAGCATAGGGCAAACCTCGTGTGACACGGGACACACATCACAGGGCGTAAGGCGTACCTGGTACCTGGTATGCCACATGTAACACAGCGCATGATACCGGGCACTGGATACGTGGCACGGACATGCATGAAACAACGCACCAAACCGGGATGCAGAGAACACAGCGCGCAAAACGGTGGGCCGGCCCTGTGAAGGGCGCAAGCTGCAACAGCACCGCAAGGGCCCGCCGGGCAATGAACACGCACCACTAGCAAAGGCGCAGGCATCCGCACAAGCGCAAACGCGCAAGCACGAGCACGAACACAACCACAAACGCCATCACGCACAGACACAAACTAGCAAACACTCAAAAGCACAAGCCCACGAGCAAGCCCACGAGCAGCCCCCGGTCTAGTCTCTCTCCATCTCTCTCTCTCTCTCTCCCACCCCACCTCCCCTCCCGCACATCTTCCCTCCCCCCTTCCCTCCCCTCTTCCACCTCTCCACAAACCCCTTTCCAGTACGACACAAACAACCCCCCAACACGAACGCCAGCGGTCCCGTGCCGTACTGGACGGCGTAGCAAAATGGTTGGGAGGCACCAACGACCCTGTCTCGACGGCAAGCAAGCATGAATGATAAATGGCCGTTGAGCCTACACCTGGCAACAGGACAGTCGCTAACGATCTAATTCCAACCGCAGCCAAACATATCCAAAAAGAAAAAGAAAAAGAAAAAGAAAAAGAAAACTCCCACCTGTCGTCCGCGGAAACCGGGCTAGAGGGGAAGTTGCCCTCAGGTAAGGCCGTGGCGAGAACTGCGTCCACGGTGTTGCGGATCAGGTAAAGCTGATCTGCCGCCTAGGGGGGATGGCGAGAGCGCCGGGGTAGGGGATGGAGGGTGAAGGCGGGAGGGGGTGGGGGGTAGGGGATGAGAGGTAGGGGATGGGGGATGGGGGGAAGGGAATGAGGGGCAAGGGATGAGGGCTTAGGGGTGGGGGCTGGAGGCTGGAGACGGGAGGTGGTGGGAGGTAGGGGGTGAGGGGGTGGGGGGGTAGGGCATGGGGGGTAGGGCATGGGGGGTGGGGGCGGGAGGGGTGAATTGCTATGGCACTGCCCTGGGGAGAACTGTAAATACCAAGAAGAAGAGGATACGTTTGTGTCCTAGGAATTCACTTTAAATAGTACCGAGGGTTTCTACGCTTGCCGAGCATTGACGGTGCTGGGCGGGCGAAATGAAATGAGCTGCTGTTGTTGCTGCTGCTGCTGCTGCGTCGTGCTCATGATCTGACTTTGCCCGGACACGACGACGGCGAGAACACAAATAAGAACAACAACAGCAGCTGCAACAGCAGCAGCAACAACAACAATATCGACCACGACGACAAAAAAAAAACACCACTATGACCACCACCACCACCACCGCCGCCGCCACCACCGCTAAAGGCCGCAACTATCACCTGAGGGGGCAGGTCTGCCCTGTCATTTCCCTCTCCTCCTCGCGCCCCCACCAAAAGCGACTCCCCGTACACCGTCTGGAGAGCTGCGGTAGGATATTCACGGGGAGGAGGGGGGCGGGGGGGGGGGGGTTGGGTATCAGAGACGACCTGCGAGACTACTTTGGGTCAATTTCTTCCGTCATCAAAAGGGACGTCCGTCGAAATGGGGGCCCATCAATAGCTTGCGGAGGGAACGGCAACGGTTGCGATTGTCGGCGCGCCCGGCTGGCCATCTGGATGTCGACGACCGTCAGTCCCGGCGCACAAGCTAACCCCTCACCCTACCCATCCATCCACCCCACCCACCCACCCACAAGGTAACCCTGACCCACCCACCCACCCCGTCACGAACCCTTCCACCTACCCCCTCGCCCCAACCCCCCCCACTGCCCCCACTCCCCCCACCCGCTTCACCTCCCCCCCCTACCCCCCCCCACGCGTTCCAAAGCTGCCCCCGCCCTCACCTTGACCCACCGCTCACCGCCCCCACCCCAACCCCCGCCCCCGGGCTCACCTTGCATAAGCACGAAAAGGATGCCAGAAATCCCTCGCGCCGCCCCCAGGTACATCTTGCCGTGCCACTCGTACGTCAACACTCCTCCGTACCCTTCGCTCGCCTCGACCGTCGCCATCGCCGCCGCTGCTGCCGCCGCCGCCGATGCTGCCGCTACCTGCGACTGGGCCTGCGACTGCGCCGGCGTAGTCTGCGCCACCCCCCCCCCAACCACGGCCTCCCCTTTGCTGCCCCTCTCCCCACCGAGAGACGGTCCACGCCCCTTCCCCCCTCGCCGCCTCCGCCTGCCTCCACTGCCGCTGCCGCCGCTACCACCACCACCACCACCGCCGCCGCCGCCGCCGCCGCCGCCGCCGCCCCTGCCGCCGCCACCGCCGCCACCACCACCGACATCAACATCGACATCAACAACTCGTCGGTTGTTCGGGTCCTCCCATTCCCCCGCGTCGGGGTCGACCTCCCCCCATTGGTCGGCGCGGGCGGCCTCGCCTCCTGATTGGCTGCCGGCCCCGCCGGTGTTACCTCTGCCGCCGCCGCTGCCGACGGGACCCGCGAGACTGTCGTTATCGTTGCCCGTTTCACTGGAGTTGGAGATGCCGGCGGCGGCGGCGGCGGTCACCGCGGGGGGTGGGGAAGGGGGGAGAGAGGAAAAAGAGCCGCTCTTGAAACGGTTTCCGTTGTCAGTTCCGCCGCAGTCTTGGTCGTTGTCGGTTCCGCCGCTTCCACCGCTTCCACCGCCGTCGTCATGACCGCCATGGCCGTCGTTGTTGTCGTTCGGGGAGTTGGAAGGGGAGTTCGGCGACCCCCATCGTCCTTCCGAGGGTGCGTCGGTTCCGTCCGAGATGATTCGGTCCACCACTCGAAGGAGAAGTTGGTCCGGCGCCTCTTCCTCTCCGACCTCCCTGTTGTGCATAGAAGCAAGCTTTTCGTTACGAAATAATTAAGGACATCACACCCAGCCGTAGACGTGGAAACGGTCCCACCAACCGAGGCCTTACTATTTCCGGATCGCCCGCGACACACAAAAAAAAAAAAACCCAGATCCTGTGGGATATAAGCAAACTCCCTTGGACACATATCGAAGGTCAACAGGAGAATGGTGCGTGCGTTGGCCGATGTGCACCATTTTTTTTTCCAACGCCGTTCAATCGACGACCTCTAAATACTACTAGTAATGTCGTTAGTAAGTCACCCAAAAAGCGTTTTTTCACGCAGGAGAAAAAAAAAACGTTGCAAAAACCTAAAGCCTTATTGACTACATCACGACACAATGTGGTAAAACACCCATGGCATCCCAACCATGGTGGGCTATATAACCCCTCCCGGACCTCGAGATAGCGACCAAAACAAATGGTTGGCCGAAACAATGGTTGGTAACTTTGATGCTACCTACATTCTACGCGCAGCGTGAGAGCGCCCAGCGGCAGCACGGGTTCATGGGTCAATGTGTCGCAGCCGGGCCGGGCGACTCCTCTTGCGTTTTGTGAGTCGGACACGGATTTCAGTACCACCCCCCCCCAATCAACGCAGCAGTGGTCGTTGATGTATCACGTGTCGGCATTTTTTGTTTTTTTTTAATATTTGTCCTCCGGCGGATTGGTAAAAATAAAGCTTTTCTATCGTCAGTTTTTCCCTAAGAGACATAAATCGACCCGTTTGGGGTAAAAAACTGCAGTTCCGTTTCGGGGACAAACAACTTAAATTATAAGTGTTGCGGGGGGCCATAGTAAATAGGAACAAATATTGTTAGTAAAAATTGGTGAACAGAAAGGTTTTTGTGTGTACTGTAGGTCTTATTTACTATAGCCCCCCATAATAGTCTGTCCCCCAAGACGGGACTGCGCTCCAAAAAACGGTTAATTAACCCCACCCCCGGCGGTCAGCAATGTTTTGAACCAAAAAGTGTTGTACTCCTATCCCTACCACGCGTGGAATGCAAAACAGGAAAATGTGTTTTGGGGTGATTTGTTTAGAGTTTTGAACCAGCTTTGCTGCTCACTATACATACGTGCTTCTGCAAAAAATCATCACACGCAATTTTCAGGTATTTTGGGCCAGAAAAACGTCCGCGCAGTCATCAAAAGCTTAAAAGTTTGTGGGTGTTTTTTTTTTTCAGTAATTCGTTGGTCGGTTGGCTGGTTGGTCGTTAGGTTGGTGGTTGCCCTGTTGGTCCGATAGTTGCTGGTCAGGTTGGTTGATTTGGTTTGTCGGCTGGGTGCATTGGTTGCCTTATTTGTGGGTTGGGTTGTTTCATCCGTTGGTTGGTGGTTGGTTGGTTGGTGGATTGATCTTTGGGAGGGTTGTTGGTCTCTTGGTCGATTGGTTGTTCGTGAAGTCGGTTGGATGGTTTGGTTTGTTGGTCGGGTGGTTGGTCTGTTGGCTGGGGTGCATCGATACTCTGGTTGGTTGATACGCAGGCGGGTTTGTGTATGTGACCGTCACTTGGTTGGTCGATTGGCTCGTGGGTTTTGATTCGTTGGTTGGTCGAACGTAAATAAAAAAAGCCACAACAACAGAAACGACAACAGGGAGCGAAAGGCAACAAACAAGGAGAAACAAGCAAACAAACAAACACACACGCACGCACGCACGCACGCACGCACAAAAAAGGGGGTAACCGTCAACAGCACAAGGACAACAAAGCACACACACAAGAAAAATTACACAACTCACAAACCCAACTCACTCTCGCGTGTTTGACCTGACGAAGAGAAGGGCGCTCAGATACCCCGCCAGGCCATTGAGCACGTCATGTGATCGCGGCTCGTCCTCCGCTAGCACTGCCGAGGCAGAGGAAGGGAAGAGGGGGAGTTGTGAAGGAGAGTGGTTGTTTAGAGAGAGGGGGGGGGGGGGGGGGGCGTACTGATTTGTTGCTCGCCTTGGTAATTTTACGATTGGCAACGCATCCTTTTCGAGACGGAGACGGGGGGGAGGGGGTCGGAGCTAACCTTTTACTCTTAACTATTGGAAGTATATCCAATTGAGTTCCGAATAATCTGTCACACGAAATGTTCGGCCAGTTGAAATGGAAGAAAGGGGATAGGGACGGGGGGGCGGGGATAGAAACGTAGGCAGAGAGCGGGGGGGGGGTACCCCCCGCGGGGGGGGGAGGGGCGGGGGGCAGGGAAGGAGGAAGGATTTCGGGAGATTGGGAAACGGGGGATAACAGAGAAGGCGGGAAAAATAAAGAGAGGGAGGGAGTAAGGAAGGACAAGTAGGTTCCAATGAGAACGATGAAAAACAAAACACGGACCAATCTGTACCACAGCAACAGCGACAACACCAACACCCACACCACCATCACCGCCTCCCTCAACCACCATCACCACCACCACCACCACCACCACCATCACCATCACCACCACCACCACTATCACCCCCATCTTGCCTCGCTCTTCCATGTCGGCCACTTCTCGCGCGTGTCGCCTGGATCGGGCGGCATCGCCCACCCGCTGTGCTACCGCCGCTCCCACGGCATGCACCCCCGCCGACCCGGTGAGAAAGGCGAACCCCTGAATAAAACCAAAGTGAGGTGACAAAATGAGGATAAAAAACGAGGTCGCGAAATGAGCTCGCAAAACGAGCTCGCAAAATGAGGCCACAAAACTACTCTGTTGTATTGCTATACGTACTATACTGTACTCTACTACAGTATCAGAAGTTTGCCGTACTGTACTGCAATCTGCTGCGGTTCCACTCCAATGCACTCTCATGCACTCTCTTCTCCCCATCTCTCCTCTACGCTACTCTACTCTCCACTACTTTGCTCGACCCTTTCCCTAAACTTTCTTCCTACTTTACTCTACTCTAGTCTACTCAACTTTACTCTCCTCTCCTTTCCTGTTCTCTCTTCTCAGCTCCTCTATCCTACTCTACTCTACTCTACCCTACCCTAATTTACCTCATCCCACTCCACCCTACCCTACCCTACCCTACCCTACCCTACCCTGCCCCACTCTACTCTACCCCACCCTACCCTACCCTACCCTACCCTACCCTACCCTACCCTACCCTGCCCCACTCTACTCTGCCCCACCCTACCCTACCCTACCCTACCCTACCCTATTACCCTACCCTACCCTGCCTCGCCCTACCCTACTCTGCCCCACCCTATCCTACCCTACCCTACCCTTAGCTTCTCTAATCTACTTCCTGGTACCGTCGCTCGCGCGTGGTTACTCGCCTGGCTCCCCGCTCCCCGTTTGGCCACCTGTCTCTCTACAGACGCCTGCGCCGCGTCCAAGTAAGCAGCCGCAAGCTCCAAAGGGTTCGCGTAGCCCGCCACCTGTGTGCCAGCGCGGCATGCGAGACCGCCCGAATTGCGACAGCGAAAAGAGGAAGAGAAGGTGGAGGAGGAGGGTGGGGGGGTGTGTACTCGATAGGAGAGATGTACTCGATATCATGCATGGCCGTAGTCGTATGACCATAGATCCTCGTATCCCTACAATGCCGGGACGGAGCATGTCGCCTTTTCGCCGACCAGGCCGAGATTGCTTGCACCCAGCGCGAAGCACCGTGAGGTGTCCGGCGAGTCGCATGAAGAGTGGCCTGCATCCCACTAAGAACCGCTTGTGAGGCGGACTTGCATGTGGATGACAGCTTCAATGAGTGAATTTAATTTCCGGTGTAGGCACTTCCAGAGGCAGCAATGGGATCAGGTGTCCGGCGAGTCGCGTGAAGGGTGAGCTGCATCCTACTAAGAACCGCTTGTGAGGCGGACTTGCATATGGATGACAGCTTCAATGAGTGCATCTAATTTCCGGTGTAGGCACTTCCAGAGACAGCAATGGGATCACTATGCAACTGACTCTCGGGTGACATACCATGAACTTTACGTGACACGATCAGTTCCATTGTGCGGGGCAAAGGTCTCACCTATGAGCTAGATCATACGGATCATACAGATCACACATGTCCTACAGATCGTACAGATCAGGAATATGTCTGCCCTGAATGATCTAAATCATCAACTATTGTCGGAAGATCGTACAGATCAGGAATATGTCTGCCCTGAATGATCTAAATCATCAACTATTGTAGGAAACGTCTCTCAAAACACGGGCCTACGGCCCTCTCTGATGATACATTTGCACACATACTACGTACCATAAAAAATGACCCCACACAAATTCCAAGTACTCGTACTCGTTTCCGAAAAAAAAAAAAAAAAGGTGGGCGCGGTTCATGTGTGCCAAGCTATTTCGACCTCCCTTGACCCTTTCACGACTGCAGTCCTGTTTAGGGGACAACTTACTTAGAATTTGACTGGTTTATCGTACCCCCACTAAATTACTTAGAATTTGACTGGTTTATCGTACCCCCACTAAATTACTTAGAATTTGACTGGTTCATCGTACCCCCACTAAATTACTTAGAATTTGACTGGTTTATCGTACCCCCACTAAATTACTTAGAATTGGCTGGTTTATCGTACCCCCACTAAATTACTTAGAATTTGACTGGTTCATCGTACCCCCACTACATTACTTAGAATTTGACTGGTTTATCGTACCCCCACTACATTACTTAGAATTTGACTGGTTTATCGTACCCCCACTACTGTAACCCAGCCTGAATGAAATCGCACATGGGGTTACAGCCTGAATGAAATCGCACACGGAAAAAAAACACGTAAAAGTTAGGTATCAACGGTGTAAATACCTGGCCCGTGCGGCCCGCGGGACCGAAGCCTATCCCTCTGGAATGGAGCACCAGGAACAGGAGGCAGTAGCCGGCCGTCCCTGCCTCGCCAAGTGCAGTGCGGTACCGTCAACCAGTTGCAGGAAGGGGATTGCAGATGGAGGGAGGAGGGGGGGAAGGGGGGGGGGTAGGAAGGAGGGGAAAGGTGGGGGGGGGGAGGGGGGGGGGTGTACTCGATAGGAGAGATGTACTCGATCTCATGCATGGCCGTAGTCGTGTGGGGGACGGGAAGGAGGGGGAAGACGGAGATAATGCATGATATAAAGAGGGGGAGAGGGGGGGGGTTGGGGGGGGGTGGAAAGAGAGATACGTAAAAGAGTGAACGAGACAGAAAACGAGGGGGGGGGGGAGAGATTCTGCGAGGTGGCGTCGTGTGCGAGAGAACGAGATCTACAAGGAGGGAGGGAGCGAGGGAGATACTGCTGCAGACTACTGCCGGGGAACATACTAATCTGAGCGGAAATATAGGCCCCAGTTACGCACTTATATGGAAACGAAAGGGCCCTTATATTTCCGGACAGAGTGGTATAATAGTAATCAGAACCAAACACGGCGTGCGAACATAGGGGGGTACACTCTTTATGGGCCCCTTGGGGGTTCCAATTCACTACGGCCCCCCGCAGTACTATATAACGGGGGACCATGATAAATAGGACCTGCGATACACGCAAAAACCTATATATTTACCAATATTTACCAACAACATTTGGTCCTATTTACTATGGTCCCCCGTCCTATTAATAGTGTCAAACAAATATGTACCGGTATAGACGTGGAGAGGTAGACAAAAGAGAGAGGATGAGATGGAGGATGGAGGAGGGGCGATCAGACATTGATGACGGGGGGGGGGGGGGGGCATGAGGACAGCGAAGGACGGGGTTGACCCACGGGGCAATGCAGACAGCTGAAGCTCGTAGCTGTAGAGTTTGACGTCGTCGATCGGTTCATGTTGGGAAGTTTTTCGGGGAGAGCGACCCGACCTGCACACTTGATCAGAGACAACACAAAAAGCAATTGCACGCGGCAAGACGAGTTAACCGATCGTTTATACTTGCACTTGGTTTGTGTGCGCGAGGTTCTGCTCGTATCTCTCTCAGAAAGACCTGCTGCTGCTGCTGCTGCTGATGGCCAGACAAAGACAAAGAACCAGACAGTGTGCAGACCAGGGTTGTGAACCGAAAACGGAAAATGGCCCGGTCGTTTTTTCGCCTTTTCACCGAAAATTCGGCCGGTTTCGTTCTTAGGGCCCATCTTGACGGGGAACGCTATTTGGAAAATAACTTATTTAATTTCAATGAATTTTATTTATAATTTTCGAAAAAAAAAGTGTTTGTGTCCCATGGGGGAGCGGCGTACTAAATGTAGGACGAAAAATAATTCGGAATAAACCTGGAAGAAAGCACCACGTCACACAACGCCCAGCCGACAAAACCGCGACGAGCGTAGAAAAGAGCGAAGGTTTGCGCTGCCGCGCGCGCGCCGCCGGCACCCTCTTTTTCTTTTTGGTGGCGCAGGATAGGAAGCTATCACTCTCAGGGTGTCTTGAGTGGGCGGAGGGAGCCCTCAAGCGCCACGTGCGGAACAGCAGCGGTGATGCAGCTATCGAGGTCTCGAGCGTATCCTCCGTTTTTTTGCTCGTTTGCTCGGTTTTCGTGATTGTTGGCCGATCGAGCAGGCCGAAAAATAGGGCTTGCGGCCGCCATGATTACTTTTGAGGCGCCACCGCCGGGGTACGATGTGCTATGGTCTGTGGGCGTGGGCGCGGCTATTGCTCCGGTCTCCTCTCGTTGAGGTTCGCGTTTTGTCGCCTGAATCCCGGTCACCGAAAAAGCCAAGAATCACTCCAGACTCCACCGGAGGTGTTTACCCACCATGAACATGCTATATCAAGGCTGATGAACTCCCAAATTCCAAATTGAAATTAGAAAAAATCACACGAAAAAAGTCTCATGAAACACTTCACTCAAATTGAATTTTTTAATTTACCCTGAGAATGCCTGCTTGGTGATTCACTCTTCGGGCAATCAGATGCAAATTGAATTTTGAAAAAAACAGATCAAATTGAAAAAAAAAAAAAAAACTCGATAAGATGGGCCCTTATTTATTTTTTACAAGCTAAAAGCAAACCGAAACCAAACGGTGTTTCGAAAAACCGAAAATGTCGGCTGGTTTCGTTTTTTTTTTTCAACTATTAAGACCTATGCCAATGGAAACGCGAAGTCCAAAAGTTTTTTTTCAAATATATGGCTTTCAAAAAACAGCCGAAAAATTTCTCGTACCGCCGCTGTGAGTAAAAAAGAGAAAAAAGTTTGATTTTTTCTTTTTTTTCCCCCAACGGCTGCAGGCGGCGCAATTTGTGTTTTTCTGGTCGCAAATTGTCAACACGGTGATCGAAACCAGCTCGTGCGACGATCGACCCTCGATCTCGACATAGACTCAACCCACGGCCAACCCACTCGGTATCTGGCAAGCCCAACGAGTATAGATGACGGCCTCGAAGATATCAGGCGGATCCATGGTCTAGGGAGCGAGAGCTTGCCGGCGGCGTCGTACGGTATCCTCCCAAACCTGAAAAAAAGACTATTTTTGGCAATTCGAGACGGATGGAGAAGTTTTGTCTTCTGTTTTGTGCGAACCAGCGGCCAAATGTTTTTTTATCACACGCCTGGTCAGCTCCCGTCACGTGACACCGGCCATGGTGTGAAGACGATGACCCTAGGGTGGGTCGGAGCCCCTAACGAGCGCACTCCGTTGAGAATTCGTGACGCAATCGTTGGTTTTGTTGATCGATGTCTGTCGAGGACTCGGAATCTCGCCGCTTCGAACCAAAGATCGGCCTGAGTTTTTCTCAAGCCGATGTTGGCCCAACATCGGCCCCAGATTTGCTTTTTTTGGGCTTTTCCAAAAGTTAGGAACTTTTTTTTTTTTTTAGGTGGCCCATAGGAAGCGTGTTCTGAAAAATTTTGGCGGGTATCTTTGGAATTCAAACTTTTTATTGCAACTTCGCTGTACCATTGGCATAGGTCTAACATACAGAAATATTCCTATTACGGGGGAACATAGTTAATAGAACCAAATGATGTTAGTAAAAATGGTTAAATATATAGGTTTTTATGTACACCATAGGTCCTATTAACTATGGTCCCCCGTAATATATATATCTATATATATATGTTGGTTTTCGGTCGTGAAAAACCGAAATAAAAACGACCGAAAAACACGACTTTCGGTTTTCGGTTCACAACCTTGGTGTAGACCTCCTTCCCGGCTCTTCTTGCGTCAGCCCCTCCTCTCGACCTTTGCTTGCTAGTTTACGTACGACTTGGGAGGTGTTGACCTTGTGAGCTACAGTGGTAAAATATCGATCGATTACCCGGCCCAGGGTAATCCATATAACACTCTCCCCGCCTCTGAATGGCGGGATGTTTGGGGCGTCGGCACCACCGTGTACGGCCGTGCGCTGACCTACCCGCTTCGTTTCCATACCTGGGGAATCAGGGAAGACATGGGTGTTCAGGGACGCAAGCGCAAGCGCTTCTATCAAAGAAACGCTTAGAGTGAGATTCGAACCCGTGTCCTCGACAACGTCAAACGTGAAGCTGTTACCTAGCTCAGTAAAAAGATAGATCGATCACCCCAGCCCAGGGCAAAATCCTTATACCACGACCCGTCAATACAACGGTATTTTTAGTAACGAAACTACTCAGGGCCCTTCACGGGTCGGGTCAAACCTCGCGGGTCAGGTCCGGTCGGGTGGGGTAAGGGGGGCCCGACCCGACCCGAACCGACCCGCGAGAATTTCAAAGCCTCCTCTGACCCGACCCGACCCGACCCGTGAGATTTCGCCCACTTCCTGACCCGTCAAGAGCTCCGAAAAAAATGATGAGGTCGATCGCAGTGGTCTGGCTTGGGGTCACGCTCAGATTAGATTAGGGTTATATGGGGTTAGGGGCTGGTTATGGGCCTACTCCCGTGCCTTGTCTTTGGGGGTGCTCCCTGGGTAGAGGTTCGACTCGATATCACTGGCACTTTCCTTCCTTGACCTGGGTATACACACACCGTGGAAGACACGCCAGGATCACGTAATTATAGGACAGGGAGCGAGTTACCCGATACACGTATGTACACACGCAGGATTTCCGGGGGGGGGGGGGGAACTCCCAACCGAGGATCCAGTTGGCAGGACCAAGGCCTTCATGGCTGTCGTCGTTGCAACAGCATCATGAGAACTATCAGACGCGGAGGACTCGGACGAACGAGCTAGTTGCCGCTCCGCGTCCGAAGGGTTTTCGATCGAGGGGAGCGGAAACGGAGGATAGAAAATGCGAGCGATGTATTTCGAGACCGAGGCGTTTGTACGCCCGTTTAGCTTCGGCGGTATGCTTTGCCAACCGCGCGGGAAAATCCACGCGCCGTTCGCATTTTTTTTTTTTTTCTCGTAAATTCTTGTTGTTCGAGATACAGTTCGTACGAATTAAAAAAATTGCCCCCCAGGGTGGGAAATACTGATACGAAATATCTCCATGTACATTGGAAAGTTTTGTTGTTGTTATTGTTGTTGTTGTTGTTGTTGTCTCGAAAGGGGACGATAGTGTGCCATCCCCTGTATTAACGCCTTTCCATATTTTTGTGGGTGCCGTTCGCGGGTGCCGTTCGCATTGTTTGGACAGTTTCGGGCGAACGGGCGAGAACGGGCGCCGTTCACACCTCCTTCAAGACACGCGTTCGCAACACGCATCCCTGATATCGTGGGTAGGATCAGAGGCACGGCTGGTCATACATAACGGCAACGAACCACGATGATGGAGTGATGGCCAGAGCGCTCCCTAGCCTCGCGTTCGAACGATCTTGGGATGCCGTCGGCTAATACGTGTGCACGGGACACGGGACAACATGAATACCTTTGAGGAAAATGTCGATCGCACAACTGAGGTGTTATTTCCTTTCGTTTTTTTAATGCTTTTAGCACCGCAGTCCCGTTTTGGGGACGAAGTACCTAGAATTAGAGGGGTTTGTCCCCAAAACGGGACTGCATTCTAAAAGGGTTAAATGGAACTGCTGGGTTCGATATACGGTGTGATTGCTGCTTTGCTCCGCTTCGGTCCTTGCTCTGGTTTGCTTTGCCTACTCATCTCTGCTTACTCGGTTCGCTTTGGTTTGCCTCGCTTTGCATTGCTTTTGATTTTGCTGTTGCTTTGCTTTGCTTTGCTCTGCTTTGCTTTGCCTTGGATGCTTGCTTTTTTGCATCGCCGTGTTTGTTTTACTTCGCTTTCCCTGTGTGCTTGCTTGCATTGCTTCGCCTACTCCTTACCAGGTACCAAGGGGTGCGCGGCTTTGCTTGCTTGCACACCTCGGACAGACAGATATCATCTACAGATTCGATAGATCATCCACAGATGGATCATCTAGTTCCTCAGCTGCCGTTGTCAGAGGTTGTGCAGGATCTGCGTAGTACATACCCAACCCAGGAAACACGTGCGGTATCATGCAGCTTATACGGCTCCCACCCAGCAACATGGGCTAGATCATACAGATCATACAGATCGTGTAGATCATCTGCCCTGAAAGGTTTGCTGTAGATCATCAACTGGGAATCGATTACCCTTGCACTTGCTTCGCTGCTGCTGTGGCTTTTGATTCGTTGGCAGCCACACTCCCTCATTTCGTTGCTTGATTTGCCTTGCTCGTTTGCTTGCTTTGCTTTGCTCTGCCTGATCTGCTCTGCTTTGCTTTGCGTAGCGTAGCGTAGCGTTGCTTTGCTTTGCCGTGCTTCGCTTTGCTTTGTTTTGCTCTGCTTCGCTTTGCTTTGCTTTGCTTTGCGTTGCTTGGCTTTTCTTCGCTTCGCTTTGCTTTGCGTTGCGTTGCTTTGTTTTGCTTTGCTTTGCTTTGGGTTGCTTTGCTTTGCGATGCGTTGCGTTGCGCTGCGTTGCGCTGCGCTGCGTTGCTTTGCTCCGCTCGGCTTGCCTTACTTTGCTGTGCTCTGCCCAGCTTGCCTCTGTGTTGCCTTGCTTTGCTTGCCATGTTTGCTTGCTTGCTTTATTTACTACAGCAGTAGTCTTGCTTTGAACGGCGTCGCTTGCTTGCTTTGCTGTTTCGAATTGCCTCGTTTGGATGGGGTTGCACGCCTATGTTAGGTTGCTTTGCTTTTGCTAGCCTACATTTTTCAGCTCCCTTGCTGTGCGCTCGTACTTGTTTTGTTGTATTTCTTACTTCGCTCTGTCTGCCTGTTTGTGCGGTCTGGTTTGCTTTTCTTGCTTTGCTTCCGCATTGGTTCGCTTTACGTACCTGCCTCGCTCGGTTGTTTTTCTCTGGTTTCTTCGCTTTCCTGTGCTTGTGTGTACATACATGTACGCAAACGAATTCCTTGTTTGCAGTGAGTGCGTTACTCGCCTGCTCTGCTTTCCTTCTCTTGCCTCAGCTGCAGCAGCAGCAGCAGCAGCAGCAGCAGCAGAAGCAGAAGCAGCAGCGGCGAGCGGAGTTTTGCACTTGTCTCCAAAAAGTATCTGGAGATCTGGACCCGTGAAAAAACGATCGAAATGTGTTTCAGTCCACACAGTTTCCACTGCTTGCTCTTGCAGGACTAATCTGTACCTGGTAATGTAAAATCACGAACACTTGCCCTCAAACATGATGTACAGGTAACGTTATGTACGGGAATATAAGCACCTCTTTTATATTATAATACATATAATCTAGCTCTTAAATTCCCGGACGGAGTGGTACGCAAAAGTCGAAAGTTCAAAGTTCGGGTGTGTTCGGGATCATGCAAACGTGTACCTGGTACATACCAGGTATATAGCTGTACGTTAAAAGTACACTACTACTGCTGTATTAATACTATTAATACTGTACCTACTGAATACCTGGTATTGCATTGAACCCTCTCTGCTTTCTCGCTCTCCCAGAGTGTTTGCACATATCCCAGCCGAGCCGAGCCAAGCGACAGCGCACCTGTGTAGACGGAGAAGTCCCGAGACTTCGCCGCGTCGGAGGGGGGGGTCTCCCTGAGGATCCTCTGCAGAGACAGCCTCAGCGCAGAGTGGAGAACAGCATCTTCCACTCCATTTGCTCTGCGGGCCTTGCTTCCTTTCCTTTCCTTTTTCGGACACAGAGAAAAGTCTCGTATCTCGTTCTCTATATGCCTCGCCGCCATACTGATGTTGTCTCCCTAATTCAAGCAAAGCAGCGCGTGGTGAGAACGGGGGCAATTGCCGAGACAATCGTGCTGGAGCTCGCGCGTGAGCGGGGGGGGGGGGGGGGGGGGGGGGCGTGCTCAGCGCAGAGGGGGGAATGGTCTTGCTCTGTGAGTTATGTGCTGCTGTGCTACTGCTGCTGCTGCTGCTGCTGCTGTTGCTGCTGTTGTTGCTGCTGTGCTTCATCTGCTGCTTTTGCTTGCCTGTGTGATCCCGATCTTGTTTTTATGTTTTTTTTGTGTGTTTTTCGCTTGTTGAACATTCACATTTGTAGGTGGAGAGATGGACTGTTGGTTGATCGAAAATATTCTAGGCCCTGTGCAAGGGCATCGGCGAGATCAGTCTGAAGCGGCCTCTTCAGCCAAGAAGGGAATGTTTCGGGTTGCTCACCAAGCTGCGAGCTGTGCTGCTTCTCAGGCCGTGTGCGCTGCACAGGTCGGGGGCGGAACGATGATATCTGCAAGCAACCCCGGAAATATCGGAACAAACATCCTTCGAAACAATTGAAACCCTTCGCTTTGAATTCACGAATTGATTGCCTCCCCTTCGCGTTCAATTTGCTTTCCTTTAGCCTTGGTAGTTATTGCCGCATGCACGAATGTGGAGAGCATCGATGCCCCCGTTATCGTACGCATGTTTCCTGTGGTTCACTGTTGCGTCCTTGAGCGAGGCCTCCCATGGGGACCGGGACACGGTGTACACCAACTGCCTAGACAGGTGAGCGGTCTAATTATTTTGGGTTGTCGTTGTACATATTATTACCACACACAGTAGCAGTAGATACGTAACTCTCGCCGCTGCCATGTTCTTGTGTGCAGCAATGCTTTCGTTGTGGCTATACGCCCCTACAGAGCGATTGCGGTGGAAGCCTTTGCCCGAATCCCCTGCTCCCTCTATAGAAGCGTGCTTGTTCCCTAAGCGTATGCACTTAGCTCGCTCGCACTTCAGCCTGTTGGTGATATTGCTTCCGAGCTTCTGCAAGATGGTTTAGCTTCTCCCTACCTGGTCGAAAATATATGAATCATTTTATTCGCATGTTTATAATAAAACGGTCCTTACATTTTCGAACAGAGTGATTGATACCTCCAGGATATTGGGTGTCCCCTACCCCCGAACGACACCGACCCTGTCTTCTGCTGGTCCCGAGCATGCGAGACGAGACAAAGCAGGCCGAGCCGTGCGAGAGTGCCGGAGCACCTCACAGGCCGTTCTCTGCCCTGACCCATTCAGTCTATCGTCCGCGGCGTCGTGTCCACAGCGGTCGGCTGCATGCACTACAGCAGTACCCGCCTGCCCGTGTAGCTGCTCTGAACATCGCGGACGCTTTGAACTCTCGCCGGGTCTGGGTTTGCTTCCTGGTATGTTCTGTTGCGTGAACCCGTGCTCACACGAACACGCGAGATGTGTCAGGTGTCAGGGCATAAAAGCCTCTCCCCTTGCCATGCGATGTAGACAAGTGTGTCCATCTATCCATAGTGCCCCCCATCCCTGCTACCAGTATACCAGACACTGGTGATTGTGTCGTACCTGGTACGTCATATTCGTACCTGCCTGGTACTGACTGTACGTACAAAAGTACCTATACGTCGTACAAGATGCGTCGTATTTACAGCAGTACGAGTATGATAGTAAGTACAAGGTTCCCCTTCCGGATGTGGTCGCTTTGAAATACCGTGAGTATCGCAAGTCAAAAAGGAGGGGCGTCATCACCAGGCGCCCCTACGAATTTGCTCCGAGTATTTGCTGCTGTGTATTGCTGCTATGCTGCTATACAGGATGGCAGGATGAAATTCGACGACGTATGTTTGATTTCAAATTTGTATATACCAGGTACAAGGTACCTGTTAATATTGTTTTGGATGTGTACAGGTATTATTACGCCGTAGTGACTGCTGTTGTGTGCATAGGAAGTACCTGGTAAGTGTGTACTCTTCGTGTATCTCCTGGTCTAACAGACGGGACACAAAAACACCCGTGGCTGTCACGAAGGCCGGAGTTACATAGGGTTTGAAGCGCTAGTGCCGTGGTTGTTGTTGTTGTTGTTGCTATTGTGGTGTGCACCGCCGCGGCTGCCTTCGAATTCCCGAGGACGTGCGTGTGTGTCGCCCCGCCCCCCTGCGCAGCATCCATTTGACTGGGCTGCACATCTCTCGAGATTATGTGTTCTTCTATTTCCTACCGCTGCTGTAAGTCGACAGAGAACATGGCAATTAATACGATCACTCGAACAGATTCACAGTCGGTGGCCGTCGTCGCAAAAGAAAGAGCTTGATGTGGGACTGCTGCTTTGTCGTGTCTACCCCACAAAGCAAAGAGCTTGAGAGCTTGAGGGACGGTGGGATAAATACATGGTACGGTGGGGTTTCCATCGTCCTGCTTGGCTCTAGCTCGGCGGGACGCCTCCCCGCGACTTCTTGCCAGATTTCGCGCCTTTGAACGCCCAGAGCACGTGCCACGGAGCCCGAACGGGACCCACACTTGCGCCGTCGTGTATACGCGGCCCCCCTGTGTTGTGCCGCGGCCTCCGTCATCCTGATTGGCTCTAGCTCGGCGGGACGCCTGCCTAACCGCGATTACTTGCCAGATTTCGCGACTTTGAACGCCCAGAGCACGCGCCACGGAGCCCAGCCGGGACCCCCACTGGTGCCGTGTTGTCTATGCGCCCCCCCCTCGCGTGTCCCGCAGCCGAGAGCGCGAGAAAAGACCCGCGGCCGTAGCGTAGCCGATGTACAATAAAAAACGTCAAGTTGGTACAAGTACGTATGGTACTCGTATTTAGATGACGAGTGCAACAGTACTGGCAGCTGTTGTCCTGTGCGAGGTGTCCTACGTACGTGATGGTATCACGTACGTACCAGGTAATTATCCACGAGTAAATAAGCGTCCGTAAGTACAACCGTAGAGCAGTAGCAGCAGCAACGGTCAGTATGAATAGTAGTAGTAGCAGTAGTAGTACGTACTAGTAGTGGTAGTAGAAGTATGTACAGAACTTATACGAAGTAAGAAAAGTGTTAGCTCTTTGTGAAAAATTGACTATAACGACCAGTTGTACTCCCCAATTACCGACGCTTAGCAAATAACATTTTCCAAATTTACTCAAATACGGCCGAGTTATGTATATTCGAAAGGCAAAATTTCGTAGAGCCAGAAAAACGGACATAGAGCCGAAATGGATAACGACCACGTTTGACGGTTGGTCTACATCTCCCCGAGCCTCCGTGGTTGGTCAAGCACACCCGACGAATACTCTGCAGGCGCGACCCAATGGAGCTGACCATCTGACCACACGCGCTTGCGTCGTTGCCTCGCGACATATTTTGACCTCCGCGCGAAGCGGCACGTGTCGAGACGGCCCTCGTGCGATAGGCGTGCGGTCTGAGCTATATGTCACGGTGGGGGACGGGGCTGGTGATGTGGTGATGGCGGATTCCCTTCGCTTTCCCGCCTTTTTTATTCGTTGACCATGCTGTTTACAAGACCCGTAGCAGCAGCAGCAGCAGCTGCAGCTAGCTAGCTGTGTTCAGAGGTAGCTTTGGGTGCGGAAACCCCTTCCTCGGCGAGCTCCGACGAGACAGGCGAAGCCCGGCTAGCTCTGGTCGCCGGATGCAGCTCCTTTGGGGATATAATAGGCTTGTCTTCCTGTATGGTGGTCCTCCTGCCTCTCTCTTGTCTCGTTTTCTCGTGCGTAGTGTGTCCGAAGCCGCGCTCTTCTGTCGTGATCATTGTGTACCGGTACCTGGTGTCTGGTACCGGTACCACGAAAGCGACTGGGGGTAAAAGCACGAGTACGCGCGTACATCCAGGAGGTACAGTATCTTGCTGTGTCGTTTCTGACCGCCTGTTTTTGGTCCTCGCTGCTACGTGTTGGGAGAGCGGCAGGGCACGGGGAAGCGATGAAACGCAGGCCGCCAGAAGGTTTACTGTACTCTGCTGCTTTGCTTTGCTGTGCTTGTGCCGGGTCAGCGCGGTGCCTTCGGAGGGCTCGCCGCAGCGCGGCTGTGTATCAACTCACAACACTCATGAACACCGCAACAACGGCAGCAGTGTTTGGCTCGGGTACACCGCGCTCAGCGTATACGAGATTGGTACAGCAAACGACGTACGTTCAGATTATTGCACATCGACACCCATCGGTTCGTTTTCCGAGAAGATCTTGAAATTCATGCCACTATTTAAAAATTGATAAAAAGCGCAATCCGGAGAGACAGTTTACCGACGAAAAAGCCCAATCAATTTTTCGTTCTGCGCCAACACTCTTTATATTTATAGGAGGTACCAGGTATGAATTAATAGTAGCGCTGCTGTAAAAGCAGTTACGGGGCTGTTGATGTCACTGCGGCTGATGCCATTGCTTTATCGTGGCACGCCGACGGCACCGAGGCCGTGCACGAAGAGCTGCTCCGCCCCACCCCCTCCGCCACCGCCACCGCCACCCTTCCCGCCACCATCGTTCGTCTTGTTTTTCGTTCTTAATCGTTAACCGGAATCCTGCGCTCCTGCCCCCCCCCCCCCCCCCGCCCTTCTACTCCCCCCTCCCCCCCCTCCCTCCGCGTCTCACGACCGAAGGTGTGTCGAGCAGCTGTGCGGAATAAAATACGTCCGCGAGGAAACGCTCATGCCACCGACGATGTTGCGCTACCAGCAGCAGCAGGCGCTGCAGGAGCGGCTTGATGAGCACTTGCTCCAGCGGCAGCGGCAGCGGCAGCACCAACGCCAGCTGCGGGAGGGGAGGGGAGGAGGGGAGGAGGAGGGGGAAGGACGTGCGGCTAGTCTCAGCGCACCCGAGGGGGAACATGCCCTCACTCATAACAACATCAACGACAACAACAATGGCCACTATATCGACGACGACGACGACGACGACGACAACGATCCCGTTGGTGAGGGCCGGCGGAGGTTATCCGCGGAGGACGAAGAGAAAGGGGAGCGGGGACAGGGTGCTGCGGGGGGGGAAGCGTCAGTGTTAACAAACGCGCGACTTGGCGTAAGCGGTGGCCGTGGCTCCGGCGCCGCGGGAGTCGCATTTGGCGGTGAGGGGGTGGGAGGAGGAGAAGGAGGAGCGGGCGGGGAAGGGGTAGAAGAAGGAAGGGGGGGGGTTGGAGGAGGAGGAGGAGGAGGAGGAGGAGGCATCGTTGACAGATATGTTCATTCCCCCCCCTGGCATTTGCGGGCGATGGGCTGGGACTGTGAGTCGGAGTGCGGCTACCAGTGCATGACAATGCACGTGGAGCTTAGGATAGAGGCAGGGGAGCAGGTGCAGCAATATCATGGGAAGTGGCCCTTCAGGTGAGAGCTGGCATGTAAAAGACCTCGGCCGAGCTTCAAAAAAAATGTTTTCATACCTCGCACAGATCAGATAGATCATGATATATCTATCTGCGTACGTAGATCATGATCTATCTATCTGTGTACGTAGATCGTCTACTGCCGTAGCTCCTCATCTGCCGTTGTGCGAGTTTTTTTTCGTGAGGGGTCTGCGTCATAGCGCACAGACCCCACCCGCAGGAATCATCGTGTGCAGGATGATGCAGATTTTATGCGTGCCCCACCCGGCATGCATGGGCTCCGTACTCCGTACTGCACAAACAGTAGATAATACACGATCGGGAATATAGATCTGTCTTGGAACGTCGAGGCGACGACCTTTGGCAGGCGACGACCTGTCGGAAGTGCGGAGTATTGCACCAAATAAACTCGAGTTTTGCGGTCAACCTTTATCCCCCCCGAACCGCCTAAAACAAAAAAACTCGGAAAGAAGACGCGTGCTACAACACAGGTAGCAAGTATTAGTGGCATATTTCGAGGGGAAAAAAAAAACGTTTCTGGCTGCCGGGGCGGAGCTCCTTAACCCTTTTTTTTTGGTATTCTTGTTTGTATATACCTGGTATATATATTTTTTTCTTCGAAATTTTTGTTCTGTACCTTTTGCAGAGCTACTGCTACTGTAGATCTGATCTACTAGTTTAGATCATGATCTGTCCTGGGCGTGCAATGTTCGCGTTGCAATGAACATGTTCACCTTCATAGGGGGTAGAGGAGTGGGGTTAGGGTCAGAGCTGGGGTTGCAAACCTACCTTACCCCCCCCACACACCCCCCCCACACCTCTACGCCTACCCCTCTACTCCAACGGCAACTCCCACCCCCACCTCGACCCCACTCCCACCCTAGACTTCCCACCCGCGCGCCCACCGCGACCCCCGCCGTCTCTCCCCCCCCCCCCCCCCCCCCCATATGCCTCCCGCCGCCTTCGCGCGATTTTTCTCGGAAAATTCCAGACGAGTGTGGGGCATTCAGGAGCTGTTCGCATCGCTCTTCTCAGCCGGAAACGGTCTTCCTCACTTTTACCACGTCATCTTCTCTCGAGGTAAAAGGTAGAAACGCAAAGAAAGGTATCGGTGTACGTGTATACCAGGTTTCCCTTTGAGGAGGCATTCGGACGTCGGGGTGACGCAAAGGTACGGTCCGATGACGTTTTGGTGCAGCTGATATGAAACGAACGGCCCATTGGTCCAGCCGTGCCGTTCGTTTTGTTTGCGTGAATTCTGTTCAGCCCCCAACCAAGCGAACGGCCTAACGACCAGCGTAAGGAAATCCGCACATGTTACGACTCTGTCCCGAATTAGAACGATCGGTTGCATATAAATACACCTACCTGGTATCTTATTTTTAGTTCTTAGCCGAAAAATCTGGTCATATTTTGGTCTGGCGATCTCTCCGGCCTCTGAACCGCCGTTCCGCGCGGTTTCTTCGCTGAGGCGTGTGCCCCCGCCTCGTCTCCAACGGCCGGCGTCGCGGATCGATTCCGCCCGCTCGGCGCCGTAGCGCCTGCGCGAGGCCCTTGACGTCCAGACCTGCGACTAGATCCCCCCGGAGAATCATGGCCTGTGAGCGTTTAGGCGCACGCTCTACCGACGGAGCTGATGTCTTCGCATGGATATATATATACTTCGAAGTATATATATATATGACCGATCGGCCCATCTAGAGGAAGCCTCAGCGTGCAGTGGAAACCCCCAGCTTGGAAACTGGATTTGGGGGTCCCCGGACACAAATCCGTTCGGCACGGCGGCTCGCTTTCGCTTTTCCTCGGCCGCTCGCTTGGCGGGTCGCGCTCCCCGGCCTCCGCCGCACCTCCGCCGCCCCTTCTCCACCGGCCATTCATATATTTTCGGAACGTGGTGGTATGCATTACGGTAGCAGCGGCATCGGTGGTGGTGGTGTTGGTCGTGTTGGTGGTGGTGGTGGTGGTGGTGGGGGTCATTGTCAGTACGATCGTATGCTGGTGGAGACGACTACGAGGATAATGATGCTGGTCATGGCGATGATGGGCGGGCCATAGGTGTGGTAAGGTGCTGTGGGGTGGTGGGGGTGGTGGCGGTCGGGGGATGTACTCGAGGTCACGCATGGCCGTGGTCGTATGACCGTAGACCCTCGCATCCCTACAACGCCGGGATGGAGCACGTCGGGTTTTCGCCGACCAGGCAGGCATTGCGTGCACCACGCGCGGAGCGAAACGTGGGGCGCTCGGCGGGTCGCATGACGGGCGAGGTGCATCCTACTATTAATAAGAACCGCTTGTGAAACGGGCTTGCGCATGGATGGCAGCTTCGATGAGCTAATTTATTTGCCCTTGTGGCCGCCACGGCCAGAGACGGCAATGGGTTTACTATACTATCTGACTGCCCTGTGGGTGCCTTACCGTAAACACTAAGTGATGCGGTCATTTCCGCTCGTGCGGAGTTAAGGATCTTCACCCCACACTAAATGATCTATAACTCGATCGCCAGCTGCTACCGACCGCTGAAAAAAAACAAACGGTACCATGGTTGTCTAGCTCGCGTAGTGAGCGGCATGTTTTACAGAGTCGTTGCCAACCGACGCCAACCCAACCCAATACAACCTATATATACGAGATACATAATGTAGGGGCGGGGGGGGGGGGGGGGGGGGGGGGGGGGGCGTGCTCATTTGTTGCTTGCCTTCGTCAGTTGACCATTGACCACGCTTCCCTTTCGAGACGGAGCACGGAGGGGGGGGACGGGGGGGTGTTGGTGATGGCAAATAATGACCAGCATCATCCTACGGTATTGGTGAATATGATGATGATGATGATGTTGACTGTGATTGCTTCCACAGCAGTGCCTCGAACTCAATTGTCCTGAAAATGTAGCTACCGTGACGACGATTGAGTATCCCCACCCCAGCCCTCGACCCCCACCCCTCTGGACGGCGCCTATATTTACAACCAGTATCGACTGCAGCACCTGCGTGCAGCCCACACGCTATTCTGAGTGTCTTCCTTTCGTGTTCCACACTAGTAGTAGTAGTAGTAGTAGTAGTAGGGGTGAAACGGGATGCCCAACAGACTAACCACACCTCCGCTTTTTCATTACTCTAGTCAAACACCTGAGTCGTGCTACGATAGAGCTTCACCCAACGAGTAACGTTTCTGAGGCTCCTCACCTAAGGGGCTCCATACCTCACTCGAAAACTGACTTCATCAAAAATCAAAACTGCAACCCGATGAGTAGCCCCACGGCCCAAGTATACAAAAACTCGTTTTTTCGAAACAAGATTGGCATTCCGACGATTTTGGGCTACGGAACCTCGTCATCCAGAAAAATATTTTAGCGGAAATGTGCTACATCTATCGCAGAACGCGTCGACTCTACCCTGATCCCACCCATATATATACGAAGTATATATATATATATGCCCCATTTGGCACCACTGCTTTTGTTCTTCTTTTTTTTTCTCATCCCATTTATTATCTTCGCACATCTTCTTCTCTCTCTCCTTCCAACTCGTAACTCAGATCCGGGGTCACATAGCAGGCTCTTCTCCCCCCTTCCCGCTACGGTACGTGCCTTCATTTTTATCGCGAGAAAATTTCAGCCTTTTTCTTCCCTCGTCGACTCGCATCGAAATTGTGCCTACCCACGCTGCAAGGCGCTCTCAACAATTGAGTCCTTTTTTTTTTTTTTTTGCAAATAAAGTCAAAAGTCCGACCCACCTGGGGCTCGAACCCAGGACTCAAACACAAGTAGAATTCGAGGTTAACCACTTGACCCACAGGGGCGACCGGAGCCTTACCTGCTCCCACGTGATGGTGCAGAAATACTACAGCAGTATATATCAGCCCTCCGCAGGGCGCTGACGGAGGCCGAGGGCGCGGAGCGAAGCGCGAACCGTAGCGGCGTGTGGGCTGCACTTGAGGTGGTGCTATCTGATACCCCTCGGAGCAATCTGGTCTTGGCGTCCGGGTTGGTGGTGACTTTTGGGGAGGGCCTCGAGGGCTTCCCGAACCGTGGTGGTGCTTGAGTGGTGGAGCAATTCGATGGCCGAGGCAGCCGTCGAGATGGCTGCCCCGGGCTGTCCTCGGGAACGTCACGCGATGCAGTCCATGGATTGGAGATAGTCACGCCGCAGCCCCCCTCGTCCCCACCCCCCCGCCCCCCCCCCGCTGTCATCCCGCCGCCCAGGACTGTATAACCCTCAGGGAAACTACATGCGCCTGTGGCTATCGCTCTATCCATGGGTCGGCATGAACACCTGGCTCTGGTCCACGGTTTTCCACGCGAGGGATGTTCCTTGGACGGAAGCGGCGGACTACTTCTTTGCCCTTCTGTAAGTTTTTTGTTTTTGTTTTTGTTTTTGATTTTTTTCGTTTTTGTTATTTTTTTGCTTCTTGTTGTTTTTTTAGGGTCTGTGTGTGATCATGTTTTTTTTATTAGTACCTGGTACCTGGTACCTGGTAGTTGTTTTTGAAAGATTTTCACATCTCTGACAGACAGATCGTACAGATCATGATCTATCTATCTATCTATCTATATATCTACAGACAGATCATCTGGTTCCTCACCCGCCGTTGTGAGAGGTTTTGTGTGCAGGATCTGCCTTGTAGGGCAGATCCCACTCAATAAACATGTGCTGCTATAGATCATAAGGGTTGTTTGGGTCCCAACCGGTAGTGGTAGCATGAGCTAAACCAAGATCGAGAACGGGCCTACCTTGAACTGAAGTACGTAGCTCATCATGTGTGAGTGGTCCATGATTTCGTCCTAGTTGTGTTAGTTTTGAACCCCTTTTTGATGCTGTTATTAAACCCTTTTAGGACTGCAGTCCCGTTTCAAGGACAATCGGCTCAAATTCCAAGTAGTTTGTCCCCCGAAACGGAACTGCGGTCCTAAAAGAGTTGGGGGAAAAAAAAAAAAATCTAAGGGCTACAAAAAAACTCGAATACTTTTGAACGGTTTCGATGTTAAGGGCATGCGAAAGTGTTTTTTTTTTTTTGTTGCCCTTTAGCGTACGTAGGACGTTTTGTTTTCTACATTTTTTTATTTTTTTATTTTTTGCCGTTTTTCTACGACTGCAAAGCTTATTTGCTTTCATTGTAAAAAAAAAACTTTTTTTTTTTTTGGTAACCCTTCCATTGACTGCACTGCTGCAAAAATTAGCGGACTCTGATCCCCAAGCAAGATTTTCCGCCTCACGTGGGCGAATTGAGTTAAGTTCTCGTTGTATATATGGCATTTGTTTGGGGGGGTATCAACCTTAAGACGGTATACCGGGGGGGTTGCCCCGTCTCTTTGGCGGTTTTAGTCCAGGTACCAGGTATGCACCAGTCAACAATACCGGAACTATTATACCGGCGATCGGCACTACATACTCCGCACACTGTATACCACCAGTACTAACCCTTTTAGGACCCCGGTCCCGTTTTGGGGACAAATCACTTGGAATTAGAAAGGTTTGTCCCCTTATCGAGACTGCGGTGCTAAAGGGGATAATGGTGAAACCCGTCTGTGCTAAGCGATTCCCCAGGCACTATACCACACTGCTGCTGAGGGCATCACGACTGTATTGGGCAAATCCGCCGCACGGCAGTGTCAGCACCTTTTATTTATTTGTTTGTTTTTGTATCGGCAGCTCTCGTTGTCCAAGGCACCGATGTACCGTGATCCGGCCACAGATACTACCGCAGTACCGCGATATTGGCCACAAACCCTACCGTTGTACCGTGATCCGGCCACAAACCCGTCCGCTGACGGTTGTGCCTTTTATTAGTAGTGCTGCAGTCCCGTTTTGAGGACAACGTAGTCTAATTTCAAGTAGTTTGCCCCCAAAACGGGACTGCAGTTCTAAAAGGGTTATCTACTCAGATTGCCCCCCCCCCCCCCCCCCCCCCCCCCCCCCGCACAAGGGGGATGGCCGTATCACGTAGTGCGTACCAGGTATATGGCAAAGCACCCACGAGGCAGTTAGATAGTATATACCTGGTATAGTAAACCCATTGCTGTCTCTGGAAGTGGCCACACCGGAAAATAAATCAACTATTAAATAGTTTGACACTGTCGTCGTCCTGATGCAAGAAAATCCACCTCAGAAGCGGCTCTATAGTAGGGTGCAGCCCAACCTTGATGCGGCTCGCCCAACACCTCACGGCGCTTCGCCAAGCTTGGTGCGAGTGAGAAACGTCTGCCTGGTCGGTGAAGACCCGACGCGCTCGGCTCGGTCCCGGCATTGTAGGGGTGCGAGGATCTATGATCATACGACTACGGCCATGCATGATAATGAGCATTTTACACCCCGCCCTCAAGTGCTTCGTCTCGAAGGGGCTGCGTGGTCAATGGCCAAATGACTAAGGCAAGCAACAAATGAGTACGCACCCCCCCCCCCCCCCTGTTTGAACGCTGAAGCTGCGCTTTCGTGTAGGTGACCTGGACCTGTCAGAAAGAAGAAAGAGGTATAGCAGTAGCCGGGAGGAGGAGGAAATAGATGCACAGATGTGCCCGTGTGGCAAAGCGATAGAGAGTAGAACTCACATAGTAGGAGAATGTGAAATATACAAGGAGGAACGGGATGTGTTAGAAGAGGAGATGAGGAAAATAGACGAATGTGACATGGAGGAGTTTGATACACTAGATAGCAGCGAGAAAACGATCGCTATCCTAGGAGATAGATGGTGGCCACAGGCGGCCAAACAAGAAGGGGATAAGAGTAGCAAAAAGTGTCTATGTAATATATGGAAACAACGTAATGAGCGCCCAATTGTTGGAGGTGTCTTTATTAGGAGTAGGAACGGTTCTCCGTCTCGAAAGGGATGCGTGGTCAATGGTCAAATGACTAAGGCAAGCTGCAAATGAGTACGCCCCCCCCCCTCCCCTGTTTGAGATTGGTACGTACTACGCGTATGCTGCAGCAGTGGTCAGTAGCCATTTACTATTAACAGTAGTCGGTGCCCAGTGCCAGAGTCTTCTGGCACATGGAAGCACAGGTACCGAGTAGCCTCCGTTACTCACACAGGGCGCCAAGGCAAGGAAACAGTATTTTTTATGTATCACTTCTTAATAGTGCTGGGGGCCATAGTTAATAGGACCAACGGTACACACAAAAACCTATATATTTCCCTATGTTTTCTAACAATATTTGGTCCTATTTACTATGGTCCCCCGATATACGGGGGACCATAGTAAATGGGACCTACGGTACAGACAAAACCTGTATATTTCCCTATTTTTACTAACAATATTTGGTCCTATTTACTATGGTCCCCCGTATTCCTAGCAGCCTATACTGAGGGAAAGATATGGACCACCCGGTCTTCACATTAGTTTCTCAACGATCCTTGCATTTCCGCTCAAAGTGGTACTACGTAAGCGATCAGTTTTAACACCCGCCCGCCCGCCCCCCCCCCCCCCCCATTTTCCCGCCTCCGTCCCCTTTTCCCTGCCCCTCCCGTCGGCAGGAATGTGTTTTATGTGGTGTGGGTAGCGATCGTACGTGTGGCGGGACCACCTCAGAGCCGAAGGTGACACATTTTCTTACGCCTGTTGCTGCCCTTGATGGAGGGGGGAGGGGAAGGGAGGGGAAGGGAGGGGAAGGGAGGGGGGGGGGGGGGGAGGGGGGTGTACTCGATAGGAGAGATCTACTCGATATCATGCATAGCCGTAGTCGTGTGACCATAGACCCTCGCATCCCTGCAATGCCGGGACAGAGCATGTCGGGTTTTCACGTTTTTCACGGGAGGGGGGGGGGGGGGGAGGAGGGGGAGGGGGGGGGGGGGGTACTCGATCTCATGCATGGCCGTGGTCGTACGAGCATAGACCCTCGTATCCCTACAGTGTCGGGACGAAGCACGTCGGGTTTTCACCGACCAGGCAGGCATTGCTTGCACCAAGCGGAGGGGGGCAGGGGGGGCTGGGCGGTGGTCTTGGACGAGGTGATATTTGTAGTGTTGTTGATGGTGATGATGTCAATGGTGTTGATTGAATCCGTTGACGGCGCTAGCGGTTGCGGTACAAAGCTGTGCTGTTATTACGGGGGGCCATAGTTAATAGGACCTACGGTACACACAAAAACCTATATATTTACCTATTTTCACTAACAATATTTGGTCCTGTTTACTATGGTCCCCCGTAATAGTAAGTGGTGGTTGGTGTAGTCACGGTCTTGGTGTTGCAGTATTTGCTGATGTGTTGCTCTGTTCTACGCTCCCAGGGAGAATTTTCCTTGCACTTTCCCGCGGTTATAGCGAAGAAGCACTCATCTGTAAACTTACCTGTAGCTGGTTACGTCAACGCGTCGAATGCATTCGCCCGCAAAGGTCAACCAACGTAAAGGTAGAAAAGCCAGGTACCGCTTAGTCGTACGCACGTGGGTCGAGCTTTTTTTTTTGCGGCCATTGGTGAACGCGCTATAATAGCTCGACGGACGGCCTTTGTGCTGAAAGGGCTTCGATACCTCTTACCCCCCCCCCCCCCCCCCCCCCCCTCCCCCCCACCCCTTTGCCCTACCTCATTGCTGCCTCTTGAAATGTCGAAATCGGAAGACGAATCAATTCATTCGATGCTGTCATCCATGTTGCCAGAAAGTCCGCCTCACAAGCGCTTGTCAGTAGGATGCAGCTCGCCCTTCATACGACTCGACAAATTCCTCACGTTTCGCTTCGCAAAGCTTGGGTGCAAGCAATGTTTATGCCTGGTGGGTGAAAGCTCGACGTGCTCCCTCCCGGCATTTGTGGGGAGGCGAGGGTCTATGGTCATACGACCACGGCCGCGCGTGACAAATGAGTACACCCCCCCTGCCCCGCTTGCTCCGCCTCGAAAAGGGATGCGTGGTCAATGCTCAAAATTACTGTATTCGGCAAGCAACCAAATGGGTACGCCCTCCGTCTCGAAAGGGATGCCTGATCAATGGTCAAAGGAATAAGGCAAGCAACAAATGAGTACCCCCCCCCCCTCCCCCTTCTGACCTACCCTCCCCCCCGCCCCCCCTCCGCCCCGCCCCCGCCCCCACTTCTCATGCCTCTCGTGGCAACGGTTACGCCAATCGTGGATGGTGTCCAACGGTACAACATGGTTGATGGTGCTGTTTCAACGATTACGACAATGGTTGGTGGTGCCGTCCTACGGTCCTCGGGCTTACGCCACATGGTTGATTGGGGGGGGGTGTCCGACGGTCCTCCCACCGTATCGCGGCAATAATCACGCCAATGGTTGACGGGGTGTCCAACGGGTCCTTTTCCCTTTCGTTCCGGTTCGGTTCGGTTCACCGCCTCGCGCGTAACAACGGATGACGAACGAACCGAACGGGACCGAACGGAACGGAACGGAACGGAACCGAACGAAACCGAACGAAACCGAACCGAATCGAACCGAACCGAACCGAACCGAACCAAACCGAACAACACCGAACCAAACCGAACCGAACCAAACGGAACCAAACGGAACCAAACGGAACCAAACGGGACCAAACGGGACCAAACGGAACCACGCGGAATGAAACGGTCGAACAGGCCTCGAATGCGAAAGATGGTACCACTGGTTGGGATTTCGATGTCGGTCTACTACGTGCTTCACATCAGCTTCATGTGGTTCGTCAAGTTCGACTACGGCTACAACATGAAGGTGGGTAGGGGGGTGGGGCGGTGATGGCGGGTGGGAAGAATAGTGTATGATGCAATGGTATTTGTCACCTTCGTTCCTTTCAGCTCGGTTAGCCGTCCAAGGAACGGGTGAAGCTGACGCGCGGTATTGTTTTTTTCTTTTCTGTGTGCGGAAAATGTGGCTTCAGGACTGCAGCCCCGTTTCGGGAACGAATTACTCAACAATGGTTGAACTTTCCCCCCCCCCCCGACAACAATGGTTGAGCTTTGTTTAAAAACAGAATATAAAACCCGTCGGAGGATGAAACATATGGTACCCTGGTTTTTATTTTTTTTTACAGTGATGAAAAAAAAAGTGAAGAAAAAAGTGAAAAACTACCAGGTATATTTATATATATATACATATATATACCTGGTATATAATATGCGTGTCCCAAACTAAGAATAAAACAACAGTGTATTGAGTCTAGAGAGGTGTTGACGGTTCAAGCTAGGCGCGTCCCTCGAGAAGGAAAGAACGACGCACACCGCCACACCTCCAGAGGTCAGAATCGAAAACCAACGGGAGCGTTGCGATCACAGCACAGGAGTGTGAAAATAACACGTTTTTAGTATTTCTTTTTACTTGGTTTTAAGAGTAACCCCCCCCCTGTCCACGTTGCGAAAAAGAAACAAAGCTGCGGCGTGTCTTTTTTTTATTTTTTATTTATTATTATTCTTCTTCCCCGGTCACCCCTGTGTCAATCGGCCTCTTTATTGTGGGTGAGAGGCACCACGCCATGCCCTGCAAAGACCGCTACATAGAGCACCCGCGCTGGGGTGTGGAGAGGGAGGGGGGGGGGGGGGGGTATTCTCGATAGGAGATATGTACTCGATCTCATGAATGGCCGTAGTCGTATGACCATAGACCCTCGCATCCCTACAATGCCGCGACGGAGCATGTCGGGTTTTCACCCACCAGGCAGACATTGCTTGCACGAAGCGCGACGCTCCCTGAGGTGTCTGGCGAGTCGCATGAAGGGTGAGCTGGATCCTACTAAGAACTGCTTTTGAGGCGGACTTGCATATGGACGACAGCTTCAATGAGTTGATTTAATTTCCGGTGTAGGCATTTCCAGAGACAGCAATGGGAGTACTATGTAACTGCCTCTTGGGTGCCTTACCTTGAACACTACGTGACACGATCTTTCCCACTGGTGCGGAGTAAAGGTTATTTACCTCGCACAAATGATCTAACTCGACAACCAGCTGTGGGCAACCGCCAAAAAAAAAAAACGGTACCCGGGTTGTCTAGCTCACGTAGTGAGCGGCATGTTTTACAGAGTATCGTTGCCAACCGACGCCAACCCAACCTATATAAAATAGAAGGGGGGGAGGGGGGTATACTCATTGCCATGCATGGCCGTAGTCGTATGACCATAGACCCTCGCATCCCGACAATGCCGGGACGGGGCACGTCGGGTTTTCACCGACCAGGGAGACGTTTCTTGCACCAAGCTCGAAGCGAAACGTGAGGTGTTGGGCGAGTCGCATGAAGGGCGAGAGCTGCATCCTGCGAAGACGAGGACGGCGTCAAATGAGTTGATCCGTGGGGGGGGGTACTCATTTGTTGCTTGCCTTGGTCATTGGACCATTGACCACGCATCCCTTTCGAGACGGAGCAGCGCCATTTTACCGTCCCTTCTATTTGAGACACCTCCGCCCTTTTCAGACGCTCGTTACGTTTCCCCCCCCCCCCATATATTACGTTAAAAGTATATTTTGCTACTGTAATAGTCTCACCCCCCTATCTGTTGGACCGGGGGGGGGGGGGGGGGGGTAGTGTAAAAAATAATCCACCATGTATGACAAAACGTTTTTTTTTATAGTCGTCGCGGGCTGAAAATAATACAAGGCCAATTTGGCGGCCCCCGGGGAAGGTGTTCTTAGCCCGAGGAGCACATCGTGAGGGTAGAGGGTGGGGATGGTCGATTTTTTCTCGCGCCCCGGTTGGGCAAATGTTTTATTACGGGGGAACATAGTTAATAGGACCAAATATTGTTAGTAAAAATGGTTAAATATATAGGTTTTTATGTATACCATAGGTCCCATTAACTATGGTCCCCCGTAATAGTAAGTGGCCCATTTTTTTTACATCGACTAACCGACCCCCCCGCCGCCATCTTGTGCCGGCCGTGTGGAGGTCATGCACGGCCGCAGCCGAATGGACATAGACCCTCGCCTCCCCTCATGCTCGGCCGGAGTCGAATGAACATAGACTCTCGCATCCCTCCCTGTGTACGAGGGTGCCGGAACGGACATCGTCGGGTTTTGCACCGACCAGGCTGTTGTAGACGTGTCTTGCTCGCGCCAAGCTTTGCGAAGCGAAAGCGCGTGAGGCGTTTGAGCTAGAGAGGTAGCGTGAGAGGGGTGGGAGCTGCCATCCCACCGGGAACCGCTTGTGGCGAGGCGGACTTTTTTGCTGCCTATCGATGGCACCGTCCAGTTTTTTGTTTTGTTTTCTGTTGTGGTGGCGGGGGCGGGGGGGGGGGGGGGGGGGGTATCCACGGGTACCCCAGCTACCCAACATCGCTGCATTTTCGTTCGCGTTTTTGCATTTTTTTCCCCCCGATTTTTTTGTTCTCTTCTTCCTCGTAGTGTCTTCCCTTCGCCCTTCTCTTCTCTCTTCCCCCCTGTTACGGGGGGCCATAGTAAATAGGACCAAATAGTGGTAGTGAAAAGGGGGAAATATCCAAGTTTTTCTTCGTACCGTAGGTCCTATTTACTATGGACTCAGATCCGGAGTAACACAGCAAAGGCTCTCCCCCCTCCCTCCCTCCCTCCTCCCCTCCCTCCCTCGTCCCCCTCCCTCCCCCCCTCCCTCCCCACTACGGTTCGTGCCTGGGAAGGCGTTTTTATCGCGAGAATGCTTCAGTAGTCATTTCCTCCCTCGTCGACTCGCGTTGGGTTTTTATTGTAGGGAGGCGAGGGTCTACTGTATGGTCGTACGACTACTGCCATGCATGCATGATAATGAGTCCACCCCCGCCTACGGTAGGATGGCACCTCTCACCCCTTAAATGCCACTCGCCGGACACCTCACGTTTCGCCTCGCGCTTGGTGCAAGCGGTGTCTATGCCTGGTCGGTGAAAACCTCGACGTGCTCCGTCCCGGCATCGTAGGGATGCGAGAGTCTTTGGTTATACGACTATGGCCGTGCATGATATCGAGTACACCCCCCCCCCCCCCCCCCCCTTCAAATTGTTCCTTCATCTCTAGAGGGATGCGTGGTCAATGGTCAAATGAGTACCCCCCCCCCCCCCCCCTCCTACACCGGGAATTAAATTAACTCATTGGAGCTGTCATCCATATGCAAGTCCGCCTCACAAGCGATTCTTAGTAGGATGCAGCTCACCCTTCATGCGACTCGCCGGACACCTCACGGCGCTTCGCGCTTGGTGCAAGCAATGTCTGCCTGGTCGGTGAAAACCCGACATGCTCCGTCCCGGCATTGTAGGGAGGCGAGGGTCTATGGTCGTACGACTACGGCCATGCATGATATCGAGTACATCTCTCCTATCGAGTACCCCCCCCCCCCCCCACCCGTTCTTACTAGGATGCAACTCACCCTTCATGCGACTCGCCAGAAACCTCACGCCGCTTTAAGCGCGCTTGGTGCAAGTAAGCAATGATGTCTGCCTGTTCGGTGAAAACCCGACATGCTCCGTCCCGGCATTTGTAGGGACACAAGGGTCTATGGTTCATACGACTACGGCCATGCATGAGATCGAGTACATATCCTATCGGGTACCCCCCCCCCCCCCCCCCTTCCCCCCCCCCTCCCCCATACGACTACAGCTATGCATGAGGTGAGATCGAGTACATGTCTTCTATCGAGTACCTGGTACACCCCCCCTTCCCCTCCCCCTATTCCACCGCCTCCGCCCGACCACCATGCCAATGGGTTGATTCGATCCGGAGCAGGTGGCTCTGGTGGGTGGCTTAATGCACACTGGGCTGTGGCTGAGGTACCAGTCCGGCGTGCGAGATAGAGCCTACGCCAAACGCGGAGCGCTGGTCGTCATTCTCGTGAACGCGGCTATTCTTCTCGAGGTGAGTGTGCCCCTTTTTGCTGTTGTGATTCGTTTTTGGTTGTTTTGCTTCTAGTTTTTTTTTTTTTTTTTTCATGAGATTTGTTTGAAATACTCCAGCTGTGAGTACTCGTGCAGCCGACCGATTCGGAGTGGTTGAAAGTCAACTTTTGCGAGCTGCGCCATACGTCAGACACGCTCTCTGTTTTCGTTTGATTCTTGATTGATTTGAGGACGGGGGGAGGAGGGGGGGGGGGGGCGGGAGGTTGTTTTTTTTTTTGGGGGGGGGGAAGTTGTTTTGTGTGTTTCTCCCTTGGTTTTATGCTTCCAGTACCGGGTGTGAGATAGGGTCTACGCCACACGCGGGGCGTTGATAATCATTTTTATCTCATGTAACGGGTTTAGTTTCTTCGAGGCGAGGGGCGTTTTTTTACTGCTTCTGCTTCTGCTCTTGTTTTTTAGGTATTTTGTTTCTGTCTTGTTCGTATGTGTGTGGGTGTGTTTTTATTGCGTTTTTTTTTTTTTTCGGGAGGGGGGTTGTTTGTTTTGTTCGTTTGTTTTTTTTTGTAATGTTTTTAGAGGGTTTTTTGTGTTTTGTTTTTGTTGCCACGTTCTGCTTTTGGTGTGCGTACCGTCTTTGCTGTATGATTGATTGCTTTGGCTGGGGCGGGCTGGTTCACACCCACCCCCGCTACCTATATCGCTATCACGGCCATCAGTACCGCTGCCGCCACCAGACCCAGACTACGAGATATCCCCGGTGATCTACCATGGTTGACCTTGGAACACTACTTTTACTGGGAACCATATTAAATAGGACCTACGGTACACACTAAAACCTATATATTTCGGTTTTTTTTTTACGAACAATATTTAGTCCTGTTCATCATGGTCCCCCGTAATACTCTGGTGGAGATCGAGGGTTCCAGCCTCCTTATCCGCTTTAGGACCGCAGTCCCGTTTCGGGGACAAACCACTCAAATTTCAAGTAGTTTGTCCCCAAAACGGGACTGCGGTCTTAAACGGGTTAAGGATGGTGGTTTTAAGTCTCAAATATAACACATTTTTCGACGCGACGGTAAAAACATGCTGAACCCTTCTCTCCATACCGAAATATAGGCACCTTTTGGTTTAACAATTAGTGTAGAACCGGTGCTTATATAATGGGACAGGGTGGTATTTTTGTTTCCTCCGTGGGTTCGAGCCTCACCGAGTGCATGCTCGCAGGGACTCTTTCTTACGTTAAATATGCCTTGCCACCCGACAATGTGCAGCTTGTAATTTGCCCCCAAAAGGGTTAACAACTGACAAGGAAATGAACATAATTACGTTTCGACGTCGATCTCTCAGAACATTCCTGTAAGAAGAAGTGCCCGGGAAAAAAAAATGACTTGTGGCGGGAAGCGCGAGAGCGTGAGTTGGCTACGTTCGATGGAAATGGACGAGCAGCGTGGGAATTGCTGAGCCCTATCTATGCGCGAGGACAAATAAAGGCATGCACCGGGGGGGGGGGGGAAAGGGACGACACCTGTGACCACGGCTTGTCCGGAAGAAGATCGCTGAGGGTAAAAAAACCTCCTACCTACGAGTTTGGCTGGAAAGTAAAAGTGATGCAAAAAAATATTTACCAGGTGTATATATATATATATATACCTGATATATACAGAAGTATATCTATATAATATATTGTATGTGTTTATGTACCCGGTATACCGTGGTGGGGAGGCAGGAGGGAGAAGAGCCTGCTTTTGTGACCCCCAGATCTGAGCTGCGCCGAGTGAGACCTATGCCAATGGTACAGCGAAGTTGCAACAAAAAGTTTGAATTTCAAAGATACCCGCCAAAATTTTTCAGAACACGCTTCCTATGGGCCACCTAAAAAAAAAAAAAAAAGTTCCTAACTTTTGGAAAAGCCCGAAAAAAGCAAATCTGGGGCCGATGTTGGGCCAACATCGGCTTGAGAAAAACTCAGGCCGATCTTTGGTTCGAAGCGGCGAGATTCCGAGTCCTCGATAGACGTCGATCAACAAAACCAACGATTGCGTCACGAATTCCGAACGGAGTGCGCTCGTTAGGGGCTCCGACCCCACCCTAGGGTCACCGTCTTCACACCATGGCCGGTGTCATGTGACGGGAGCTGACCAGGCGTGTGATAAAAAAACATTTGGCCGCTGGTTTGCACAAAACAGAAGACAAAACTTCTCCATCCGTCTCGAATGGCAAAAAATAGTATTTTTTTCAGGTTTGGGAGGATACCGTGCGACGCCGCCGGCAAGCTCTCGCCCCCTAGACCATGGATCCACCTGATATCTTCGAGTCCGTCATCTATACTCGTTGGGCTTGCCAGATACCGAGTGGGTTGGCCGTGGGCTAAGTCTATGTCGAGATCGAGCGTCGATCGTCGCACGAGCTGGTTTCGATCACCGTGTTGACAATTTGCGACCAGAAAAACACAAATTGCGCCGCCTGCAGCCGTTGGGGGAAAAAAAATCAAAATCAAACATTTTTCTCTTTTTTTCCCACAGCGGCGGTACGAGAAAAAATTCGGCTGTTTTTTGAAAGCCATATATTTGAAAAAAAACTTTTCAACTTCGCGTTTGCATTGGCATAGGTCTGAGGGGGAGAAAGAGAGGAAGATTCGGAGATATTTCCTGACAGATGGGATGAAATGAGTAGAAAAAAAAATATATATATAGGAAAAAGTGGCCTCTATTTTAGAGGTGTTATAGCACCCGCTTTTTTGTGTGTTTTTGTTTTTTACGCTTCCCACTTTGACGAGTTCGAGAAACATGTACCGGTCTGCCCCTACATATGCGCGCAGTTTGTATACTATTTTTGGATCAAAATGATCCCTATTTATAACGTGATTTTTTGTGTATTCGTACGTATATACCTGGTGTTTTTTTCCCCATCCCATGGAACTATTTTCGCTTTCTTCTTCTCTCTCCCTCCTGTCAAGCCTTTTAAGAACGCAGTCCCGTTTTGGGGGCACACTACTTGGAATTCGAGCGGTATATTCCCAAAATGAGACTGCAGCTTTAAAAGGGTTAATATTACGGGGGGCCATATTAAATAGGACCTACGGTACACACTAAAACCTATGTATTCCGCTTTTTTACTAACAATCGTTAGTCCTATTTATTACAGTCCCCTGTAATAGTCGTAACTCAGATCCGGCATCGCATGGCGGGCCCTCCTTCTCCCCCCCTCCCCCCCTCTGCGACGATGCGTGCCTTGGAAGGCATTTATATCCTTGGAAGGCATTTCTATCCCGAGAATACTTCAGCCCCCATTCTTTCCTCGTCGGACTCGCGTAAAACGAAGGGGCTGTCACCAGTTGATTCACGTTGTACCACCCTGAGCGTGAATATAAGAGCCGCTTGGTCTCCGTACGAATGTATGAACGTTCCTTATATTTCCGATCGGAGTGGTAAGCTACAAATAAATGTATGCCCATTTTTTCAGTCCCATGACCGACTATTACGGGGAACCATAGTTAATAGGACCTACGGTAAACACAAAAGCCTATATGTTAACCTATTTTTACCAACAATATTCGGTCCTATTTACTATGGTCCCCCGTAATACTAATACGTACCTGGTAGCATCTTGGCACGGACGGGATAAAGACGTATCGTTCGTAGACCTCGGAATGCGCGTGACAGGAAGGATACCTCTCAAAAGTCATTCGTGAAAAAAGTCGGCTCTCCAACCGCGAGCATGGGCTTCACTTTACAACCTACACTTGATGAGTAATCGTAAAATATCCGACGAGAAAAGTAAACACACACACTTTTTTGAGGTATTACGGGGGACCATAGTTAATACCTGGTAGGACCAGTATTACGGGGGACCATGGTTAATAGGACCTATGTTATACATAAAAACCTACCTGGTATATATTTAACCATTTTTACTAACAATAGTTGGTTCTATTCACCATGGTCCCCCGTAATAGCACAGGGGAGAGTGTGACCGTTTCTTATGCGCTCGTTTTTGTCGACTTGTTTGAGAACGGAATATAAGGGTGCTGAAAAAAAGTCGCGTACGTAGCGTGAAAAAAATATTTTCGGAAAAACTAAGGCTCCCTTTCTCGACCAGATATAGATATATTTTCCGAAAACACCATGCTTGGTTGTTGTTCGGTCTTAGCGAAACCTCTTCCAGGCTTCCAGGCGGTCCCGGGGAAAATCAAGCGGTGCAAAACGCTGGAAAGCGATCGCACCCCTCGACACCGAAGATGTTGGGGTTTGCACTTTTGCGCCCGAGCGTTACGTCGCTGACAAGCAAAAGGTCCCGATTATTACGGGGGACCATAGTTAATAGGACCTGTGGTATACATAAAAAACCTATATATTGAACCATTTTTACTAACAATATTTTGGTCCTATTAACTATGGTTCCCCCGTATCAGGGGCAATGCCGTGTTGGTTTTTTGCTCCGATCCGTCCTTGGGAATATGTTAACCCTTTTTAGAACCGCAGTCCCATATCTGGGGACAAACCAGTCAAACTTCAAGTAGTTTGTCCCCAAAACGGGACTGTGGTTCCAAAGGGGTTAAGGGCCCAGCTTTTGTAGGTATATAGAGCTGTGCCATGATGCGGCAGTTGTTTTTTTCAAGGGGGGGGGGGGGGGGGGTGCACTTTAGCCCCCAAACGTTTTTCTTGCTGACGAGCATTATTGTGTGGGGCCCGAAGGTGGAACCCCTAACGCAGGACGGGTATCCACCGCCTAACACTACTATTGTCACCGCTGCTACCGCCGCCGCCTCAGGTCTAAACCCCCACGATGTCAACCGACGAGGTTGGGCGATTTCAACCCCTCGCCAGCCAAAGTTTTTCTTGCCCGGCTACAACCCCCACGCCCCGCGCCCCCCCCCCCGCCTCCCACCGATCGAAACCCATACTAAATTTTGCTTGCCCGGCTACAGCCCCTCCCCCCCTCCCTCCGCCTCACCCTCCCCCCCCCTGGCTCCGTCTCGAAAGGGATCAGTGCGTGGTCAATGGTTGAATGACTGAGGCAAGCAACAAATGAGTACGCCCCCGCCTCCTCATCTCCCTTCCCGCCCCCCGGGGAATAAGGTTAAAAATAAAGTTTCTATGTATTACGGGGGACCATAGTTAATAGGACCAAATATTGTTATTGCGGGGAACCATAGTTAATTCCAGGTAGGACCTATGGTATACATAAAACCTATATATTTAACCATTTCTACTATTACGGGGACCATATAACCAAATATTGTTAGTAAAAATGGTTAAGTAAATAGGTTTTTATTAGACCATAGAACCAAATATTATTAGTAAAAATGGTTAAATATACAGGTTTTTATGTATACCATAGGCCCTAATGGTTATATATATTGGTTTTTATGTATACCATAGGTCCTAATAACTATGGTCCCCCGCAATAGTAAATGGAAACAACGTAATGGGCGCCCAATTGTTGGAGGTGTCTCTATCAGGAGTAGGAACGGTGCTCCGTCTCGAAAGGGATGCGTGGTCAATGGTCAAATGACTAAGGCAAGCAACAAATGAGTACCCCCCCCCCCCTCCCCCCGCCTCCCAACAATATAAATCCCCGCTTGTTTTCATTGGTTAACTCCAACCCCCCCCTCCTCCCCGTCCCCTGTCCCCCCTCTGACGACCCAACTAACTAATAATAGGTGGGCGATTTTCCTCCGGTGGTGTACCGTCTGGTCGACGCTCACGCGATCTGGCACCTGGTGACCATCCCGCTGATGTTCGTGTGGTACCGGTTCGTTATCGAGGATGCGCAGCACGAGGCCATGCTAGCCGCAGCCAAGGTCACGTAGAGACATACGTTCGTAATCAGAATCTCGCGATGGACCTGAAGATGATGTATGCTCCCGTGTGTTTACACTCCTTTTTCGGTTTTGGTTACCATATGCCTCCGGAATAGCTACTGTGGTTTTGATAGGCCGACTACCCCCCCTCCCCCCCCGCAAGTAATGCCTGGCTGGTCGGTGAAAACCCCCGACGTTCTCCGTCTCGGTGTTGTAGGGATGCGAGGGTGTATTGGTCATACGAACTACGGCTATGCATGAGCACCCCCCGCCGGCCTATATATTATATATTGGCTGAGTTGGCGGCGTCTGTTGGCAACGACACTGTGAAGCATGCCGTTCACTAGTTGAGCTAGACAACCAGGGTACCGTCTTTTTTTTTTGCGGTCGGTCGCAGCTGGTGGTCGAGTTGGATCGTTTTGTGCGGGGTGGAAAACATTTGCTCCGCACAAGGGGAATGATCATACCACGTAGTGTTTATGCTAAGGCACCCAAGAGGCAGTTACAACGTACTCCCATTGCTGTCTCTGGAAGTGGCTACACCGGAAAGTTACATCAACTCATTGAAGCTGCCATCCATATGCAACTCCGCTTCACAAACGGTTCTTAGTAGGATGCAGCTCTCGCCCTTCATGCGACTCGCCGGACACCTCACGGCGCTTCGCGCTTGGTGCAAGCAACCAACGTCTGCCTGATAGGTGAAAACCCGACGTGCTCCGTCCCGGCATTGTAGGGATGCGAGGGTCTCATACGACTACGGCCATGCATGATAATGAGTACCCCCCCCCCCTCCCCCCGCCCCGCGGCTACCAGCGAAACCCGTTTTACGTACTGATTGGCCTGCTAGCTCTAACAACGCCTTGGAATATCCACTGCGGAAAAGGGCCTCGGGAACTACGATGTTTTCGCCTTTTCGGGGGTACACCTGTCCCGCGGGAATTACCGTAAAGGCGCCACGGGAATTCACGGGATACGGGACCCTAGTTGTTGAACCCAGCGATTACTCAGTGCAAGAAGATTATTCGGTTCGGTTGGAAACGATCTGTTTACTTTCTTTTGGGATGTGCGTGTGTATGTTTGCGTTTTTTTTTTTTTTTTCGCCTCCGGGAAGGGCTACCGTTGCACGGTACCACGGGATGTCACGTCACGGGAATGGGACCTATCTCTAGGTTGTTGCTCAATTGCGAAAAGGACCCCAGCTCTGACTGCACGTGGTGGGTGGTGGTTTGCTCCTAGAGCATGGATGGGCGTGGTCCTCGTGGGGTAATGGTCGCCTTGGAGCACTGCGAAACTGACCCAGCTCTAGTTGTGTTTGTGGGTGTGTTTTTGTCCCCATGGTTATGGGTAGAGATGTCATCGGAAAGAGGGGGATTTGACCTTTTGACAACATGAAAAAAAAAGGATCTCCCCCGACTATATCGCAAAACTTACCTGTACCACTCACTCTGTTCGATAAAATGTTTTTGGCACACACGACCACTGTAACGAGACAAAAGGGGACTGTAGTAGCGCACGACCAACTCCACGCTCAACCATTGCTTGGTTGGGTCTGATTGGCTCGATGTTCGGGATAGGTTTCAGCATACGGGTACGTATCAGTCTCGCGCTTCAGGGAGCGCGTCAGAAACGTTTTCTCGCGTACGATGGAACTGAGCTGTAATAGATCCTCCGATTCTGATTCGCAAGCGGTTTTACCCCCTGTGAAGCATGGATGGCTTTTGTCCCGCAGCTCTCTCCGGAAAGGGCGTGGGTGCGTGTAGTCCTGCTCTCGTAATTGCTAACGATCTGCCCCTTAAGCATGGATGGGTGTAGATAGCCCCTTGCTCGTCGCCATACGCGTGGGTGGGTGTAGGTAGCCCCTTCAGCAACGGCATCCTTTTCACAAACCTCCCCGTACAGGCAGATCATCGGTTCCCGCCTGATGATCTACATATAGATCGTTGGCGGCAGATCCCATGTAGTGATAACCGATCTTGTATGATCTATCTACAGATGGAGTGGCTCGTTCTGCCGGGTGCTGCAGCCGTATAACCTGCGTGGAGTACGTACAGCTACTATTAATACCACGTGTTTCTCCTGAGTCGGATCTGCATGCCTTACTCCAGATCCTGCACAAGAACCGCCCACTACGGCAAGCCGAGGACTCAGAAGTAGATGATCTAGATCGTGATCTGCCCGAGGTGTGTCCCTTGCGACCACCGCAGAAAAGGTGATCCAACTCTGATTTGAACGTGGTTTCCCCCCGCCCCCCCCCCCAAAAAAAAAAACATGGATTGAGTGTATGTAGCCCTAAAGGGATTCGTACACGTAACCCTTCCACACTTGTTCACCGCTGAAAAAAACAGGGCGAGGTCACTGGGAACGATTTTTTTCACCTCGGGACACTTTTTTTTTAACCCCGCGGGAACTGCTGTAGCCATCACGGGACTTCACAGGAATGGAACCCCCCCCACTATTAATAGTCCTCGGGACCGTTTTTTTTTTGTCACGTGGGAAGTTTGCCTGCGGGACCTGCGGTACGAAGCCATCACGGGAAGTAACGGGCGGGAATGGAACCCAACAGTCCTCGGGAACGGGTTTTTCACCCCAGGAGCTTTTCCCGCGCGGGAATTGTTGTAACACCACCACAGGAGTTCACGGGATTGAAACCCCAACAATCCTCGGGAACGATGCTCAGGAACTCCTCGGGCATTTTTCCTTCGGGAACTGCGGTAGTAGCCACCACGGGAGTGCACGGGAATGGAACCCAAACAAATCCTCGGGAACGCTTTTTTTTTTACCTGGGATTTTTTTGATGCTGGGAACTCGTACCCACAGCAGTGGGAATTCAGATTTGTACTGCCCTGGTCGGCAATATAAGGACCGTTTAGACATGATTATGAATATCAAGCGGTGCTTATATTGACGGACACCTAGAGGGGTAATGTTGTGCTACAAGCGGGGGGGGGGGGGGTGGTTCGACTGGTGTGATTCTGGAAAGGTGCACGTACTGCTGCATCCGCTAACGTCCGGGATAAGTGACGCGTACAGAGGGAGTACGGAAGGGGGTTTTGGGGGGAAACGTGAGAACTTGAAAAACGCATGTTTTGAAATGTTGATCGCTTGGATATTTCGTTTTTTTGTGTGAGCTTTTGGAAAAAAACAGTTAGATGTTTGGTTTTTCTGTGGGAGTCTGTTGTGTTGATCTTTTTTTTTCGGGAGAGCTTGAAACAAAAAAAGTAAGTTTGATGTTTTGCTTTTGTGTGAGCTTAAAGAACATATTTTTTTTTTGGTTCAGTTTCTTCTTACCATCTTTTCGTTCGTGATTTTTGTTTTTTTTGTCTGCAGAAAAGCGATGCAAAAAGCGACGCGCGCTGAAAAAAAGTGGTTTTGAGCAAACGTGGGAGGCTTGTTTTTGTGTCCACTTTCTTCTGTCTTTTTTTGTACCGTTCTCCATGATTTTTCTTGCTTCCTCCCCCTCAAGTTTATTGAGCCTATCTGGCCTGAGACCAGAGTAGTAGGTATAGAGTACCAGGTATTAATTGTATGACGATGAGAGTCGACCCTCTTGGGAACTTCGGAGGTGGAGGTGACAATTAAACGAAAACGATCGACAATTATTTTTCCCCAAAGATTTTCGGGTTGACGGTCCTAGTTTTGACCGGTCAAAGACCGCTTTAGCCTTGCTACATATTAATAGTACGGTTTTAGTGAGGGGCGTCCTTGACGGCAGTCCGTCACAAACAAAAATGCCGTCAATCGTGGCACCATGTCTTTGTGGCTATCTCAGTATGTGGGCTGCACGCGAAGAGGCATGACCTGCTGTGTTACTCGTGGAAGCCATGGTTGGTATCTGGTATCATTTTAGTGTCCGAGCTACGAGCAGTATTACGGGGGACCATACATAGTAAACAGGACCAAATAGCGTTAGTAAAAAAACGGAAATATGGACGGTAGGTTTTTGTGTGTACCCTAGGTCCTATTTACTATGCCCCCCCCCTAGCAGGAGAAATGTACACCCCGGATATATCATCTACAGATCATGACCTAGATCTTTCAGGGCGTATATATCACCGATCTGTATGATCTGTATGATCTAGCTCATGTTGCCGGGTGGGGGCCGCATGACCTGCACGATATACAGTAAGTACCTGGTATAGCACATGTTTCCTAGGTTGGATCTGTACTACACATATCCTGCACAAGCTCAAGATCGTTACGGCAGGTTCCAGGAATAGAAAAAAAAACCGGCTGGAAACCCCCAAAACCAATATATCCACACAGCAGTATATAGGCATATCACGAATCATTCGGGGGAACACAGGTGGTGTTCCGATGATATTGGGTCAAGGAGCGCACGGTCACATTCAGAAAAAAAAATGGCCAAAATGCGCTATAATACGCGATCCCTGTCGCAGCTATATATTTCGTCACGAAACCACTACAGTACTGCTGCTACTTGGGCGGGCGCTGGCCCTCATTATTTCTGCTATTAATACGTAATAGGTTTCGTACCGATCGAAAACTCGTGTACTCGCACCCGTATCGTACGTATCATATGACATGACCAGGTTTAGAATATACCAGGTACCTACTCGTATTAATAGTGGTATTTACACTCTTACAGGCTTGCATGAAGAAAACTATTACGGGGGGCCATAGTTAACAGGACCAAATATTGTTAGTAAAAATGGTTACATATATAGGTTTTTATGTACACCATAGGTCCTGTTAACTAGGGTCCCCCGTAATAGGAGAAAATACGAAGCTGTGAGATCGAAAAAATCGTCAAAAAAAACGCCAAAACTCGTATTTGCAACCTTGGAGCGATAAAACTGAATAGTTCGAGTTCGGTCGCGCATTCTTTGGGGTGTGTACAAATATAAGTATTACAGGGGTAGATCCAGAATTTTGTGAATCTTTCTTTTTTTCCTTTTTTTTTTTCTTGTGGTCATCAGAGTGAAAGACATTTTTCGGTGTTCTTGCTTTTTCTCAGAACGCTCTTTTTCTTGTTGTTCTTCTTCTTCTCTCTCTCTCCTGATTCTTTCTCTCTCTCTCTCTCCAGGTGGTTCGTTTACTGCATTATATCTGCATCGCTCCTTGCGATTACCGCCGTAATTCGACGCCCTCGTCGGTATGGTCTGAAGATTCTCGAAGAGAAATTGCTGGGCGTTGAAATATATATGTGAAGCTGGAGGGTAACTCCGCTCTGCCGTCGGTGATCATCTGAACTTGCTAGAAGAAAGAGTAACTCACCGCCGCCGCCGCCGTCGGTAGTCTGAATTTCTATGGAGAGTGATTCGCCACCGCCGCCGTTGTCGGTAATCTGAATTCACTCGAAGAGTATATTTCGCCGCCGCCGCCGCCGCCGCCGCCGCCTCCGTCATTGTGACGTGCAGTCGAAAAGTAATTCGGCGATCCCGTCGGCGATATACACGAAATTACTTGAAGGAGTCAGTCATTCAACGCCGCCGTCGGTAATCCCAAGCGATTCTTCGGCGCCACACCGTCGGTAGACTACTATTAACAGTCTGCGGTTAGGCGAAGAGGTGATTCAGCGATGCTGTCGGCGATGTGGGGTTACTTGAAGAAGAGGTGTAACTCGTCTATTTTTTAGGCAGCCGAATTTCGATTTTTTTTTTATGGTTTTCGGATCTTCCTAATAGGGCTCCAGCCAGCATTTAATATTATTGTGTGACCACGGATTCCTTCGTCTGAGAGTTAACCCCTTTAGAACCGCAGTCCCGTTTTGGGGACAGACTACTTAAAGTTTGAGTGGTTTGTCCCCAAAACGAGACTGCGGTTCTAAAAGGGTTAATGTGAGAACAACAACAACAACAACAGCGAACAACAACAACGACAACCAACAGCAACAACAACAACAACAACAACAACTGAACGCCGCCGTTGGTAAAGTCTCAAGTCGCGAAGAGTACGTATAATACCGTAAATTAAAAACCCTTTTAGAACTAACTGTAGCCCCGTTTTGGGGACAAACCAGTCAAACTCCAAGTAAGTGGTTTGTACCCAAAAGGGTTAGGAGCGCTTTGAGCTCACACAGCACACGGGGGAGGGTGCTGCGACCGTTTTTCATCGCCCGTTTTCTCGGCAACAGTACAATAATTAACGCGTTTTTGCTACATAAAGTCGAACAACACTATATATATCACGGTGGCCCTTAGCCCTTTTATTTTAGAACTCCAGTCCCGTTTTGGGGACACACCAGTCAAATTCCAAGTAATTTGTCCCAAATTGTCCCCAAAACGAGACTGCAGTCCTAAAAGGGTGAAGAATAACACCTCTTCGGGGGTGCTTAAGGAGGGGAGTGGTCGTTTTTTGGTGGATGAGATGGAGGGATGTTGGCTGTAGCAGTCTTCATGCGCGTCACATCAGTCTTGATTTGTCGTGTGATACTGCCGCGCTTTTGTTTTGGAGAGTTCTTCACTTTCTGTTATTACGGGGGACCATCGTAGTTAATAGTACCTGTGGTACACATAAAAAACTATATATTTAACCTTTTTTACTAACAACATTTGGTCCTTTTAACTATGGTCCCCCGTAATAGTAGTAGTAGTAGAACTACACTACCTGGTACACATTGTCGGATGGCAAGCATAATAACAATATCACAAACATGTAGGCTCAGAACGGGGCGGAAAAGAGGCATTCCAACGTATTTACGAAGAATATGAATGTACGTACGTAACATCGATGGAGAGCCTACTATCATCAACCGCGTAGTATTTGGAACCGACAGAGCGTTTTCGATCCAAGCCGGGTGATTCTTGAGATACACTACACCAAAAAAGTGGGTGAGCTTCGGCTCATTTTGGATCTAGATACTATGTGAGCCTCCCGTGATGTTGTCTTCTCGGAAAAGGCTCTCGGCCACAGATATCTCCGAAAACACCTTGTCGTTCGGTATTGGCATTCGGCATTGGACAGATACTTCCGAACACACCTTGTTCGGTGAGGGCATTCGGTATTGGAGACCTTAACCTTCCGGTTTCCCGGAATATTCTCGCACTGAAAAACGATCGTACAGGGTCATTCATGGCCCGATACATGTTTTCCTCCGAAAAAATGGATCATCATGAAAGGGGGGGTTCTGATCTGTCCCGATATGTATGTGCGGAACCTATACCTCCGACACCTCGAACACATAAGATAGATAGATCATCGATTACCACGTCATCATCATATGATCTAGAGAGCTTACGGGGCAGGGTATGTTCCTGATCTGTGTGATCCGTGTGATCTACGCGGAACAGCTCGTCGTGCTGCCGTGTGAGAGGGCCGTATAATCTACATGGTGTACGAATACACGGAAAGTATAGGACAGGTTTCCTGTGGGTTGGGCTTGCCTGTACGGCCTAAAGACGGGTTGTTGTGCGTAAGGTATATTATGGACCGAGGGACAGACTCCTGTGCTGGTATCGGGTCTGCTTCTCTGGCTCTGCTCAGGTCGCTCATACAAGGTGCTTGACGATGTTTGGAGTTATAAACTCCTGTACCAGGTCGCTCCTTGCCTCGCCCGAAGTCTTCGAGCGAAGGGGCGAGGCATTCATCAGTCAGACAGGCGATATCGCCTGCCAGGTGGTGAGGGGACGCTCGCTACAAAATCACAATAATGCCGCAACAGGGGAGAGGGGATAACATATCAGGATCCTTCTGCGCAGCGTATTGTTACGGCACGTTACGATCTATCTAATCTGTAGATGATATAATATCTGATACATCTGATATATGTTATCCGTATTGTGTAGATGGTCTATCTAACCTCACTGATATGCAGATGATTTATCTGATATATCTGATCTGTCTGATTTGTAGATAATATATCTGATCTATAGATGATCTGCAGATGATCCTTCTGTCCGACGTGCGAACTGTTTCGTACAATTGTCTTTGATTGCGATAGTACATCATCACAACAGTAGTATAGCAGGTGGCCAGGACCCCCCCCCCCCCCCGTTGCACAATGTAGCAAACTCCACAAGGTGTCGCGACAACCTCTCCATTCCGTACGCCTGATGATGATGGTGGGCTACACACTGTTCAATGTCTCCACAACAAAATAGTGTCTTACGCCGGCATTGTGCGAAGGGGGGGGAGCGGGGAGGTCTCGGCCACCTGAGTCATTGTTGTGAAGACACCGAAAAATGGAGCAAAAAGCCCGCAAGGTACCGACAACCTTTCCATTCGGTACACCTACGTACAGGCAGTATATATACCGGTGTGCTCTATTGCTCAATATTCGATACCCTTCCTACACAAGGGATTTTCACGGCCACCTTGTTGGGGGGGGGGGGGGGGGCTCCCGGGCACCTGTGATAGCAAGCAGCCTTCTAGCCGAAGAAGCCCCCCGGCATGGAGAGGGGGGGGGGGGGGGGGGGCTCGAAGGGGGGGGGGGGGGGTGTACTCGATAGGAGAGATGTACTCGATCTCATGCATGGCCGTAGTCGTATGACCATAGACCCTCGCATCCCTTCAATGCCGGGACGGAGCACGTCGGGTTTTCACCGACCAGGCAGACATTGCTTGCACCTAGCTTTGCGACGCGCCGTGGGGTGTTGGGAGAGTCGCATGAAGGGTGAGCTGCATCCTACTAAGAACCGCTTGTTGGGCGGACTTTTGCATACGGATGACAGCTTCAATGAGTTAATTTAGTTTCCGGTGTAGGCACTTCCAGAGACAGCAATGGGAGTACTATGTAACTGCCTCTTGGGTGCCATACCTTGAACACTACGTGATGCGATCAATTCCCTTGTGCGGAGTAAAGGTTCTTTATCTCGCACAAATGATCTAACTCGACAACCAGCTGTGGGCGACCGCCAAAAAAAACAAACAAACAAACGGAACCCTGGTTGGGCGAGTCGCATGAAGGCTCAGCTGCATCCTACTAAGCACCGCTTTTGAGGCGGATTTTCTTGCATATGGATGACAACGCCAACGAACTGGCTGGTTGAGTGGGAGGATGACAGCGTCAATGAACTGATTGAGGGGGGGGGGGGGCGACATACAGCAGTCAATGACACTCACTTGGAAAACGAGCAATAAGAACGGCAGGCTGAGATTTATACAGGAAAAATAAATAAATTCGGGAGTCACTACACTGACTGAGGCTATAATAGCGTAAACGCACCCATTTTTATCACTATTATAGCGTTGTTTCGTTTGCCATCTATCTGACCGTGTGCATAGCGTGAGTGTTCATAGCCAAAAACATGATTAAAAAAAACAAGAAAACCCGGACCATACGAAGCAAAAAAAAAAGCGTGAAGCGATGTTGCCAACGAAAAAAAACAATACTGCAGCAGTAGTAAATAAGTATGCCTCCTTGTTCTCACAAACCCTATTACAATACTAGGGCCCCTCCCACCTCCGCAAGGGGCCAAGCCCCCCTCCCCAGACACTCTCGAAACCATTTATATCAAGTATGAAGTCTAGCCTGCACAGCAGTGGATCATATTTATATTTTCTGTTTCTTATTATACGAAGTGTCCGGTGCTGCCGCACCATCTAAAACGATATTGACCATCATCATGGTTTGCCTCTTACCTGGTACGTTGTTCCATGCGCTGGAAACTCGAAAGTCGAAGGGCACGGCGACTGCCGCGGGTCGTGGCATGCCCTCAACAATGGTTGACGAAAATGCCTCTCGAAGAGGGCAAGGACAATGGTTGGGTTCGTCGATTCTCATGAAGAAATAATGGTTGACATTCAGTGAGCCCCGCAATAATAATAATAATAATAATAATATGATAATATAATGTGCATGGGTTTCCTTTTGTTTCCGAGGTTTTCTTCTTTCAGGAAAGTGATGAGTGGATCAATGTTGTTGGAGATCATGCTGCACATTGTCGGATGGCAAGGGAAAAAATACTACTACTAATAATATGATACTAATGGCTGTGGGTGTGGACTTTTCGATTCTCGCATTTTTATTTTTATTTTCACCCTCGAAATAAAGGAAACAATAATTACTATTACGGGGGACCATATTAAATACCAGGTACCAGGTAGGACCTACGGTACACACGAAAACATATGTATTTCGCTATTTTCATTATTACGGGGGACCATAGTTAATAGGACGTATGGTATACATAAAAACCTACCAGGTATATACTTGACCATTTTTAGTAACAATACTTGGTCCTTTTAACTATGGTCCCCCGTAATAACAATATGTGGTCTTATTTACTATGGTCCCCCGTAATGTTAACAATACCTACCAGGTACCCGTTGCTGTGTGCGTAGTGCTACTACTGCGGGGAACCATTATAGTAAATATAGGACCAAATATTGTCAGTAAAAATTATTACCTGGTACCTGGTATTATTTATCTTGCCATCCGACGATGCGCAGCATGATCTTCAACACTGATCACTCATAACTTTTTTACATAGAAGAAAACCTCCGAAACAAGAGGAAACCCATGCACCAGGTCTACCTCCCTTCTATGCCAACTTTCGGCTTGTCTACTCCATTTGCTGTCCTCTTAACAATAGTTAAACATGTACCAGGTTTTAGTTTGTTCCACATAGGTGCTATTTACTATGGTCCCCCGCAACAAGTGCTCTACAAATAGGATAGTAGGTTACGATTTATTTTATGACGATGGCGATGATGATGATGACGATGATGACGATGATAATGATGATGGATGACGATGATGATGATGATGATGACGATGATGATGATGGTGATGATGACGATGATGATGATGGTGATGACGATGATGGTAGTGATGATGAGATGAAGATGACGATAATTTGATCCGCGCTCGAAAGAATAGCGAATATGATAGCCCCCTTTTTGTTGAGGGCTGATGACTACTGTGACTGACGGCAGTCCCCGTCCTGTTCTGAGAACAACCTAAAATCCTATTATTATTATTATTATTATTATTATTATTATTATTATTATTATTATTATTATTATTATTATTATTATTATTATTATTATTATTATTATTATTATTATTATTATTATTATTATCATTATTATTATTATTATTATTATTATTATTATTATTATTTCTCTTGCTATCCGACAATGTGCAGCATGATCTTCAACACAGATCTATCGTAAGAGTTTTTTAGTAAGTGTTTGTCCCGAAAACGGGACTGCAGTATACTATCAACATCATTAATACCGTTAAAAATATAAAGGGTTATATATGGGGTCCTACTACTACTTGCTGCTGTAGGTGAGTGCGTTCGGGATGGGACCCCCCTATGTACCAGAACTTCCCAATATAATATCAGAGTCGCTATCCCGGTCCCTGTTGTAAATCAATACCAGGTACCTGGTACACCTTATGCCATGGGGGGAAAAAAGGCGCGTGGGAGTGAGTATGACGTCCTTCACATCCTTCATACAACAATAATACCGTTTTCTCTTCTTGTCGCGTCGTGGGGCCCGTTGACCCTTCTTCCAGGACTGCAGTCAGTCCTGTTTTGGGGACAAAATACGTGAAAAAAAATTGAGCGGATTATTCCCACAACCGTGCTGTGGACTGCGGTTCTAAAAGGGTTATTGTAACCAAAACCGCAGTCCCGTTATGGGCATTGATTGGGTATAGCGATTTGCGTGTGTACTATTAACCCCTTTAGAACCGCAATCCCGTTTTGGGGGCAATCCACTCAAATTCTAAGTAATTTGTCCCCAAAACGGGACTGCGGTCCTAAAAAGGTTAATATCTCGTAGCTTATTATATGTATGTATGTGTACATCTATTAATAGACTCGAGTGCCGATGGTCCGTTTATACACTGCTGTCGATGTTTGAGGCAAAAACACGTCCTGCGTACATATATATATATATAGTCACGCGGTCAGGCGACTTGTACGAGACGCTTCGAAGAAGATGAGCACTGCACTTTTGTAGATGGGTGCTGCCTGCGTACGGTTTCCGAGGTTTTCTTCTTTCAGGAAAGTGATGAGTGATCAATGTTAAAGATCATGCTGCACATTGTCGGATGGCAAAGGAAATAATAACAAAAGTAGCACGAGCTACGTTGTGTACCAGGTATCCCTTAGGCCTGTGTTATGCATCATCAGCGACTAGATGATGTCCGTCCTAACTTTGGGGACGAACCACTCAATTTTCAAGTAGCAAATTAAAAATACCCTTAGAACCGCGGTCCCGTTTTGGGGACAAAACAACTCAATTTTTAAGTAGTTTGTCCCCTAAAACTGGACTGCAAGCTACCTGGTATATATTATTACATTATATATAGTATTAATAAATGGGTCGAAAAGGACCACCAAGTATATTACATACCTACTGCCTACTGCCGTACTTCAGTAGGTTACTACTGCTGCTGCCGTTGTTGTTGCAGTTGATGTTTGCTCTCTCTACCTGCTGTGGAAAATAACTGCGGATGGTAGATGGATTATGGCCGTTAGACTGCTACTACTACTACTACTACTACTACTAGTAACTCTGTGCTGATTGTTGTGGGCTGTAGACACGGAGTGATGGGCCTTGATGCGCCCTGTCTGTGTAGGCCGGTGTGGGCCGTGGGCAGTGGGCCGTGGGCCTTGTGCCATGTGGGCCGGTGTGGGGCTGTGGGCTGTGGGCTGTGGGCAGTGGGCAGTGGGCCGTGGGCCCTGTGCCTTGTGGGTCGGCGTGGGGTTGCGGGCGCGTCCCGCTGCATGTATGTGCAGTAGCACCCCTCTCCATCTCCCGACCAAGGACGGGGCCTAATATGTCCTGCGTTCCCGTTTTCGGTGTTTCTGTGTATTATTACCATGGTATATAATATGTACAATACCACAGATAGATAGAAATCCCTTCGGTGGAGTTTTCGACTGGTTCGTGGCGTGGTACATATATAGATGGATGTTACGTTGAAGGACAACTATTTTAATAACTAACTGCAATAATAATGCAATTAATTGTTTGGTCTACCGCAGCAGGCTAGGTACCAGCGAGGGTATATTGCAGCGGTATATGTATCTATAGTAGGCAGTACGCCTGTGCTGTGCTGGAAGGTCTCTATCCTAAGTCGCGTCGTCTCTCCCTATCTATGCTATAGGGACCGGATACTGTGGTGACCTAGACCCGCCCCTTACACGACGTGGGCGTAAAATCATCTTATCATTAATAGTTGAGCAATATTTGTACATAGATAGTAGTAGCACACTATATATTAGGCGTGCCGAATTAAGAGTCAGGTTATCGACACACTAAGTACTTCTCGTGGGATTTTAGCTTACATAATACACCGTTCAACGTCTCCACATTACGTGTAGTTTTTCACGTCCACACTGTGCAAGCGGGGGTCCCGGCCACAGCTACTACTGTTGTGTATTAGTATTATTATTTATCTTGCCATCCGACAATGTGCAGCATGATCTTCAACATGGATCACTCATAACTTTTTCCCGAAAGAAGAAAACCTCGGAAACAAAAGGAAACCCATGCACCAATTCTACCTCCCTCCCTTCTGCGCCAACTTTAGGCTTGTCTACTGTATGTATGTAGTTATTATTGGCAGCATACCTGCCGGAAAATCTGTTTTGTTAAGTGTAAGGCGCTTTGGACCTAGGGACGGATTACGGCTATAATAGCAGGTTGATGCCTTTGGCTCTGTTCTGGTCACCCACGCGAGGTTCTTGACGATGTTATAAGCTCTTGTATTGTTAATAGTTGCTGTTTGCCTCGCCACAGAGGGCGAGGCGCTCATCAGAAAAGCAGGCAAAAACGTCCGCCAGGTATGATGAGGGGACAATTACTACAAACCATAACGCCGCAACAGGGGAGAGAGGATACCATAACACTAGCCCACCCTGAAGGGCCGTATAATATATATATATGCAGATTCGTAGAAAACTCAGGCACGAACAAAAACAATTCGGAGAATTCGGAGAATGGATCGAAGATGCGGCATTTCACAACCCATTCCTATACACCTCTAACTTGCAAGGCTGCAGCCGATTACACGTGGGCACTGCGAATCGGACAGCAACAAGTCCGAAAGTACGGATACGCGAAAGCAGGAAAAACAAGCTAGAACTAACCGGATTGCTATCAAAGCTTAGATTGGGTAGGCGATCGGTTAACCGTTTCACCTTTAGCCCAACGAACTATCAATAAGATCCTCACAAATGGCGACGACGGCAGAACATGGGTCGTTGGTCGTGAGTTCGAATCTCACGTCCACCATGAAATCGCTTTTTAACAGATGAGTGAATTTCCTCATGCCAAGAATCTGAAAAATACTTCTGGATCCCCAGATATTGGAACCGCATATTGGTGTCACGTGTTGACACGTATATCTGGTCCGTTCCAGCGGGGGAGAGTGATGTAAGGCTTAGATTGGGTAGGCGATTGGCTAACCTTTTACCTTTAGCCCAATGGACTAAGACCTTCACAGGATGCTACATCGAGGACCTCAACTCGAGGAAGCGATGTGACTCGTGTAGCTAGGAGCGACATATAAGCTAAGCCGAGAGCGAGACACAAACAGAAATAACAGAAATTAACCGTTACACTATCCATTGCGAAGACACGGGGAGCAGGTTGGTGCCTTTGGCTCTGTTCTGGTCACTGACACGAGGTGCTTGACGATGTTACAAACTTTTGTGTGTTAGTTGCTGTTTGCCTCGCTAGATGTCTTCTGAACGAAGGGGCGAGGGGCTCATCAGAAAAGCAGGCGATAACGCCTGTCAGGTATGATGAGGGGACGATTGCTACAAACCATAACGCCCCAACAGGGGAGAGGGGATACCATAGCAGTATCCTAAGTCGTTGTCAAGAGGACTCCGTAAGGACCGGGCTCTACTGCCACATTCAGTACGATACTCTACTTCTGCTACTGCTGTGATAATAATGCAGGTTGGCAGCGCTTTAGATCAGTACTCACGAACACGTGTTTGGTATCGAGTTGCTACTCCTTGCCTTGCCGCGAAGTATTCTGATCACACACATATATACGCATGCGTGGCGAGGACATACAAATATCTCATTTCCTGGGGGAGAAATCTAACGTCCCCACATCTCCATACGACGAGAGTGGGTACGATTCCACTAGACCGGTATCTGGTGTTGCATGGTACTGGTACGCACGTAGCACTCGGTACGGAGTACCACACGGTAAGTCTTATTAACACGCACAAGGTCGTGCGGAGTAACTGACTGAAACTCTACTGTTTGCTGTCGACGGCACCAAGGAGAGCGAGCCTCTCCGCCTTCTGCCTCCCTCTCTCTGTATACAGCTGCGTACCCTCATACCAGCGGAATGATGCCTTAACGACCCCCCCCCCCCTCCGCCAAATGTTGGAGGTGTCACTTTTACGAGTAGGAAGAGTGCTCCGTGTCGAAAAAGGGATGTATGGTCAATGATTAAATGACTAGGGCCGGCAACGAATGAGTATACCCCACCCCTCTCCATTCATTGATGCTGTCATCCATATATATGCAAGAAAACCCGGCTCTGAAGCGGTTCTTAATAGGATGCAGCTCACCCTTCATGCGACTCGCCCAACACCCCACGGCGCTTCGCGCTTGGTGCAAGCAATGTCTGCCTGGTCGGTGAAAATCCGACGTGCTCCGTCCCGGCATTGTAGGGATGCGAGGGTCTATGGTCATACGACTACAGCCGTGCATGATAATGAGTACCTGGTATACCCCCCCCCTCTCCCCCCCCCCCCCCCCCCCCCCCGGCCCTAATGTTGGAGTTGTTTCTACTAGAGGAGTATGAACGCGGTGCCCCGTCTCGAAAGGGTTGTTGTGTGGTCAATGGTCAAAGAGGCTAAGGCGACACAGATGACCCTCCCCCCTATTACGGGGGACCATAGTTAACAGGACCAAATATTGTAGGTACAAATGGTTAAACACATAGGTTTTTATGTGTACCATAGGTCCTGTTAACTATGGTCCCCCGTAAAAGCACAGTGTAGGAATAAATAAGATCATTGTGGGGACATTGATCAATTGGGAAACCGTACCTGGCGTCGATAACCTCTCAATTCGGTACGCCCAATGAATAGTGTGCAACATTGTTCAATTTCTCCACAAGGACATCCAACACCCACATTGTACAAGGAGGGGAGGGTCCCTGCCACCCGCCAAGCAACAAATAGTACGCCCCTTCATGAGCCCCCACCCCCGCATACTCCTGTTTCTGCAGACACTCTCTCTTTGTTTCTGATCGCCCTGCAGCATTCCGCCGCAGGGACCCAAGCCCCCCCTCCTTAAGCACTGCTCTCTACTTGAATTGCCAAATTATTATTTTGATACTTACTTATCCGCACGCCGGACACATCACGATCTGCAGAAAATAGAGTAGACAAGCCGAAAGTTGGCACGGAAGGGAGGTAGACTTGGTGCATGGGTTTCCTTTCGTTTCCGAGGTTTTCTTCTTTCGGGAAAGTTATGAGTGATCCATGTTGAAGATCATGCTGCACATTGTCGGATGGCAAGAGAAATAATAATAATATACTGTTGCAGCAGTTATAGGTCACCCAGATCCTGCACTATATTACGGGGGACCATAGCAAATAGTTAGGACCTACCGGTATTATACAACACAAAAACCTATACATTTCCCCATTTTCACCAACATCATTTGGTCCTATTTACCATGGTCCCCTGTAATAGCTACGTATAGCCTGCCGTTCTGAGATAGATACGAGTGTGCAGGAGGATCTGTATATAATATATAGTATTATAGATCAACCGAGGAAATCTGTCCTACTCTATATAGATCAGCATGCAGATTCGACGCAACCCTTACGCGGCAAAACGATGACGAGCTATCTAGAGCACACAGAGATTCTCGTGACATACCTGCCCTCAATTATCTAGACGATGACGTACCTATTTAGTGGAAGTCGACGATCTCTGTCTGATGAGTCGAATTTTACCGACCGAGGACGTTAGGGGGTGATGACTTTTATTTTATGATGAGTTGTTTCGCCTCCCTCCAGCTCGTCATTCATCAACACTGCCATTCGACGACGTGCTACGTGCACGTGATGGTGCGTACCTGGTATGTACGTACGCACACGCACGAGAGTACCACAGAGAGAGTATATTTACCAAAAGGTACCACAGGTGTATACAGGAGCTGCACTATACACAGGCTGTACGTCATTATTAGCTCAGTCAGTGAAAAACTCTACTGTAACAGCACTATAGATATAAGGCTGTATTTTATGATACCGCTGCCCATGATCTTAACATACATACCTGGTATAATATAACTAATAATGCAACAAGAAAGCAAGACAAATAGAAGTAACGGCACCACGCATGCATTGCTACCGCGGGGGGTCAAACTATTAATATTACGGGGGGATAGGACCTACCGTGCGCTCGAAAACCTAGATATTACCTGTTTTTACTAACAACATTTATTTGGTCCTATTTACTAGGGTCCTCCGTCATAATAGTAATCAGGACGCACGCATATATATAGTTGACACAAAAACCTGTATCTTATCGTATTTTTACGAAGCATACTTGGTCCTGATTACTATGTTCCCCCGTAATACCACGCATGCATGCATATTATTAGCACTTACCTGCTGCTGCTGTTGTTGTCATAACAAGCGGTATAATAGTAGTAACAAAAACACGTTGTTATTGTTGTCTGTGGTCTCTGATGGCCCTTCATTTCCCTGCCGCCTATTTATTCTCTATTTTCTCCGTCAATCGCTGAATCACAAGTCGCTCTCGTCGTGTGTCGCTTCGTACAGGCCCGCAAAAAAGGTACCAGGTATGCAAGAAAACCACACGTAGGATGTGTACCTCGTGAGAAAGCAAAATATGGAAGGAATGGATTGCCGTCATCAATCAATGAATGACTCTATTAATATCTATCATATTTCCCCCCTCTCTACCTCATGAATGGCAAGCAAGTAAGTGACGCCGTGTGCTTGTGTGTGGAGAAGACGCATACATACAGAAAAACGAAAGTCTCATCCCAGGTATACGTATCAAACCTCATCGGACTGAGGGCTCCAGGCCCGGGCCTCTCAGAATACTTGCTATACCCACATTCTGCTGCTGCTGCTGCTGCTGCTGCTGCTGCTGTGGAAAATGTGTATATAGCATGATGAAAATAAATGATGATGCTCGAAACAACGAAACAAGCAAGAATGATAAGAGCCTTCCTCATAATAATAAGGGTTGTGTTGTTGCCTGTTGGCTCAAGAGCGGGGATGATGATAGAGAGCCATATATATATATATATATATATAATATATATATATATATATATATGTATACCTTTTACTTACTATTAATAGTCGTACTGCGTTGTTTGCGGTGGTATATCTGAGAGGACTGGAACAACATGTATGTATGTGCTAAATATATACAGTGGTAACAGCACCGGTGTAGTAGTAGTGCCTGTGTGGTACTGGGTACGATACAAACAAATTTCGGAGGGCAAAAAAAAATGGTTGTTGAAGATCGTCATGAGGTTCGTTCGCTAAACCGAGGGGGGGGGCGTGCGCAGCGTTCGGGTGGGTATGTATACGGGGAAGAGAAACATCAGGAAATTTGTTGTCGTACCTCCTGGTAGGGGTTATTAACAAATTCCGGCGACCCCTGTTTCAGACGGTCATCGAGCTAGGATTATTTATGTCGAGCTTCCAGCTCACCCGTGTTTCTTCCATGTTTGCCAAGTAGGGCCCCGATAGCACTGCCGCTCCGGAAGACCGCAAAGGCCTCGACCATAATAGTGGTCCTGACAGCTAGGATCGATTTCCCCTGACCTGTGTTCAGCTTTCAGCTAGTTTCCTGGTCCCGATGGTGCTTTGTTTTCTCTTTCTCTTAGTTTTCTTGATATTTTCGGTATCATCCCGCGCGCCCCTCTCCGCTCTGTGGCAAACGACACAACAATCTTTGATGCCTCCCGCCCTGTTGGCCGAATTGCACACGCTAGTGATTTCGCCCCGCACTAACTACCACCTTGAATTGCACGCATTATTAGGCCGATCTTCTTGCGGATCTTCTGGCCGACACAGTCTTTGATTTCGTTTTCGTTGAGTTCACTATTAATACCTTGCTACGTTTGCTGGTGTTATTCATACCACAAACAGGGAACTCTCTCCGAGACGCCGCGTTGTTCGCTCCGTCTACCGGTTTTTTTAGTAGCCCCTATAATAGTGTACGCAGCCCCCATATCACTCTAGCTGTGTGTCCTTTTTGTCTCGCGTGGTGTCTACCGGTTGAGGCATTTTCCGCAAGACCCGGCATGACGACTACCGGATATATATATATGTTTTGAATTGTGATCATTGTCCCCTTTTGAGAGTTTCCTATTATTGCGGGGGACCATATTAATTAGGGCCTACAGTACACACAAACACCTATATATTTCCCTATTTTTACTAACAATATTTGGTCCTATTTACTATGGCCCCCCGTAAATAGTTCGCTAATTCCGTTCAACGAACAACCAACCCCCGTTCGTACCTCCTTCGGCCCCAGACAATGACTCCAGTAATACGTTTTTGAGTCCTTATTTTGCCGTCACTTCGGTCTTAGTTTTCTTCTGCACCCTTTCGCTTCGGCTCCTGTCTCCTATTTTCTTTCGTTTTTGGTTTTCGCCTTGGCTATTTTCTCCTTTCGCCTCCGCTTTGAATTCTGTCTTCCTCTCCTTCGGTCTACCTTGTAGTGGTTGTTCTCAGTAAACACCCCTTCGTAGCGTTTGGGTCTTCTTATAACGAGGTGTGGGGGAATCTACAGCCAGCCTCATTTCTTTCGCTTCGAATAGCCGCACGTCTTCGACCACTTTTTCTTGGTATTTATTTAGGGACGAACTTTGTCATCATCCTTCGACCATCTTGCGGTCTGCATACACGACTATTCAGGGTGGGCTAATGCAATATGAGTAAAGTACTCAGAGTGAAGTACTCATGGGCTATAGATATAGATAATATAGTCTGCAGTTTTGTAGCCTAACCCAGCGGATATTCCTTTAGTTGAGAGTACCGTTCTTTCAGGAATGTTCTCTAGGGCGGACAGCCAGTTAGACGAGAGCAATGTTCCTTAACGCAGATAGGACTATAAAGTGATAAGTTCTCATATTAGAAGAAGAACGATCGGTAGCCATAGGAAAATTCTTTAGGAGTACATTCGATAGGAGGAATTTAGTAGAGCTTGTGGCGTGGGGTGGGACGAGTATAATATCTGAGTGTCGAGCCCCACCCCCCTACCTCTCACTTTTCTACCAGATCACCTCCTCAGCTCTCGTCATCAATAAAGAAGATCTGTATCAGAAGAAGCGAAGCACTGCTTCCCAGCTGCCAGATACACCTGCTGCGTCCCTTACGCTTACCCTTACCTCCGCCATCACTTCACATACATGCACATACATACATACGCGGCTATGTATGTATATGTTTAGTATATTATAATAGTTAACCAGTAAAACTGAGCAGAGACTAATACCTGAACATATGGCGTCGTCGGCAGGATATATATGAGCCTTCGCATGTAATCACGGTGATGGGTTTCCAATATTCTGCCGTTCCACAGAAGGGGGAGTACAGCAATATAGGGGTTAGTTTTTGGGTACGTGGACGATTGGTCTGACTTCTAACAGCATCTCAACAGACTACAGACAAAAATACCTGAATAAGAAACACAATCACAATCAATTTTACGTTTTTGCTAATTTCGTGATGATGGGCGTTCTTATTATGCTGCATTATACGAAAAAATCTTTTCAGAAGGCACATAAAATCAAAACAATAATAATACTGCTACTCGTAAAAATACCCCGCCCCGCACAGAGTCATGATAGCGCACTGGGTATACACCCAAAACAACCTGTGAACATTTGCGCACGCCCGGTTATTGTGTGGTGGTCGTGGTGTGGGGTGTGTGTGCGTCTGTGTCAGCAGCTTCCTTATCCAGTCAGGTCGTATATGAATGCTGTCGAGTCTCGTCGCGGTATGATGGGGTGGGGGCGTCATCAATCAATCTCGTTTTAGGTCATTTTATCAAGATCGATCGTATTCAGTTGGTTGGGGGGTCGTTTTTGTCAATCATCGCAAGCAAGCAAGTAATCGGTTGGGACTTGTTGTGATCGTTTCAGGCGCTGATGGAGGGGGGGGGGGTGGGGGGGGCGGGACGGGGGCGGTGTACTCGAAATGGAATATGTACTCGATCTCATGCATGGCCGTAGTCGTATGACCATAGACCCTCGCATCCCTACAATGCCGGGACGGAGCATGTCGGGTTTTCACCGACCAGGCAGACATTGCTTGCACCAAGCGCGAAGCGCCGTGAGGTGTATGGCGAGTCGCATGAAGGGTGAGCTGCATCCTACTAGGAATCGCTTGTGAGGCGGATGGATGACAGCTTCAATGAGTTGATTTTATTTCCGGTATTATAGGCATTAAATAATTTCCAGAGACAGCACAATGGGAGTAGTACTATGTAACTGCCTCTTGGGTGCCTTTTACCATAATAAACACTACGTGATACGATCGTTCCCGCTTGATATTGTGCGGAGTAAAGGTTGTTCACACCTCGCACGAACGATCTATAACTCGACAACCAGCTGTGACCGACCGCCAAACAAAAAAAAAACGGTACCCTGGTTGTCTAGCTCAAGTAGCGAGCGGCATGTTTTACAGAGTGTCGTTGCCAACCGACGCCACAACAACCCTACCTATATACCATACCTGGTAATAGTTACTACTGCTGTAGTTACTTATTGTTACAGCATTCAGCGTACAGCAAACCAGCCAATATCATACAGCATTGGGGGGGCGGGGGGCCTGAAATAATAAGTGAGTGAAAGTTCACCGTATTTCACCATGTATGTACGTCATATAACCCTTTAGGACTGAAGTCCCGTTTAGGGGAAAAAATACTCAAATTTTGACTGGTTTGTCCCCCGAACGGGACTGCGGTTCTAAAAGGGTTAGTTGCCACAAAAAAATGACCCAAAATTGTAATTCCAGATGGCTTGTCCCAAAAACGCGAGTTGCGTGCGCACTATTACGGGGGGCCATAGTTAGTAGGACCTATGATACAGACAAAAACCTACATATTTACGTATTTTCACTATTATTATTAATATTTGGTCCTATTTACGATGGTCCCCCGTACTATACCAATATACCAATATTACGGGGGACCATAGTTAATAGGACCAAACATTGTTATTAATAGTAAAAATGGTTAAATATATACCGGTAGGTTTTTATGTATACCATACCTGGTAGGTCCTCCTAACCCTTTCAGAACCGCAGTCCTGTTTTGGGGACAAACCACTCAAACTTCAAGTAGTTTGTCCCAAAAAACGGGACTGCGGTTCTATGGTCGGTCCCCCGCAAGAATAGTAGTCGTACCTCTGAAAAGGTTGCATATATATATATACGTACGAGTACAAAACCCCTTTTTTTGTGTAGAACTGCGGTCCCCTTTATCTATATTAATATGGGGACAAACCAGTCAAATTTTTAAGTACAACATCCCGGGCCCCTTTTAGAACCGCAGTCCCGTTTTGGGAACAAACCAGTCGAGTTTCAAGTGGTTTATCCCCAAGAACGGGACTGCGGCTCTATGTGGTGGTGTGGTGAGCGATTCGATATATACCTGGTATACAGTTACAGCCGTAACAGTTACAGAGGACGAAGAGGCACGGGGACGGAAGGGCGGAAGGACGGAAGGACGGAAGGGCGGAGAGACGGAAAGACATTAAAAACATTGTGTACCACCTACTACTACTTGTGGTATATACCTCTCTTGTCTGTACACAGAACAGGCGCAGCACAGAGTACGTACGTACGCGGTATACTATGTGTATTTATTTGTTGATACAGGGAGACCTCACAGTTGACAGTTAGTTGACGCATGCATGCATGTTAATGTGTGTGTGTGGATGTGGGCACGTGGCAATGGTACTCACACTACTCACTACTGCGTTGTGCCTACATGTCAAGCAGTGTACATGCCGGTCGTGAGACGTAGTATACACGGGTTGGTTGGTGGGTGGGTGGGTCGGGGATGGGTGGTGTAGTAAATAACTGATAATAATAGTAAAAAAGCAATTCATGATGAGTAAAAAAGCAATTTCGCAAAAAGAGGGAGTAGGACGCGATATGTGTAGCAGCAGTAGGTAGTACAAAAGTATAAATATAGTATTAATAGTACTAGTTGTAGTAGTAGTAGTAGTAGTAGTAGTAGTAGTAGTAGTAGTAGTAGTAGTAGTAGTAGTATAGTAGTAGTTGTAGTAGTAGTAGTAGTAGTAGTAGTAGTAGTAGTAATAGTAGTAGTAATAGTAGTATTAAAAGTAGTAGTAAGTAGGAGTAGTAGTATAGTAGCAGTAGTATTAGTAGTAGTAGTAGTAGTAGTAGTATTAATAGTAGTAGTATTAACAGTAGTAGTAGTAGTAGTAGTAGTAGTAGTAGTAGTAGTAGTAGTGTAGTAATAGTAGTATTAAAAGTAGTAGGAGTAGTAGTAGTAGTAGTAGTAGTAGTAGTATTAATAGTAGTAGTAGTAGTAGTAGTAGTAGTAGTAGTAGTAGTAGTAGTAGTAGTAATAGTAGTAGTAGTAGTATTAACAGTAGTAGTATTAATAGTAGTAGTATCAATAGTAGTAGTAGTAGTAGTAGTAGTAGTAGTGTAGTAATAGTAGTAGTATAGCAGTATAGCCGTATAGTCGTAGGCAGTTAGTTGCAGTATTAGTAGTAGTAGTAGTAGTAGTAGTAGTAGTAGTAGTAGTAGTAGTATACTCGTAATACCAGTATAGTACAGAGTAAGGGTGACAGAAATACAGGTAAGAGAGGTATTAGTTGTATACTATTAATAGCAGTAGAAAGTAGTATACACGTAGTAATCGTATGAGTATTATACATAGCAGTATAGTAGTAGTAGAAGTAGTAGTAGTAGCAGCAGTAGTAGTAGTATAGTATAGTAGTAAGTAGTAGTATTATTAGTAGTAGTAGTGGCAGCAGCATGGCAGTAACAGTAGCAACACAGCAGTAAAGGCGCACCACGTCGTCCCTTGCGGGGGCGAACCTCTCTCTCTAAAAAAAGGTATAGGAGGCAAACATTACATACAGACACAGAGTTTGACACACAAAAAGAAAAAATGCATGCATCAAGAACGGCGAGAAAGGTCAACAAGCGGGAGGAGACACGTCGCTTGAGTATCATCGAAATCTCCAGGGAGGGGGGGGGGTACTCGATAGGAGAGATATACTCGATCTCATGCATGGCTGATGTAGTCGTATGCCGGGGGGAGGTCAACAGGCGGGGGAATATATGCATGAGCATGCTTATCATTGAAAACCCCTAGGGAGGGAAGGGGGGGGGGGGGGGGGTGTTCGCAGGATCTAAATACTACCAGGTATAATATACACACAGCGATAGTGCATCTTCATGGCGAGAAAAAGCGAGCATACAAAATATACTGTGTTGTTTTAATGTTTGGTTAATCTTTAACGTGACGACGTTTTTCGGCTCGTCGCAAAATATATGCATAAAAAGCGGGAGGAGGGGGAGGTCAACGAAATCAGCGGAGGGAAGCATGCTTGATTGATAGTCATTGAAACCCCCATCAGGGACGAGGGCAGGGGGCAGGGGGGGGGTGCTCGCAGGGCCCACAACTATAATAACTGCTGCTGCTGCTGCTGTAATATCGAAAGCGCGTCTATATCACGACGACGAGAAAAATAGCGCATGCACTTTTGCTCTTCGAGGGAGACTGGGAAACGCCAGAAAAAAACTCATGAAATTACACATAGACCTGGTGCCTTAGGGCAATTCTAATTATTATGCCGTCGGATTTGCAGTCAGTTGAAAAAAACTTTCAGCACGTTCGCATGAGCTCTTTTGCCTCGGACTAGTAGGAAATTGGCCTTTTCTCGCCTCATAATGTATGTGTCGAATCTCTCTCTCCAAAAGATCTATCCGTGGGGGGGGGTGTTCCCCGCGTTTCTCCAGGCAGCCAGATAGATGCAGGCAATCATCGTCGGAGCACTTTTGTTTATGATCCAATTGGGTCAAACACGATCCAAAATCCCCGATCGGATCGAGGAAAACGTATTTATTTCTCGATCCGATCCTCGATCGCAATCATATATCCGCCTCCTTTGGATTGAAAATAGTATCGACGGTGATTTCTTGCAACCGGCCCCTTCGAGAAGCGGGAGACAGCCCCAAAGAAAGATAGATTTTGGAGAGAGATCCGACACATACATTCTGAGGCGAGAAAATACCAATGTTCAACATATATATCTGGAGTAAAAGCTCGTGCGAACTGCTGCTGTGTGTGCTGAACATTCTTTTTCAACTGACTGCGAATCCGACCGCATGAGAATTGGCCTTTAGAACCAATTAACTGCTCGTTTGGAAACACTCATCATTCACCGAATGCACCGACCGGAGGTATATATAGGGAGTTAGTTATAGAGGGAGCGGGGAAGGAGGAGAGTGTGTACTACACGAGGGGGGGCGGGGGGGTACGTCCGACTGAATTGTTACATCATTTTTATTTAGACCATGCACCGCTTCCGCCTACGAGTACGACGTTGGGAGCTTCTGACAACGTGGAGGGGGTGATAATTATTTGTACCAGGTATCGCTGACGGACGGACGCGCGTTCGGACTTCTCGAGACAGAAACCTACAATAGATATTCGTGATACGTAACACGTACACACCTGCAGTAGTAGTAACTGGTGTAGCGAACAGGATCATTATTGCTGATCGGGTGAATTTTCCATTCTGTCTCAAGAATGAATTCTGGGAGATGAAAATAAAAAGCTACGTGCTGGTATACGAGTACCCATAAACAAGGAAGGTGGAGAGCCTTCGTGCTAAAAAAAAATCGAAGCAAAATCCTACCGCCGTATTGGTACGATTTTTTTTTTTTTTTTTTTTCATCCCATTCATTATCTTCGTACATCTTCTCTCTCTCCTTCCAACTCGTAACTCAGATCCGGGGTCACATAGCAGGCTCTTCTCCCCCCTTCCCGCTACGGTACGTGCCTTCATTTTTTATCGCGAGAAGATTTCAGCATTTTCTTCCCTCGTCGACTCGCATCGAATTGTGCCTACCCACGCTGCAAGGCGCTCTCAACAATTGAATCCTTTTTTTTATTTTTGCAAATAAAGTCAAAGTCCGACCCTCCTGGGGCTCGAACCCAGGACTCAAACAAGTAGAATTCGAGGTTAACCACTTGAACCACCGGGGCGACCGATATACATACGTGTGTCACGCGTCACGCATCATCACACTGCTGATCTATCTCGTTCATTCATGTTGTATTGGAGTAGTATTAATAGTATTAATAGCACTCACTGCTGTGCTAGCAGCAAAGCAGCCGGCCATTCTCGCAACATTGTACACATCAGATAGAAACATCACTACTTACTGTAGTACGATCTACAACAACTGACTTGTACCTGGTACCTGGTATAGTATATCCCCCATCAGGTATAGATCTTAATAACCTGCAGTTAGTTCTGAATTATGTTGTGGGGGAGGATATATCTGTCACGTACACAGATGAAACACATCCAACCCAGGATGCAAGAAGTAATAATAGTACGTACGTATGTGTCCTCTACAATACACACCTATTAATGCCTACATATAACCGGTCGCCCCGGTGGTTCAAGTGGTTAACCTCGAATTCTACTTGTTTGAGTCCTGGGTTCGAGCCCTAGGAGGGTCGGACTTTGACTTTATTTGCAAAAAATAAAAAAAGGGATTCAATTGTTGAGAGCGCCTTGCAGCGTGGGTAGGCACAATTTCGATGCGAGTCGACGAGGGAAGAAAAGGCTGAAATCTTCTCGCGATAAAAATGAAGGCACGTACCGTAGCGGGAAGGGGGGAGAAGAGCCTGCTATGTGACCCCGGATCTGAGTTACGAGTTGGAAGGAGAGAGAGAAGAAGATGTGCGAAGATAATGAATGGGATGGAAAAAAATATATATATATATATATATATATGATTGATGATGCAGACGATACGGTTCCCACGCGACAACATGACGAGCTACACTACTGCAGATCATACGAAATATCAGGAATGAATCTATCTGGCCTAAGAGAGATCTATATCATTACAAAAAAAAGATCGAGAATCGATTACCTCCTATCCAACTACCGTAATCATGCGAAGGTTGGCACCCATCGGAAGGTTGGCATCCATCGGAGAAATAGCACCGGGGTGCGATAAAAACACAAGGTAGAAACATTCAATCGTGTTTTGGCACCCCCATCGGAGAGATCTGATCGCACCCCGGTGCGATCTCTCCGACATAAATATAAATTTGAGGGCCACCGCAGCGGGTCTGTAGCAGGTCATATTCTCATTTCTTTCATACTCCGATGAGATATCACCAGTATGGCCCGGTGTATTTCGATTCAGCAGCGCACCCATCGGAGAGATCGCACCGGGGGTGCGCCAAAATAGAAGAACGGCATGGTTTAATTGTGTTTCCGCACCCCCATCGGAAAGAACGCACCCATCGGAGAGAACGCGCCCATCGGAGAGAACGCACCCATCGGAGAGAACGCATCCATCGGAGAGATAGCACCGGGGTGCGATAAAAAACAAAACGTAGAAACGCGATCGCACCCGGTGCGAACCTTCGCATGATTACGGTAAACGATGCGTGCAACGCCCGGAGCGCAGGCAACAACAGCAACAGTTAACATCATTATCATCATACGTAATCAATCGGCAGCATCAGCAGCGCCAGCAGCCGACATAAAAGTCAGCAAAACTGAACCACGTTCAAGTCGATCGTCCAAGGATCGTCCGCAAAAAATATTTTTGTTGTTTCAAAACTATCCACCATCCATTTTTCATCCCTGCTCTCCGTCCCTGTAGCAGAGAAAAGAGACTGCTATAATAGGGGACGATAATCACGCGTCCCCGTTTTGTTACGTGCGTACGTCAGCCGCAGCGCCCGTCCAATCAATCCTCCCATAAGGGCCTGCCGTGCCCGCTCTCTTAACTTCGATCGTCGTCAAGATATAGATATATGTATATATTCATAATCCCCCTTTGCACCTATATCAACTTGAACCCCCGTCAAACACGCGCACAAAACAAACGCAACGAGCAACTCCTCCTCGCCCCACACCCCCACTAAATAATGCCACCCTAACGAAGGCAAACGATCACTCCCATCCGATCCATCAACCTCCCCCGAAGAAGAACGCCACCATCAATCGAACGAGGGCTCCAAACGAAATAAAATCAACAAAAATCAACCCGTCAACCAAGCAATCAAAATTTACTGCAGAGGAGAGACCGTGTGTACCACGATAACAACAAGCAGAAGAAACAGCAAAGAAAAGCCGCTCCTGCCTCCCTTCGCTGCGCATACATACCGATGATATTAAAGAGGGCAAATGCTTGAGACGTAGAGATAATATTATTGATTGTTGATTTTTGAGTTATGATTCAGATGCGGGAACAGACAAAAAAAAAACGAACGAAAGGAAACGGCACGGACGAGTCCATCCAGCAAACCCCCAGCATTTGCTGGAGCAGCAGCAGATAAAATAACGGTATTTTTATTATCATACCCACCAATCGCACTTAGAGTAGACCCTACTACCATCATCATAGACAGCAGACATCCATCCCACAAAACTAACGAAGGTTCAATCGCGTCTAGCTCAAGCTGTCCCCCCCTCCTCCCCCGCTCGCCTCCCGCCTACGAATCACCCCGTTCTCTTTTTTTGTTCACTCGAACGCATTTTCTCTCTATCTTTCAGGACTCCTCCCTTGCAGCGCATTTCCATCGACTCCGACTCTCGTCCGTATATAAGGGTGAGACACGAGTGGCACAGGGTTGATTGATCCTTGCCGGCAAAAAAACTCGTAGAACTGGTCTATACGTAATGTACGTATTATTACTGCTACTGCTGCTGGCTGCTGTAGTGGTAGCGTTTAGTTATATTATCGTAACGCGAATACCCTCCGCCCAATCCCCTCTTCCCTGACGCCAGAAACACGCACACAAAAAAAAAGTAGCGCTGACAAGAAACAATCCGTCTGCCCAAGGGCAGGAGAAGTTTACTTCCTTCGTTTTTGGACACCGACGACATAATATTTTGGGGAAAAGGCGTGGAGGGATTCGGGTGCCCCGAATCCCCCCCCCCCTCTCCCACTTCGCCTCGCTTTCATCAAGAAATCGAACTTTACTACCCCGGCCCCCGGACCAGGCAGGGCTCGAACCGTTTTCCCGCTCTCTATACGGACCGACGGACGAGAGAAGAAGAAAAATCAACTTGCCGAAACGAAGAAAATACCCCCCAGAAAAAAACCAAAAGAGAAACAACCCAAGCGAGGGAGAAAAAACGAACCACAAAAAAGATACCTGGTAGAAAAGAAAGATAGAAAGCGAGAAGAGAAAAAGCAAAATCGAAATGCTGCTGTAATCATGAACCGCACGCACTCTCGGGAGAGGGAAAAAAGATGCCAAATACTTTTTTACGGGAAAGGAGTGTGTAACGAACGCGAACGAAAAATCAATGAAGAAAAAAAAAACAACAAAAATAAGAAACGCAAACACCCAATCCATCCGAGTCGGAAAATATGCGGCATGGTTCCCTCGCGCATCCAGCCCTTCGGTTACGGTTATATGTACCACGCATCGAGAGACTGAAACATATCGCGGCACATGAAAATAAAAAAAGCGGCGACATTCCTTGTGACGAGGAAGAAAAAATGCGGCAAGATTCCTTCCGCTCTACAGAAGAGAAAAAGCGCGGCGAGATCCCTTCCGCTTGGCCTCGGCATAAATCGACCCACCAAAAGCCTGGCCTTCTACTTTAGTCTCACGCTGGCAAAACGCTGACAAGGGCAGATACATCAACGCCAGGAGGCTGCATTCCTGGCCGCTGCCCTTACTCCCCTTCACTCACCCCCATCCCACGCGCCAACATGCAGGTCACGTCAACATCTCACGCTCTCGCGCGATGTCTATTAGAATAGTATAGAGTTGACGCCGAAAAAAAGAAAACATGTATCCACAGCAAGCATAAGGACACGACTTCTCACCTTCTCCCCCCTCCCCCCCCTCCCCCAAACCCCCACATAGGAACTCTACTGAAACGCACAAGAAAGAAAAACCACGAGAAACACATACAACAAGCACACACAAAACACCAAACACACAAATATGGAATAACAGGGGAAGAAAGGGGGATGTAAGGGCCTCGTTTTCTTTCAACAGCAAAAAAACGACCTTCGGACATCAAAACGATATCAAGAGAGAGGGAATGCGAGCTTTGGAACGACCGGCCTACTGCTTCTTGCACCTCCTCTTCCCCCCCCCACCTTCCTCCCCGTCCCAAACCGCCTTCCCCGTTCGGAAACCCACACTACTAATAGACAACACGTTCAGCGTTACTACCATCAAATTCTTGCCTCCTGCAAGAGCGTTACATACATCCACCCCGGCAGTCTCACATGCCCCAGCGACTCGGTGTCTCCCCCCTTCCCGCATCGCAAATACCTCCCAAAACCCCTACAAACGCCCGCCACGGCTTCTACCATAGAAAAACCCCGTTCTGCCTATCCTTCGCTCTGCCGCACGGCCAAGAAAGCGTACGAATCGGCGTGATACCAACCGAAAGAGAGAAAAGAAAAGACAACCCACACCCCAGCATACTCATATATATATAATCCAAAAAAAAAGAAAAAAAGGGTGGGGGCGGGGAAGGAAAGAAGAGAGCATGAAAAAAAGATACAAACATACACAAAGCAACGCGTGAAAATTCCGAGAAAGAAATATCCCCGCCGGCGAACGCGGCTCTATATCGAAACCCAAGAAAACAAAACACACCAAACACACACTTACACACACAAGACCCTCACTTACGTACGTCCTCGCGGTTTATACGTACGTAAGAAGAAACGAATCAAGCGAAAGGGGGTTACTCCCACTCTCACCCCACCTCCCTCCATCCCCACAATCACGCCCCACATGCCACATCAGGCACAAATATTGTTTTTTCACTTTTTCATCTCCCTCGTGCGTGTGAGTGCGACTTGTGAACTCCCCTTCCTTCCGCGCCTCTCGATAAAAGTGGTGCGACATGTCGCCTCCCCTGCCTTCCGCGCCTCTTGAAAAATGTGGAAACCCCAGACAGGGCTCTGTGCAAACTGCAGTCTTCTCGCACCGCGCGCGTGCTCCTCTGCCAGCCCCCCTCGAGTGCGCACTACTCCAGTCGTCAAGCAGAGCGGCAGGCGAGGCTGCCGCAAAGGGACAACAACATGCGCACGCGGGTCGCCTCCGGTCGCATTGCATCCATCGCAAGGACCCTTTTTTCTCAATTCCCTCCCTCCCACACATATCTCCCCCCTACCTGGCCGCAAGTATCCATCACATCCGATATGTCCCCCCCCCCCCCCCCCCCCCCTCCTCGCCTCCTTCCCCCGTGCGCACGCAAATTTCTCCACGAACTTCCTCCCCACGAACGGCCAGCAGGCGTTTACGAAACGGAAGAAAAAGAGCGAGAAAAATAACAAGCTGGCATGTCTCCGTCCAGACCACGCCGTCCGAATAACCCAAGTCACCCAGGCCACGAGGAAACCCCACACCCGGCTATCAAACGGGAGGCGGAATAGCAGGCGAGGGAAACAAAAGGAAGGTGCCCCCCCCCCCACCTTTCCTCCGCCTCAAAAAAAACTTCCGCCCCTCTCCCCCCCCCCCCCCCCCCCCCAGCGAAAGGAGGCTTCCGGATCACTACGAGAGAGCGCCCCCATCTATTAGAACGAGAAAAACTCTGCCACGCTCTGGACCATGGTGTTCCCAAGGTCGCTGACATCCGCAGATCCGGCCATGAGGGTATCCCAGTCCCTGCTCGAGTCCCTCACGAGCTCCATCGATGCTAAGCTCCCCAGCGAGGACTGTCCGTCCTCGTCCTGTGGAGACTGGGGCATGCCCTGATCCGTGTCCACGCTCATGTTCCGGAGGTGGTGGGGCTGAGCGGACGGTTTCACGATACCGCCATGCTTGTCCAGCCTGGACGAGTTGGAGGTGGAGACCTTCCGCAGGAGGTCGCAGATATCGAACACCTCCACCATGTTGGTCAGCTGCTCCACCAGGCCCAGCTCCTCCCTCTGCTCTCGTTTCGGCGGGGGCGGCATTGCCGCCGCCGCGGCCGTCGCTATCTGCGCCATCGCTGCAGCCTCCATGGACGACTTAGGCGTGAGCGGAGACGAGGTCAACACCTTGCTCCCCGCTGCGGTAGCGTGGTCCATCGATAACCGTCCCCCGGACACCGTCACTGGTGGCGGCCTGAATGGAACTCCCGCGGCGGCCGCGCGGGCGGAGGCCGAGGTGTCCACCATGAGGGGCAATGCGTCACCCATCGCGGTAGCAGCGGAGGAGGCGGTGGAGCGCGAAGGGGAGCTCGGCACTGCCTGCTCTGGCGGCGCGTTGATGTCGACGCTAGAAGTACTCAAGCCCCTGCCGTGGCTGCTAGACTGTGTTTAGTTTGTCGGTTTTGTGGGAGAATTTTTGGCGGCAGTGGGGGAGGGGGGGGGGGGGAATAAAAAACGGGAAACAAGGGTGGGGCGGGGGAAGAAGAAAGCATTAGTGGCTGCAAAAAGTGGATACGACGTCGAACGAAAACAAATCAGACTGAAAACAGTCGACTGAATGAAAAAACGAAAAAAATGAATGAAAATTAAAGGAATGACGACCTGAATAAGTAAAATGAATGAACGCCGAAAAACCAGACTCAAAAGCAAGAGAGAAAAAAAGTCGAGAACGCAACAAATAAACGTACTATTACTTGAAGTACAAAAAAGTTTACTCTTGACTTTGCGAAAAATAATTTCTGAACCAAAATCAAATGCGCAAAAAGGTACCCGAAGAAAACAGAGAAACCGCCGTTGGATTTTGTTTCCTCTTTGCATGTACTGCAGCATGCAGACGATACGATACCAGATACCCTGGTACCTGGTACACACGATTGATACGTGGTATGTACGAGTATATATATGGGAGTCGGACCTTTATATGGGTGGCTGCGAAAATCTTATAACGGACAAAAAGCATGTACCAGGTACGGGTATTGGTACGCATGGCCTCCCGGTCTCCCACAAGTGGATCCGGCACAATGCCTTCTATATATATCTAGTATGTTTTTGTTTGTTGTTGGTTTCCCGTTGTTCTCACATAAGACCATGTGCCCTCAGAATGCAATCTGCCACCACAAAACAAACATCAAGAAGAGAGTATCCCACACACTCTGGGGCATATATACAGCAGTAAACGTATGTAAGCATGATAATTTATAGTTTAGGTTCGAATACTATCAAATACTTGTACTGCATTCTCTGCTCCAGAGCGTGCGTTGCCTCTACACACCCTATAACCTGAATCCGGACCATCATGTATCCCTTCAACGGTGCACACTCCACCCCCGAGCTTCCAAGCCCCGACGTATGCAGCCACGACTGCGCCTGTACCTACCAAGGTTCAGACGCTCCCGCCCGCGACCACCGCGGTCATCCCCTTGCGCCCACTCCCCTCATTTTCTAGGAAAAAGGGGTCACTCACGTACAGCAGTATTGCAAAAACAAAAAAAAACAAGCAAGTCCGCGAAGAGAATAAAAACGGGGGGGGGGGGTTGACAACATCGTTGGCGTTGTCTTTCCGCGTTTCCGCGTGGAATCTCGCGCTATCTCACACTCCCTCCCATCGCACTCTCAGGGGAAATCGGTGGTGGCAAAAATTAAAAGGGAAGAAAAAGACAGAAAAAGCTCGAGCGGGTACTATACTTCATTTACTCTCGTACTTCGTATACTCTCGGGTACCCTAGTACTCAACATGATTGTTTAGACACACGCGCGTAGGCACCCGGGTTTTTCACTCGGGGATCCGGGTATAATACTCAGGTAGGTACCGGGTCTTTACTCGGGTATGTACCCCGGTATATTATACTCGGGTACTTACCCGGGTAATATACTCGGGTACTTACCCGGGTATTTTGATCTCGGGTAGGTCAGGTACCAGTACATCCGAAAACAAAATTGGATGAGACAACCGCAAAGAGCGTTGAGATCGCACAGGAGGGTGCAAATCGTTTTTCAGCGCTATGTACCATAGTTTTTCGACAACAAACGGTGAGGTTTCTCCCTCCCTCTCTCGACCAGCCAGACCTTCCCCAAAACCAACTTGGTCGTTTGGAATTTTCGCAACCCTGACCACCCCCCGTTCCGGGAAAATCGAGCGCTCAGAAAAACGATATTCACCCCTGCGAGAACTCAACGCTCTGCACCTACGATAGACCAGGTATACCTGTAGTACGTCACCGCAACAGCAGAGAGGGGTTGGCAAGGTAGATACAGGCGTCGATGTTGTTCCGTTGTCTTTCCGCGTGCTCTCATCTAGGGCGAGACTGGGGAAGGGGTCGGGGCCCAGCAATTCCGTGTTCCGTTCGTACGAGTACTGAGTTTATTTAATATCTCCAGAAGGTGAAAAATACTAATACATTTGTGGTGGGGACGGCGGAAGCGGGGGAGGATAACTACCAAACTCGAATCAACAAAAAATACCGGTAGAACACAAAAAAAAATGCCCTAACGCGCGAATAACTAGACTACCGTCGCTACTCGGCAAAAATCGTGCAGAGGTGTATGATACCAGGTATATATACTGACTGTCGTCCCATCTGACGAGAACTAAAAAAAGATTCAGTCAGTCAGCACACACAGGATGAAACATGGGTAAACATCGTACCAGACTGCTGTTTAGGCGGTGGTAACAAGTACCCGAGGGACCAGCTTTGCAAATTGTACCAGGTGATCGTACATACCAGAGGTTGTGTAAGCCTAATACTACTTTTTTAATGATACCTCGAAGAACATGTACAGCACGTGTGGCACTAATACTGAAATATGGTGCTCGTTTTTTTTTTTTGTTTTTTTTTTTTTTCATCCCATTCATTATCTTCGCACATCTTCTTCTCTCTCTCCTTCCAACTCGTAACTCAGATCCGGGGTCACATAGCAGGCTCTTCTCCCCCCTTCCCGCTACGGTACGTGCCTTCATTTTTATCGCGAGAAGATTTCAGCCTTTTCTTCCCTCGTCGACTCGCATCGAATTGTGCCTACCCACGCTGCAACGCGCTCTCAACAATTGAATCCCTTTTTTTTTCTTTTTTTTTTGCAAATAAAGTCAAAGTCCGACCCTCCTGGGGCTCGAACCCAGGACTCAAACAAGTAGAATTCGAGGTTAACCCTCTTAGGACCCCAGTCCCGTTTTGGGGACAAACTACTAATAATTAGAGTGCTTTGTCCCCACATATGGGAGTGAGGTGCTAAAGGGGTTAACCACTTGAACCACCGGGGCGACCGGCATGGACGGCGATGGAGTTTGTATGCGCGTGTCTTTCTCCCAAAAAACTATTAATAGGGTATTTTACAGGTGGTATTTTACTATAAATACCATGCATACGTAATACCAGGTACCTCGTATACACGAAGGAGGAGGTCGTCAAGTATAAATCGTCCCTGATCCCAGGTGCTACATCCACGTCATGAACATCGGAAATCGGAAACAACGACGACGCCCGACAGAGAAATTTAGTGCTGATTCCAGACCAAAATTCCAACCTTCGGGACCTCCGAGTTAGCGACGAAAATAAAGGTTGATAGCTTTAGCGTTGGCCAAACCGTCTTACACTTATGATCTATGATACCAGAAGCGTGAGAGCCCAGCAACCATCACAGAACGGGTGGATAGAGAGAGGGGTCATGCTGCTGCGCGCGTACCGTAGGACTCCTTGGGTTGGCTCTCGAAAATCAATTGTGAACAGTATCATCCCCCAGTGGGGCCGTTGCCGTGATCGTCAAGTTCTATATCGAAGATTTTGTACTCTTGCCCGAGAGTGAAAAGCCAATACGAAACGATACATCAACCAGCACTTCGCCCGCCGACCGTGGATGATCACGGGAGTTGACTCAAAAGTCGAGAATGTCGGCGAAACTCATCGAACCAAGCTGGATCTGGTGTTTCGATCGCGCGTGCTCGTACCGGGTTGCGCGTGCTCGTACCGGGTTGCGCGTGCTCGTACCGGGTTGCGCGTGCTCGTACCGGGTTGCGCGTGCTCGTACCGGGTTGCGCGTGCCGCATGCATGCCTCCCCGTGTACCGCCATACCAGGGGTGTAGGAGTGTGATGCCATACAGCAGCAGAAGCCATACCGCAGTAAGAGCAGTACCAGGTGTATGGTTTGGGCTCGACTTCATGGCACGAGACATAAGAAAATCTTTGTACGAACGAGCGCAAATTACGTACAAACCAGAAATTAGGAATCCAGTGAAGGACAAGACATACCCTGCCTGCCTTAGATAAGGCATAATGAGTCTGGCCCAAAAGAAGACATACTATGGTACCTGCTAGTAATATAAATACGAGTACTGCTGCTGTACTACTGCTGTCCGGTTGACATATTTTTTTTTCCAAAATGACAACAAGACAAAAAAGCACAAAAACAAACAGGTGTTATGTTGACGTTGATCTTGGAATAGCTCGTTTGTTACCAAGCAAAGAGCAAGGCGCACGGATCTATCTCCTGGTGGCAGCGTACAGAATCTACAGGTAGCAGAGACAAAGGAGTTCCAGATACGTCAAAAAAGGAAAAAATAGTACCAGGTGTGACGTCAACCTATTGGGGCCTGTACGTATTGATACTTCTGGCACGAACAAAAAAGCTAATGGTACAAGTTACGACGTACCTATCTGGTAGTAATAGTACGTACAGGATCAACAGCCCATGGTTAGCGAGCAGCGCGCATCGGTACGAGCATCGTCATGATGAGGGGTTGTCTTACATACCAGGTACCAGGTATGTATATATATGACACGTTTCTAAGAAAAAAACAAACTACCAGTGCGTACAGCAGTAACATCAACACGGGTATTATGTAGCTCACGTCGCACTGGTGCACGTATTTCGGGCATTCTAGTATGTCCCCATCCCCCGGCCTGGCTGCAAGATACGGCCAAGGTGCTCCTCATTTTTGTCTAGAGACAAATTATTAAGACACCTCAGCTGCAGCAGCGGTGAGATCACATGTATCGTCGTTTCGGGTTGGTCGCTTTTTCGTTCTTGTCGCCAAGTTTGTCCATACCAAACACCATTCCATACTTCCGACAGCATACGACAGCAATAGCACAGACGTCACCCTTTTGCTTTTGCGAGTAGAAACGTCAACACTCTCAAATAGTATATATACCAGGTATCTCTGACACACATCCCTTGCGTATCGCTCAGAAAAAAAAACAAAACATGTACGTACGGATCAAGGTACAAATACAGACGAATGCCTCCGATTAGAGTATCAATCAAGCATATTTACATTAAATCCCCGTCTTGCTCTTTATGGTTTGTACAAAATATTAATACGGGCACAGCAGCAGGAGCAGTACAGACAGCACTTATTTATGCTCAGCGGCTGCGAGTTTCTGTACAGCAGTAACTGCCAACTATCTCGTCTCGTAGTGTGACCACTTGATCACAGAGCTTCGTCTACTGTATGCTTCTCTCCAGTCAAGAATCAGCACAGACACTAGAGGCGGTTCTGCGGTTTTAAAAAAACAAACATATGCCCTGTAGCTGGCACCAACACCAATACCCGGAAGACCCGCCAAGACTTGGTCACAATGGAAATTGGAGCTGGAAAACCACAGTAGGAACATCGAGCCAAGGGAAAAGGTGATTTCATCTTCTGTGTTCGGAGCTCGTAGGGCCATGCCATATGCTGCTGAAAAGCGGAAAGAGAACCCTCCTGTCCGAAAATGAAAAAGGTTGATTTTGCCCGGGAAGGAAAAACTTCGTTTCGAGTATATTTAAAAATGTACTTTTTACACCTGCCTCCTTCGTAAGGACAGCAGCAGCCAAATCATACGGTAACGATTCAAATGATTGATAAATACTTGGCGGGACGATCCAAAATCGAATTGTCAAATTCTTGACGAATCACGAATCACGCAACAGCAGTAGTAGCCGGTCGCCCCGGTGGTTCAAGTGGTTAACCTCGAATTCTACTTGTTTGAGTCCTGGGTTCGATCCCCAGGTGGGTCGGACATTTGACTTTATTATTAATAGCAAAATAAAAATAAAAAATGATTCAATTGTTGAGAGCGCCTTGCAGCGTGGGTAGGCACAATTCGATGCGAGTCGACGAGGGAAGAAAAGGATGAAATCTTCTCGCGATAAAAATGAAGGCACGTACCGTAGCGGGAAGGGGGGACAAGAGCTTGCCATGTGACCCCGGATCTGAGTTACGAGTTGGAAGGAGAGAGAGATGATGTGCGAAGATAATGAATGGGATGACAAAAAAAAAAAAAAAGTAGTAACAATAGTGGAAATGTTGAAAAATCCAGCATGACGGCATGGTTGCTGACACGACGATGACTCGTTGGAGCGTCGATCGAACTATGTACACAAAAAAATAAGCGACCACTTTGACACACACGGTTACGTGGAAGTGTGGTGAACTTGAGCTTTAATTTTACCAATCCGCCGGACGAAGAAGAAAGAAAAAACAGCAACAACAACCACTTCGGCTGTTGTGCCCTGCAAAGTCTTCGTCTATTTTTTTTCTTCTCTCATTTTTTTTTCTCATCCCATTCATTATCTTCGCACATCTTCTCTCTCTCCTTCATTCGTAACTCAGATCCCGGGTCACATAGCAGGCTCTTCTCCCCCCTTCCCGCTACGGTACGTGCCTTCATTTTTATCGCGAGAAGATTTCAGCCTTTTCTTCCCTCGTCGACTCGCATCGAATTGTGCCTACCCACGCTGCAAGGCGCTCTCAACAATTTATTGGACTACTGCTGCTGCAGTATTATAAGTAGACGAGCGCTTGACCACTCGGAAGTCTTCCGCGGTAGCATCAACAGTAGTAACGCAGTACAGCGGTCGTAGTCCCTTCATAGCGCAAGTTGAGTAGCGCCGGCTGCCGGTGTGGAGTGCCCGTCTTTGTGTGCTCCCCTATTTCGCTTCGCACAGACGGTGTGGTAAGTGTGCGGAGTAGTATGCTGGTATTGTCGGCTGGCGCATACCAGCACTATAAGAAGAACCGTTCCTGCTGTATACCCTCAGGTTGAGAAGAATCGCCTAGCTGAATGGATTGGGTATTTACTTTATTAATAGTATTTATACCAAACGTGAAAAAAAGTGTTGGAGGTACTCCCGTGTTTTTTCGTACTCTTTACAAGTCGCGCGGCGCGCGTGTCTTCCCTTACGCGTTGGGCGCGTCGGCAATCGCATACATTCTTGGAAATTTGAACAATTTCGTGATACAGCCTACAGCTCATGTATGACGTACCAAATATGAACCTGACGTAAAACGTGTACTACTTTCAAGTAAATAATTTTAGCGCGGGAAATGTATGAGCGAACATCAACCAAACAACCGAGGGAACAGAGTCCAGCGTTCTAGTGTCGGCCGTTGATGGGAAGCGAGAAAGTCTCGCGGGAAACCTCTCAGAAACACGAGTAGGGTGTACTCGATAGGAGAGATGTACTCGATCTCATGCATGGCCGTAGTCGTATGACCAGACCCTCGCATCCCTACAATGCCGGGACGGAGCATCTCGGTTGTTCACCGACCAGGCGGGCATTGCTTGCACCAAGCGCGAAGCGCCGTGAGGTAGAGAGCGAGTCGCATGAAGGGTGAGCTGCATCCTACCAAGAATCGCTTGTGAGGCGGACTTGCATATGGATGACAGCTTCAATGAGTTAGTTTAATTTCCGGTGTACCAGGTAGGCACTACCAGAGACAGCAATGAGAGTACAATGTAACTGCCTCTTGGATGCCTTACCTTGAATACGTGATACGATCAATTCCCTCGTGCGGAGTAAAGGTTCTTTACCTCGCACAAATGATCTATTAATATTAATAACTCGACAACCAGCTGTGGGCGACCGCCAAAAAAAAAAACAAAAAAAAACGGTACCCTGGTTTTCTAGCTCATGTAGTGAGCGGCATGTTTTACAGTCTCGTTGCCAACCGACGCCAACCCGACCTAAATAAAATAGGGGGGGGGGACAAAAAGGCGCCGTCATCTTCGGCGCGCGTACATGTGTTGTGCCTACAAAATGAGGTACTAATCTGTACGTATTCGATCGATGTTGTGCTTGCCCGCGGGCGCGCTGTGAATTTCCGTGAATATTCCGTGAGCATATACCTTGGGAGAAAATATTATTCAAATCAAAGGTACCACCGGTACGGAACAGACAACTTAACCAGGTATATGGTATATAAGTTACCATGAAACCGTAAATTATAACCGTACACCTTACACTTGAAGGATGTAATGTGAGCAATACTAATTACTGTTGTACCAGGTACCAGGTTTAGTCTAGAGCGCTATTTTGATACCAAGTAGTAAATAATACCTGGTATAGAGGATACATCGTACATGATACCAGGTACAACAACAGCTCCCAACATCAGTCAACCGGCACTTCACTTTTCGGCCGTTGTACGACGTATCTCGCTCGAAAACACCAAGCAAAACCAAGCAAAAAAAGCAAAAAAACCTTGGCCCACCTTCTTAACCGAAACATGGACCGAGAGGAGATAAAAAAAGGAAAAAAGGAAAAAAATAGAAAAAAAGTGCCTGTCCATGTCGGTGGGTTGGGTGGGGGTGTTTGTGCGTAGGCGTTTGTCTCAAATCTTTGGTACCTGCATATCTCGTATCTAGGATATACTCGTATTTATGGCAGCAAAGAGAAAACAGGTATTAATAGAAAGGAATGCCGATCGACCCGGTCGCCTAAAATATAACCTAACATAACGGGGGACCATAGAGATCAGGGTCTACGGCGGGTAGAAAGAACGGTTTACTGTGAAGAACACACACACGGTGCAAACGGAAACCTATATATTTCCCTGTTTTTACCAACCCTATTTGGTCTATGATCCCCGGTAATAGTGTGCCCTCGAATCCAGACAAGAGTTGAAGCTGAAGCTCGACCCACCCGACGTGGGTCGAATTTTTGAACTTTCGAGTGAAATTGCAAAAATGCAATTAAAAAAAACAAGGATCAACTGCAGAGAGCGGCTGGTAGCGTGAGCAGAGGAGGCGCAATTCGATGCGACTTGACCCGACGGAAGAACGCGATGAAGATGCAAGGCAAGCACCGCCGTAGTGGGCCGGATGGGAAAGACAGAGAAGACCAGTCTGCTTTGTGGTTCCGCATGAGTTACCGGTATTAGCAGGAAGGAGAGAGAAAATACTGGTAAGCGCGAAGACTATGGTAAATCGGATGGGAAAAAGAAACAAATGAAAACAAACCATGCGACATACGTACATGTGAAAACACAAACACGGTAGAGCACAACACGACCGCTTGCAAACCGAGCACAAGGTATAATATCTACCTGGCACCATGTATGTACGATGTCTGATGGCCGAACATCGAACATCACCCAACCTGTCGCACTTTTTCGGCAGTTGTATACGACATACAGGCGACTCTTCGAAGAGAACTGCACATCGAGAACAGAGGGGGGGGCAACATGTGCTGAACCAAGAAACCTTGATGTAAAACCGCAAGATTCAAAACGAAAGCCAACCAACCAAGCCACCGACCGCAGGAGGAGACGTTTTTCTGCTACGTACGAGTGAGTACACACCATGTCCCGAAACGCAAGCAAGGAAACGTGCTTGTGCGACAGACCAATGGCCTTACATCCCCAGACAGAGTGGAAATATGAGCTGAGAGTCCGGCCCTGCTGCGCACTTCTTGAAGGAGCCACATATTTTACTGGCTATAGTGACTGCCAGCAGTAATGCTGTCAGGAGGTGTGGCAAATGAGAAGGGCATTTCTGGCCCAGCGTGCATTTTAAATGCGCCGATACCGCGTTCCGAAAAGCCAGAACATCGCCGAAAAATATCAGGTGAACATTTTCACCTGGAACGAGAAATACAAGAGAGTAGCTGACAGACAATACCTTCAACCAACAAACACCACCACGACCACCACCAACCACTGCCGTCGATACTACACCCTGTTTAATCAGATCATATACCCTTGGTACGTCGTGCTGGACTGCACTTGAAACGACTTACCAGGTACCTGGTACCATGGCATATTTTATATTTTGCTTTACGTATTAATAATATTCCCAAAAAAAAAGTCGACACAAAAATTGAGAGAAAACACCTTGATGCAGAGAAAGATTTTGTTTTTTTTTGTTTTTTTTTTCTCATCCCATTCATTATCTTCGCACATCTTCTTTCTCCTTCCAACTCGTAACTCAGATCCGGGGTCACATAGCAGGCTCTTCTCCCCCCTTCCCGCAACGGTACGTGCCTTCATTTTTATCGCGAGAAGATTTCAGCCTTTTCTTCCCTCTTCGACTCGTATCGAATTGTGCCTACCCACGCTGCAAGGCGCTCTCAACAATTGAACCCTTTTTTATTTTTATTTTTGCAAATAAAGTCAAAGTCCGACCCACCTGGGGCTCGAACCCAGGACTCAAACAAGAAGAATTCGAGGTTAACCACTTGAACCACCGGGGCGACCGGCCAGTAGTTATAAATATCAATATAGAGATTTGGAGTTGAATCATAGGTACAACGTCAGTATTCCTAAATTATACCTGGTACCTGGTACGGCCGTGCGGGAATGTTTGCGCCGCTATGTGACCCCCGATCTGAGTTACGAGTTGGAAGGAGAGAGAAGAATATGGGCGAAGATGATAAATGGGATGAGCAAAAAAAAAAAAAATGCGCCGCTTTGGTGTTCATCGTCACCACTATCAATACTATGTCCGCAAAATGTAGAAACCGTTTTTGGGAGTTCATATTAACGGTCCTTACATTTTCGGAAAGATTGACGTACACCAAGAGTAAAAAAAAAAACGTCTCGCACGAGCAGACTGCTGCTGCTGCCACAGGCAACAGGTCACAGCAAGCGTACTGTAAGTAGATAAATAGTTACCACGCTATTCCCAAATATAAGTGCCGTTTAGATTGAATGTTAGAATACAATCAGTTTTTATATTTTGGGACAGGGCGGTGTGTTCGTGAAGAATACTCCAGACTTTCAGGACACATGCATCTCAAGGATTGAAATCGGCAAGGACACTGCTTGTGCTGCAGGGTAGAAAGAACGGTTTGAAGTGCAAAACACACACAGGAGTGAGGAATAGGGCCACCGGCTAGCTTATCGCGAGCACAGGAGCAACAAGTGCGCAAGAGCGCAAAAGGTAGGACTCCACTGCTGCATAATGTCAGAGAATGGAAGATCATTGGGTCTTCATATTCGTGCTCAGACGGCCCTTAAAACTCCGGACAGGAGGAGTGGAACGCAAACCAACAGCAACCTTAATTATGCCCCAAATACAGCATCTCTGATGTTTCAAAGCCGATATGAGTACCTGGAGCACGTATATATCACGCCATTGTATTATTGTACCATACAAAGACTCTGAAAGCAGTTTGTTTTTGTTTTGTTTTTTTTTGCTCATCCCATTCATTATCTTCGCACATCTTCTCTCTCGATCTCCTTCCAACTCGTGACTCAGATCGGGGGTCACATAGCAGGCACTTCTACCCCCTTCCCGCTACGGTACGTGCCTTCATTTTTATCGCGAGAAGATCTCAGTCTTTTCTTCCCTCGTCGACTCGCATCGAATTGTGCCTACCCACGCTGCAAGGCGCGCTCAACAATTGAATCCTTTTTATTTTTATTTTTGCAAACATGGGGCTCGAACCCAGGACTCAAACACACGTAGAATTCGAGGTCAACCAAAAAAAAAAAACTTGAACCACCGGAGCGAGTACAGCAGTATTATTACAGTAGTGTGAACGCGTCGTACGTACGTACCCCACGAATGTAAAAAAAAAAAAATCAGCGTGTGAAAAACAAAAACAAAAACGAAAAAAGCGAGGCACTCGTACACCTACAACTACAACGTCTACGTACTCTGTACCAGGTATAATAGTAAAGTTGTATTGATAGTAGACAGCAGTACGACTACTGCTGTTGTACAAGAACTGCTGCTGCTCCTGTAGCCGTGCGCAATAACGGCAGACACGAGCGAACACACATGGTGCGACCACCCGCCCCCTCCCCCAGCGACGGGCGTGTCACACAGGACCACAATGCTCCAATGCCCAGCCATTTCGTACGCAGACCGCATTTTCAGGCCGGTGCTCTGCTTTTGCCTTTGCGATAGGCGCCTGGCACAATCGGTCCTGCACTATTATTTTACCTCGAACGCACGTATCATACGATATGATGTACGTACGTGTGCGAGAAGCAAAGCAAAAAAAAACTGAAAAATAACGTATCGCTGTTGTTTTCCAGTGCCATGAAAAAAAATGAAACAAAAAACTGCAAAAAATACAACAAAAAATACAGACCAATTGCCAACAAGACGACCCACCACGTGCACGAAGACGTGGGATACTGCTGGAAAACTACCTGGTACAATATAAACCGTGTGTTTGTACGCTGTAGGTGTGCTTGTAATAGGTACGGAGTGACGAGAAAGAGGGCTGACGTATACTATCGAAGGGAAGCAAAGGGAGAGCGTGTAGTGTACGAACGAGTATTGAAGCTTGAAGCGGGATTTTTAAGCGCCGCTACGTACCGAAAATAGCCTGCGGTTCCAGGATCTGGGCAGAGATGAGGCAGGAAAAAGTACATAAAATCCAACATGTATCGGAGCTCAAACAAACGTACCTGGTGTATTCGAGCTTTGAATCAGTGATTTGGTGGGGGGGCATATATTCTACACAAACACCAAGATAAAATCAAATCAAACGGATCGAAAAGCCAACACAAAAAAAACAGGCTATGGTAGGACTGGTGCCATGTCTCCTTCGGCGAGTTGTCAACAAACAAAAACAAAAAAGGGTTCGGTGTGAAGACTCGAAACCATAAGCAGCTACCGAGTTGCTTGCACTGCTCTGCTCCTCTCACCCTCTCCATGAAGCTGAAGGTCTTCTTGAAGAAGTTGAAGGGCGACTTGCGGGCGGGCGACGCCGGCGCGCCCTGATTTTGTCCCTCCCCCGATCCTCCCGAACCCCCTTTGTTCAACCCCGTCCCATCTGAACCCACAGCAGCAGCAGCGCCTTCCCCAGCCTCCTTTTCAGCGGCTGCCGCGCACGAGAAACGCTTGCTCCTCTGCTGCTGATCCCGCTTTGTCGCGTCCCCTCCACCCAGAGATGATTCCCCTCGTCTCCAAGCCGCCATCAGTCCCGCCGTTGCCCTTGATGTCCTGCGACCCGGCACTCCCCCTTCCCCCTCCTTCTCCACCTCCCCCCGCTGCTGTTGCTGCTCCTCCTCGTCCTCCCCATCTTCCTCCTCCCCGTCCTGATGTTGATCTTGTGCGTTGGTTTCATCACGCTGTTCGGCATCAGACAAATCGGAGTCTGATTCATCGAATGATGGCTGCTGCTGCTGTCGTTGCCTCCGCTGCTGTTTTTTCTGCTGCTGCTTCCCCGTGCCCCGCGCGGCATCCTTGATGCTCACGTCACTGTCACTGCTCTCGCCAGAAGTCCACGGCGATCGCTCCCCAGCCGAGGCATCCTCCCCTTGTGATGGGATCACCGCGGTCGCTGGCGGTGGCTGCTGTTTTCGCCGGTGGTCCGCGCGACGGGCAGACGAGCTCGCAGCAGCAGCGCGAGCACCTCCCGGATGGCGCAACTTGCCAACTCTCCGTGCAGCCCCGCCAGACTTGTGCGCGCGGGAAGGGGCCCACTCGGACCCAGCCGTTGCCTTCGAGCCTGCGCGTCCTGCGTTGCGGCGGGCCGCGGACGCAGCCCCCTTGGCCGAGCCGGCTGAAGCAGGAGGCTCGTACCTAGACGAACCCGAGATGGACCGTCGGACATGGTATAGGTCATCGGGTTTGTCGCGGCGAAACATCGGGTGCGCGTATCCGCCGGCGTCGGGTCCCTTGACTATCTTGCGGAAGGAGTAGAGGTTCAGCTGGCGCTGGAAGCTTGAGAACTTGGAGTGCCTGTAGTACTTGGTGAGTGTCTCCTCGCTGAAGCTCTCCACGTCTTTGACGTGGAAAGCCGTGCCATCGTCGTTCCAGGCGATGACGGCGTGCGACTCAGTAGTGAGGATCTCGAAAAGCTTGCGAGCGAAGGCCTGAGGCGCGCCTCGCTTGCCCACGCGCGGGAGGGCTGCCGCCACGTTGCCATCCAAACCACCGCTGCCGCCGCCGCCGCCCCCATCCCCGGGGCCGGCTACTGTATTCGCCGGCGCGAAGTGTGCTGGTTCCGTAGTCATCGTGGGCTGGACACCGTGCTCGCTTTGGTGAAGGGATGTGGTTGATATTTCAAAATGAATTTTGGTGTCTTTTTTGGTGCGCTTTCCGATCTCTCCGTCCTCCGCTGGGGATGCTCGCCGTTCCGAGATGATGGTGCCTAAGCCGTCCGTCCTCGAGGGATACAGGAGAATTCTGTCTTAGCGGCCGCCGATCTCGATCTGCCCCTCAAGCTGCTGCTGTGCAAATAGCGTGACGAGGTGAGGTAAACGGCCCGTGATTCCCGTTGTGTTTCTAGCTGTGGAGTGGTGGTAGTTGGTGACCGGTTTTGGCTTGCCTCTCTCGTCTGTCAGCGGACCTTTGATCTCTTAATGAATTTGAAGGGGTGATGATGGTGATGGGTCTGCCTGCTCTCGAAAGTTTTTCTACTTGAAAAATACGAACGTGATCCGAAAATTAAAAATGACCTGGTTGTAGAGGCAAAGGAGAAACGAAAATCATGGAACCAATTTCAGGAATGTTCGGGATTCCGAGAACGTTGTTCGGAAAAATCGGAAATAATCGTCTGCGATTTGATGTGGTTGTTTTTTTGGTAGGATTTTTTTGTGGCTGTATCATGATGTGCATGTTTTTTCCTCGGTTCGTTGATGCTCAGCGTTGGGTCATCGCTGCTGCTGACTCCCGTATAGCAGCAGCAGCAGTAGATGTATCAGAGGTAGGTACTCGTATGATATGATGTGTCTATCAAGTATGACATCAACGTACATTGCATACATAGCAACAACAGCACACACGCCAAAGTATGGTGTACATACATAGACATACGCACACGGGAGCAGCGAGTTCAGTACTATCTCGGTCAGTATAATCAGCTCATTCATTATACGGTATCAAATTATCAGTATAGTTTCATGCACCGAGCGCAATATCTCAAGCTGTTGTAAATTAATTACCAGGTATTTCTCTTGCCATCCGACAATTGTGATTTGACACCGCCGTACGAGTATGATAATGTGTTAAATGCGTATGAATGATGCCCCGAGGAGGATGTTGTGCACAGCATACGAATAACTCTGTACACTGCTGTACGAAGTACGACAAACAGTATTAATGGACTGACTGGTGCTGGTAGTAAGTATATATCGTATCTGGTACAAAAGTTCAACATAAATAACAGCGTTGCGTTCAAATTACAAATTAACATATCAGATATCCGACAGCAGTCGTTCAACAACAGACTAAGTACGCCCCTGCCCTGGCATCACACACAGCACAATCCATACGCAGCTGCCAGAGGTTGTTATTTTACAGATATACGTTATCACCAATTTTTCACTTTTTTCAATTTTTGAATGAAAAATACGGTATACTCGCACGTAGAAGAAAATCGTTTCGCTGTCAACTGTTGTCAAAAAGTTCAATATGTTCACTCACTTTTTTCGCTCCTCCCACAGCCCACCAAAACATTTGTTGGCGGATGTCCGACCCCCCGCCTTTTTCTTTGTCTGACCCCCCCGCCTTTTCTGTTTGTTTCGCCCTCTCAGCTCCCAACGGCATGCAAAAAAAAAAAGCCCTCCGTGCGTACATTCATATTTTCGCGAGCGCTTTGAGACCTTACGAGCAAACAAAAAAAACAAAAGTCCTCCCCACCTCCCTCTCTCTATATTTATCGTCGCGCGAGAGTATACTAGCTAGACGAGAGGCTTTAACCCTTTTAGAACCGCAGTCCCGCTTAGGGGACAAAACACTCAAATTTCAAGTAGTTTGCCCCCAAAACGGGACTGCGGTTCTAAAGGGGTTAAGGACCCTTTGTCCGGGCAATGCCCCCGCCACAAACGGGTACTATTAATACCAGCAGTACCTCTTTGGAGCCTAGGGACCCTATACCCGCCCCTCTGGGCAACACAATGTTGAGGGCCGGGCAGCGGGCAGCGGGTACCCGGCCGGGTAAACCGGACGGGTATATCCGGGTCCGGGTAACAACCCCGGACGGGGGTATATATATACCCGACAGAGTTCCCCGGACAAGTGATACTACAGCAGTCTTTGTTGCGCTGCCATTTTTATAGTATAACGCAGAGATCGTAAAGAGGGCTGTGCTTCAGGGGGTGGCCACCTGCGCGCCATCGGTGTGGTGCCGTTTGGCGCGAAATGTTATGGCGCAAGACCAGCTACTACTACAGACTACAGCAGTTGCAGCTGACGACGTTTTATCGGACGGACTACTACTCCGAGGAGACCCGGATGATCGTTTACTCCGATGGATGGTATCCAGCGGGGGGGGGGGGGCTATATGGGGCCAGCTATGTTCTGCCTTGACCTTGCGTTGCAGCCGGGACTACGAAGGCGCTTCAAGAGGGGAACTTGAGGGAGTACATCGGAGGAGAGTGGAAGCCTTCGCTTGCGTGGACGACATTTTTATGTCTCGGCCTTGCTGGGGCTCACGGCTCAACAAGGTTAGCGCTGTCACCTTCCACCTGAGAGCGAGAGCTAGACGCCATCGGCGTCGGGCAAACCCCGCCGAGACTACTGTGGCGCGACCCCCCGAAACGACACGTCCCGACGACGGACGATAAATCTCTCTGTGCTTGCACAGTGTCGACATACGTATAGCCCAAGGAGAAGGGGTGACCGTGGTAGGCGTCCCAGTCGGCGCAAAGGGATGCGCCGTTGAGCGCGCGATAAGGATACACAAACAGGTGGCCGGGACCTCCCCCCCCCCCTATACAATGCGGGCGTAAACGAATCATTGTTGAGACGTTGGTGAACAATGCTGAAAATCCCACAAGGCGTCCACAGCCTCTCACTTGGGTGTGTCCAATGGTGTGTTGTTCAACGTCTCAACAAGGATCTGTTTTCGCTCATGTTACGCCCGGGGGGGGGTGGGGGCACCTGTGTAATGAGGGAAGGAGGCGCGGACCACCTGGCGCGCTGCCTCGCTACCATGCCGAGCACGCAGGCCGCGGCTGCCATCGCCATGGAATCCCCCCGGGCAGACGACGAAAGCTACCTTGAGCGTGGATGCCGAGAATACGAGCTTGTAGTCCCGTGAAGCATGCAGAAGAGGACAGACAGCCGTGCGCGATGGGCATAATATGAACGAATCCTCCGAGCTACCGGTACTACCGACGGAGGCACTATCGTTCTTGCACTAGGAATGTGCTCTGGTGATCAGCTGGCATTGCAGCCTCATCAGCGAACCCAAACAAACGCGCCTCTCCACGGGGGCGGGGAGGTTAGGGCTGCCGTCGACGGAAACGAGGAGAATGTTCGTTGCTAGTGGGAGCAGGGTCGAAAGGTCGCTGGAGATTCTGGCGGATCTTTCAGGCACGTTGGGAGACCGAGTGAAAGAGAGGGCTCCCTGACTCGAGCGTCACCATCGCCTTGCTAGGAACGAGCACGGCGGAGATCCGGGGCACATGGGCGGTTCCAAAGGATTCGATGGCAGGCGTCGTCCCAGAATCTCCCGGTAGAGAGGAGAAAACCACCCCAAGGCCCAGGTCTGCCAGAGACCGCACACCCACCGGGACCGGAAAAACTCGCTAGGGGGGAGATGGAGACAAGAGCCTTTCTCAGGGCTCGCTACAGGAAGTCTTCTGGGGGGGGGGTACCACCTGCCTCCGGTCGCCGGTCAATGGGTTCGCTCCGAGCCATAAGCCCTCACAGTTCGCGGGGGTAGAAAGACTGGTGATAGGTATTGAGCATGACATGGCGGCGAGGTGCCCCTGCTGCTGATGCAGTGCGACGTAAACACGCGACACACACGCCATCTTCCCCACTACCGGAGCTGCAAGTGAACCGGCACCAGCCGCTTCTCCGCGCGATCAACCTCCCGCACACACGAGCGGGCTTGGGATGCCTCACCAAGTCGAAGCTAAGGACAGGGAACCTGAGGATGGGCATCGTCGCCAGGGGAGGGGGGCTACAGGACGCGCCGACTCCGGAGTACCGCGACAAGGTTTTCGCGCTACAGATATAGCTTACGCAGACACGCAAGGCCGGGTAAAATCTGCGTGGCGGCAGCGCTGAACGCGACGGATCAGCTTCCTCTACCTCCGAGGCAGGCAAGCGCCGACACTATGCGCTCGTCCTGGAGAAGTATCCTTCGATCAGTGCAGCCACGAACTTGCCAATTTTGCGCCGGAATAGTTTTGGGCGCTTCGGGGTAAGAGGTAGCTGCTTCGTTGATGAGCTGGCGACGACCTTCAAGACGGAAGGGTGGGAGGGCCCCTTACTGCGAGGAGCAGGGAGGGGGGTGTAGTCAGGTGTACTCATGCCATGCGTGGCCGTAGTCGTAGGGCCTCAGACCCTCGTATCCCTGCAACGCCGAGATGGAGCACGCCGGGTTACCACCGACCAGGCAAACATTGCTCGGGTCAAGCGCGAAGCGCCGTGTTGTGATAGGCGATTCGCGTGAAGGGTGAGCTGCATCCTATTACGGGGGGCCATAGTTAACAGGACCAAATATTGTTAGTAAAAATGGTTACATATAGGTTTTTATGTGTACCATAGGTCCTGTTAACTATGGTCCCCCGTAATACTATGAACCGCTTGCGAGGCGGACTGTCTCAGCATTGGATGACAACGTCGTATTAATTGGTTTGTTTTCTGGTGTGTGGGGGGGGTGACAGACTAACACTCATAGCGTGGTGGTGAAGTCTGGATGCCGCTTATGAACCAAAGACACGGTAGACTAATACGAAGCACCAGATATGCCATACGATGATATGCCACACGAAAAGGCCAAGGGAAGGGCAACAAGAAGAGTAGATCGATTTTAGGCTGGAGGCAGCTTCGTAAGTAAAGCAAAAGCGATGCAAAATCATGGAAGATAAAGCTAACATGTAATATAGCTTCCGTGTTTTATTTCCTTTCAGGGTCTTCTTCCTATATGTTGACTAAAATAGGGGGGATCGATATTTTGAGCTGGGCATTGTCCAAGGGCAAATCAAAATAATTTGGTAGTGCTGTGTGTATCGAGCCCACCGCCTTCCTCCCATGGGAATCACCACCAAGCTGGAATGCGAGCTGATGGTCTGCTGTATTCACACTCCACCCAGATAGATTATTTGTTGCAGGATGTGCACAGGCGATCGATGGGGGTCAATCAAGACAAGTGCAGTCTTGAATATCGCCTGAGCAGCGCCGAAGGCACGGCAGAAACTCTCCCCCTGCGCCACCGCGTTCTTCGGCCACCGCTACAGGGCAAGTCTGGCCTGTCACGCGCGTGTGGTAGTATGACAGTTTGGTAGTATGGTCTCCCCTGTAGCGGCGTTCTAAGTTGTGGCGTGTGTTCCCTCATTTTACCTGGAAGGCATTATCGCCTGCCTGGACGAGGAATTTATCGCCCCTTCTATCAGAAGACATGCAGGCGAGGCAAGCAACTGCTCGACGAGCTTGGGTGGGTGACCCGAGCAGCGTCAGATTCAACCTGCATAGCTGTAGTCGGGTCCTAGGCCCAAACAATGCCTACCAGGTACCAGGTACTGTAGTTTCTTAGCACTGGCGTCGACAGCAGGACTGTGATTTATTTCCTTTTCACCGATGACCCGGTGGTCTCACCAAAAATTCTCAACGAGGAAACTACTGCGCATTTACCACTACGCTCCAGGTTCAGCTGGAGACGAGGATAAGTGCCAACAGCTTCGATCCTCGGTTCGACACCTGCATTTTTTAAGTGTACTAAAACCAACGCTGGTCGGGCGGGACCATGGGTGTGAACACAAAATAAACAATGTCCGGAATGTAAGAATAAACAAAACCGGGGGGAGGGGAGGTCAAGTAGACAACCCCCCTCCCCCTCCCATGGAAGAATAGTGCACGTTTTCCGAGAATTTATCGGATATCGGGACATAGGTAAGTAGATGGTCACGCTGCTGGCCAATCCCGCCCGAGGACCACGCCGTTGAGTCTGCGGCCGCCGTGGTTCCGGCAAGTGCCACCGAAATAGAGGAATAAAGTGCCCCCCCTTGACGCCCGGACGATGAGAACGCCTCTCGCAGGCGCTCTTCGGCACTACTTCCGGATCCAGAGGTGTGCTTTTATCGGGTCGACGATGAAAACGCCTCCCAGGTGCTCTTCGACATTTTCAGCCCCCGCAGCGCTCTGTCTGAGCCCCGGAAGCGGACAGGTACCCCTTCGCGCACCTCTAAATTGATCCCCCTCGACTATTACAGGGGACCATAGTTAATAGGACCAAATATTGTCAGTAAAAATGGTTAAACATATAGGTTTTTATGTATACCATAGGTCCTATTAACTATGGTCCCCCGTAATAGCACGGCATCGGGAGAGTGGTACTTTGGCAGGTGGCAGGAGGGGCATGACAACGTTGACCTTCCCACAGTGGCGGGGAATCGTCGACGATCCAATGAGTTCCCGCCGGAGATTTGGTAGCTCTTATTCCGCAGTCCAGTCTCGCTGTACGCGTGGGCGGGGTGTGGAGCGGGGGGGTGTACTCGGTAGGAGAGATGTACTCGATCTCATTCATGGTCATAGTCGTATGACCGTAGACCCTCGCATCCCTGCAATGCCGGGACGGAGCATGTCGGGTTTTCGCCGATCGGGCAGACATTGCTTGCACCAAGCGCGAAGCGCCGTGAGGTGTCCGGCGAGTCGCATAGGGGGGGGGTTCAGGCATCCTGTATCGGCTTGACGTGGAGGCGGTTCGTTGCCGCATACCAGGGCTATGTGAAAGTGGCAACTGCGGCTGGAGAGAGGTAGCCGCACCACGATATGCGATAGTTTGGAGTCACTGTGCCCTAAGGAGTCGAAGGAAGACGCGGGATTAGGGGGTCCCCGCGCGCCATACGGGGATGGGTGTCTGGCTCCGTATCATCCGCTAGCGTTTAGCTTTTGTGCATCAGCACCGCCGCCGCCGAGATGGGGGGGCGCCTTCGTGCGCAGAATCCAGGGGCATGCAGCACGAAACGGTGGCGTGCGTGAGAGCCTTGTACGACGGACCGTGGTTCGTCAAGTCTCGGGACCACCGTCACCGACTGCTCCGAAACGCTCCAATACCGTCAACAGGAACGGCTGTTCTCGCTGAGGCGGACACCTGCATGCCGGCGCTCACGCCGTTCGTTGCCAGATGCTACGGCGAGAGACCACCTTGATGATATGATTATTATTTCCCTTGCCATCCGACAATGTGCAGCATGATCTTCAGCATTGATCACTCATAACTTTCCCGAAAGAAAAAGACCTCGGAGACAAAGATTCGTCGGATGGACTCGGGGGGGCTAACGGACGATCGCTTTTCTGCAGCGGGGGGCGGCGAGGAGACCAGCGGAATCCTGCTTGTCGTTGCGGACGGCCAGAGCTAAGCAGAATTCCTTGGCGGAGTTCGACGGCGAAGGGGTGGAAGCCTTCGTCTATGTAGACGGCATCGCTGTCGGCTCCAGAAGAGGTGCCGGAAAAAAACACGGTGCGAACTATTCTCTTCTTTCGAGTCGAGCGCTCATACGGGCATCGGCACTGTTTCCTTTCCCGCGAAAACCATAGCTCTTTTTTTTTCGCGGCTCGTAGGGGGCGCATCCCGAGGGTGGCAGACGATTCGCTCCTGGCGAGTGAGTGTCGACGTTGGTCGAAAAATCGCAGGAGGGCGAGGGAGACGAGCAGCAGTGCTGGGGCGTCCCGATATTTGCCGAAGAGTATGCCTGAGAGAGCAGCAGCGGTGAAGGGTGAAGGGTAGATAGGTGCGTGCCCCGGCAGAGGGGAGCACTGTTTTTGCCTCTATGAGGCAATATTTCTGATGGATAGGGGGCTTCTCAACGGAAAGAATTACCAGGTAATTACCCGGTAATAAATCCCATCTGGGGGGGTTTCTCGACTGAGAAATTACCCGATAAGGCATGCCTTAGACCCGTTTGGTGTTTTACTATGTTTTTCGAATGGATACTAGGTCCCCTCCCCTTAGATCGTACCGCCTCATGGCATAGAACTTCTAAGGCCACACGCAAGGTCTGCCTGTCACTCCGCTTTTTGGGGTGTGTAGACCCGAGGCACCGGGCCACCACTGCTACTACGGGGGACCATAGTCAATAGGACCTATGGTATACATAAAAACCTACCAGTATATATTTAACTATTTTTACTAGCAATATTTGGTCCTATTAACTATAGTCCCCCGTAATACCATACCAAGAGAGAACCTTCCAGGAGGGACACCACCCCACATTGGCGTCGTCGTCCGTCGGGTTGCTCGCCAGGGTTGAGCGTCCGTTTTTTTTTTTTCCCTTTTTCCAGATTTTTTTTTTGGGGTTATAGTGTAGATAGAGAGCGCTCCTGAAGTGAGAGGATCCCCCAGGAAAGTTCCAGCTGTTGCACCCCCCTCTATGGCACCATGCGTCGGCAGTGATACACGGGGGCGGAGATGCGCTTCTTGAGGGACGAGGGTTTGAACGATGGAGGTATCACGCTTAAGAAAAATAACATTCTGAGGCACCACGGCATTGTCCTTACCGGGCGCCAGTTGAAGGGGGTAGGTACAAGGAGGCGTTCTACGATAGGGGTTCACCCTATTTTTTCAGAGGCCTCCTCACTTAAAGGAGCTCCATTGTCTCACCCGAAAACTGACTTCAGCAAAAATCAAATTGCATCGCGGCGAACAATCCCATGGCCCGAGTCTACCAAACGTTTTTGTTTTAGTATCAAGATTGGCATTCCGACGATTTCGGGTCGAGAATCCCCCCCCCGTCTTTCAGAAACAAAATAGCGGAAATGTGCTATTAATACCTCTATCGTAGAACGGGTCACAGTACACCCCAGATCGTGGGGATGTCTGTAACTAACTATGGAAGGTGCGCGCCCGACACGTTCCAACCATCGGTCTCGTTCGTGTGTTTGTCCCCGTTAAATTCCGCATTATTATACCTTAAACCCTTTTAGAACCGCACTCCCATATTATGTGGGGACAAAACACTCTAATTATCAGTAGTTTGTCCCCAAAACGGGACTGGGGTCCTAAAAGGGTTAAGGGGGGACAAAAGGAGCCCCAGAAAAGTAGAGGGTACTCCCTCTATCGTAGAACGCTTCGGACACACTTAGTCGGGCGCAGTGTGGGATTGTAGCACCCCTCTGGGAACTGCCGTATTCCCACGTTTTTTTTTTCTAGGGGGGGAATTGGCGCCACGAGGAGGGAATTGGCGCGAATGATTAGGCCCTTTCAGAAATGTACCCGCGTATCTGGGGGCAGGCTGCTTGGAACTACGGTAGGTATACGCGGGCGCCTGGGTACCCGGGGTACTACCCCGTCTATTTGTCCGCCGAGGACCCCAATACCCCCGAGACGATGTCGGAAATAGCTGAGCTTATTGCAGTGCTTCGGGTACCCGGGTACCCGGGACGACGGTGAATTCTATTGTTGCGCTCAATTCAGTTTCAAGGGTATACCCGTCCATCCTCCGAAGACCCGAACACCCGAGACAGCGTCAAAAAAGGCCTAGCTCAATACAGTGCTTCGGGTACCCGGGTATACCCGTCTAGGTGCCGACGACCCGGATAGCAGGGACAATGGTGAAGGTCATTGCGCTCATTAAAGTGCTCCGGGTACCCGGGTGTACATCCGTCTACTCGCCGAGGACCCGGATACCCCATCACGAGGCCGAAGCTTGTCGCGCTCGCTATTAGGGCGGCAGTGCTTCGGTTCGACGTCGAAACAGGGAGTGCGAAAGGTTTGGATGGTCGAGTTGGTTACGAAAGTCGCCTGAACGCTGGTTTGTTGAGAGTGAACGACGCCTGCTTATTTCGCTTTCACGCGCTGCCGGAGGATCGGGAGAGAGTAGTGCCGGTCTCTCTATAGTGCCGACTGAGTAAGTGCCGGCTGCACGCTAGAATAGCGCCAGTTAAATCGCTTGGCAAGGACGGATGGGACCAACCGATGGGGCAGTGTGCGGAGGAGTGCCGATTACCGCCACAGCAGTGCCGGCATTGCTGGTTTTCGCGCATACTGTACCGGCACTATAGAAGGGGCCATTCCAGCAAACGCGATGATTACAACATTATCTAAAATGTTTTCCTCGTCTTTTTTTGCGATTGACAAACGCTGCACAATGCCAGATGGCAAACATAATATTACGGGGGGCCATAGTTAACAGGACCAAATATCGTTAGTAAAAATGGTAAAACATATAGGTTTTTATGTATACCATAGGTCCTGTTAACTATGGTCCCCCGTAATAGTCGTGTAAGGTAGGTAGAGGACGTGATATTTTTTAGAGAACACTTCAGTCTTGCTTGATTTTCGTTTTCTGAGTAGTTTTCTGTCTACGGGCGATATATGAGGCGTCGAGCGAGGTTTGACCTGGCCATTGTCGGAGGAGCACTAAAGAAAATAAAAGTGCCGTGTCCGGGAAGGACGGAAGGGGGGGGGGGGGGGGGAGGGAGCGTACTCATTTGTTTCTCGCCTTTGTCATCTGACCACTGACCACGCATTCCTTTCGAGACGGAGGGGGGGGGGGCGTACTCATTTGGTGCTTGCCTTAGTTAATTGACTGTGGAACATCCATCCCTTTCAAAACGGAGCGGCACCGTGCCGACTCCAAACAGAGAAACCTCCAACATTTGGGCGCTCACTACTTTTCCCCACATACTTCATAGAAACGTTTCGCTTATCTCATCCCCTTCCCGCGTCGTTAACTGTGGCCACCATCTACGTCTCCTCGGATAGCGACCGTTTTCACGTTACGGTGTCTAGGCGGGTGGGTTAATATCAGGTATTAATAGCACGTAATCATGCAGTTTTTCGAGATTCGGGGACGAGAAATTAAGCTCGTTTGTAGCAAAAAATCACCCGTTTGCTTTCCAGGCGCCTATCATTATCGCTGAGATCGCCAAGGTTTGCACGACGAGAGCTTTGTGCGTGGCCGCGCACTGGAAAAGCCATGTGGTCATACGCAGCAGTTGCTTGTTTGCGACCGCGGTGTTTGTTTACGGTACAAGGCATGCAAAAAGTATCCTCATACACCAGTCCTGCCCTCTTCGGTTTGGATCGCGCTCGGGGTTTGACATTCCCACCCACATTGTATCAGACCACTTGTGGCCTGCAAAAAGTTCCCGCTAGGACTGTACGATGATGAACATACACCGTGTATACCGTGAATACCGTTTTTTTTTTGCACAGAGGGTGTCGTATCGTTTCTTAAGGGCTCGTTTTCCTTTTTAAGGGCTCGTTTTACTCGACACCGGCGTAAAGATAGGTGCTAAAAGTCGAGCATTACGTATATTTTCGGAAAGCTCTCGACCAGGTAGATATTTTCCGGACACACCTTAACCCTTTTATTTTTATTCCCCCTGTCATCCGACAATGTGCAGCATGATCTTCAACATTGATCACTCATCACTTTCCTGAAAGAAGAAAACCTCGGGAACAAAAGGAAACCCATGCAACATGCACCCTTTTATTATTATTATTATAATTATCATTATTATTATTATTATTATTTCCCTTGCCATCCGACAATGTGAGGCATGATCTTCAACATTGATCACTCATAACTTTCCCGAAAGAAGAAAACCTTGGAAACAAAAGTAAACCCTTATTTAGGGCAGACTGCAGTCATTCCCGTTTTCGGGGACAAACTGCGTAGAATTTGAATTTGAGTGGTTTGTCTCCCCAAACGGGGGATGCAGCTCCTTTTTCGGTTGTTTTTAGAAGGGTTGTTTGTATTGGTACAAAAAAAAAATGCCGTTTGTTCTGTGCGGTATCCACTTGGTAGTCCCATAGGCGCGATCAACCAAACAGTGCCCGCTGCTGCTGTCGAAGCAAGCTACGTACTACGGATACGTACTCAGCCAAAGAATGTGAACCATAACGCATAATTCTCGCTACTACAACGAACTCCAGATTATTACAATATCGGTTCCCGATTCCCGATCTCTAATAATATTTTTCTTTTTCTGGAAGAATCGGGCGCCAAAAAGCGGTTGCACCCCTGCGCGAGCTCAGCTCTCTCCGCGGTGGGAGTCCCCTTGTGGGCTAAGACACGAATGAATATCAAACGTGTACCATGCTCTGGCCAGAGTAGTGTGTACTACGGGGGACCATAGTTAATAGGGCCAAATATTGTTATTAATAGTAAAAATGGTTAAATATATAGGTTTTGATGTATACCATAGGTCCTACCAGGTATTAACTATGGTCCCCCGTAATAGTACGTTAGGTGTGTGCGTTTGCGGGTGGGCGCTCAGACGTTTTGTCAGCTCTTTTGGACTGTATTGTTGCCATCGGTGTCTACAATAATAGACGATGCGCCTCGATATCGCATGCTGTCTGCTGTGTATGATTCACACACCCTTGTGCGCAGCAAATAATCTGGCACGTGTTCATGCGCATACATGCATATATCGTTTTAATTATATATACATACATACATACATACATACATACATACATACATACATACATACATACATACATACATACATACATACATACATACATACATACATACATACATACATACATACATACATACATACATACATACATACATACATACATACATACATACATACATACATACATACATACATACATACATACATACATACATACATACATACATACATACATACATACATACATACATACATACATACATACATTTTTTTTTTTTTTTTTTTTATTTGCCTTCTGACAATGTGCAGGGCGTTATCCATTCAAAATGAAAAAGCTGACATAATTCATCGAATACATACATACAAACATACATACATACAACTGGGTGCCTCATACCTCGCGTACGTGGCATCATACGTATTACGCCTCTTGTATTGCAGGTTGTTAAAACGCGTAAATGCCGGCGTAAATATGATGATACCACAGCAAACAGTTATTGCAGTTATTATTAGAACCTCGGGCTACGTATCACCTGCCTGCTGGCATCTCTCATATCTTGAAAAAAATACGTCATGTATGTGCTACTGCTGTATGAATAGCTGTACGTACGTACACACATTTTGCATTACCCGGTAAGTTTGGTAACTGACACCAAGCTACAAACCAAGCTCCACTATACACTTCCAGGTTCGGATATTTTTGCCGAGGTTTGACACGGCAACTTTTTGCTGTTGTTGTAGTTTGATGTGCTGTTGCCTGTTTGAAGTTGAAACTATACTCACAGAGAGAAAAAAATGTACCGGGTAAAACTAATGGCGATTATTGTAGCAGTGGTATTTGCCTGCTTCATTCAGTCTCACGCGAAAGCCCGGGGGGGGTTGGTGCATCTATCTACTGTATCTATTCAGCAGGACCAAACTGCAACAACAATCGACGCAAAAAGCTGCGCGACACGCGTGCAATACGATGCTGTCTCCAGAACAAAAGCGCGGCAGTATCCTACGACAAATCTGTCACCTATCGTGGGGAGGCAACAACAGCACCAATCAGTGAGCGATGGACATCTAGTTGTCATGCCACACTTCGCCGTCTCCTCTCTCTTTGTATGTATGTGCGGTATATCTACATCGCGCGACACTCAGACAGACAGACAGACAGGCAGGCAGGCAGGCAGGCAGGCAGGCAGGCAGGCAGGCAGGCAGACAAACAGGCAGATAGACAGACAGACAGCCAAACCGACGGGCAGACAGACCGACCGATAGACAAACAGACAGACAGACAGACAGACAGACAGACAGGCAGACAGACAGACAGATAGGCAGACGGACAGACAAACAGAAGAACAGACAGACAGACAGACAGATACACCGAAAGGCAGAAGTGCTGTCAACATATAAATGTACGGGCGGTGGCGGTATGATGAACACAACTAAAACCGGCACACGAGCAGTCAGTAGTAATGGCCGCCAAGAAGACGAGGGGCTCCCCCCGGGGTACACTGTGGCAGGGGGGTGAGTTCGAAGTGCAAAAAACATGTAGGCACCGCGCAGCACGTGGTGACGCGACGATACAGTATTATATATACCAGGTAGTAGTAGTGGAATACCCACTTCAAGGCCCTCCTGTTTAACCCCTTTAGAACTCCGGTCCCGTTTTGGGGACAATAATCCACTCAAACTCCAAGCAATTTTTCCCCAATTGTCCCCAAAACGAGACTGCAGTCCTAAAAGGGTTAAGTACGACTTTCGGGTAGCTAAGACCAAGAGTATATCGGCTTTTGCCACCAGAAAAAAAAAAAAATCCTTGGAATTAGTACGTACGGATCATTTTTTTTTCGGCAGTAAAAGAAGAGACCAAAACGGACAAAACACCACCTACAGCAGTAGTAGAAGTAGTAGTAGTAGTAGTAGTAGTAGTAGTAGTAAAATATCTTGTCTCCCGACGAGGTGGTATCATTCAATGCGTTTAGGACTGTTAGTACCGCAGTCCCGTTTCGGAGACTAACCGCTCAATTGTTTATTACGGGGGGCCATAGTTAACAGGACCAAATATTGTTAGTAAAAATTGT
>JARUPZ010000034.1:4992179-5179679 GCA_031213475.1 Nereocystis luetkeana | reverse complement strand
GGCAACAAGCAGTCGACTAGTTGACTATACCTGGCAGTTGGCGAGGCATTCTGATTAGCTTTCGGTTGGTAACTTGCGGAGAGCTGGGTCTTTGTATCTGACTTGGTGCGTTTTCAGCTCGACGTTGTGTGTGTGTTTTTATTGGTGCAACTCAAATCAGTTTAGATGGCTCATTTTTCCCATCCAACTGATGACTATTAAGAGCCGTGTGGGTTCCCTTAAGACATGCCTTATTCCTCACAGCCCTAGTTGACAGACCCCCCCCCCCCTTTGCCTCAGCACCGACAAAAATCGCCGAGTGCGTTGTCCTGCTATGCCGTGTTGTCCGCTACTTGCCGCAGGATCCGCATCCACTCGAGAAACCCGGGGATGGATCCAGGAGGGGGACCCGACGGCAACAGAACCGTGGCGATGTGCTCGAAGGCGTACTTTTCGGAGTAAAAAGTGGAAATCAGGGGACGGCCGGTAGCCGCGGATTCGCGTCTATGTAGCCAACAAGATGATTCGTATATCCCGGCCTCAATGCCTAGAAGGGGAGATGAGAACATCCCACACACACTGCTGCAGATCGTCCAGATAATACCAGGTACGAATTAGGGATCTATCTGCGCCGAAAGATCTAGATCACCCTAAATAGGGATCTATCTGATCTGTTCGAGATGTGTGAAATAAGCGGTTCTGACTGGGGTGTAAAATCTTCGGGGTGGAGGGTGTTGCGGCTGTGGTGAGCACGAGGGAAGAGTGAACGGAGACGTCCGTTTCTCATTGTTTGAGAGTGGCGTTCTGCTGTAGAGCCCGTGGTCGTCGGTGGCTGCGGCGGCGGCGTTGCAGCACAAGTGGAAGAGGCGAACGTGCTGTTGGCGATTTCAGGTTCCAGCCGGGAAATACGAGGCTCATAACCTGTTGTGAATGTGAAGTTGGGGGCATCTATATTGTACAAGTATGTATAGCTGCAAACAAGGCTGGCGAGGGTAGTGCTTACTGGTGGAATACTGTACCAAGATCTCTGTGACACACGGTTGTCCTGGAAAAATGTCGGCATAAATTAAACTTGTGCCTACACCTTAAACTACAACTGTACCGAGATCTCTGTGACACACAGCTGTCCTGGAAAAATATTTACAGGAACTAAACTTGTATCTAAACCTTGAACTACAGTGAGAGGGCATCGCTGGAGTCCGTGTAGAGCAGTGATGGTAATAGGATGAGGAGGGGGAGTACAGAGACACCGAAATACTCATGCCCATTCTCTATCAAGCTGAAGCAGTTTCGTCGAGGGTTGCAGTAAGAGTGGGAGAGAGGCAAAAGTTTGTCGGAAACGGTTTCCCATGCGGGGAAATACAACGGTAATATCCAGTCAAACTTCGTACGGGCCTGACGCTGCGCATCTCTGCAGGTGTTTGCAAAGGCAGGCCCTTGGCACGTAGATTATTTGTGTGGACTGCCGAGCTCGCTGTGACACAGGTGTGCTACATGAATATTGAGGTTGATCGATCCTCAAAACCTGAGACAGCGACGGGTGTCGCTACGTAGAGTCCATGTGATGCAGGGATGATATTGAACATGTGAAGAGAAGAGAACATCAACAAAGAGAGTGGTATAGAGTGGCCGAGATGGGACCTACATTCCCTATCAACTCGGTAAGATGCACGCTCAATAACTACATGTGTACCGTGCGAGCTGTTGTACTTAGGGACTAGCTGTCCCGTCACGCAGCAACGAACCTTGTTTCCTCCTTGTATTTCCTGTGTTGTTGTGAATGCCTCAACGAAGGCTCTTACAGCGTGTTTTTAAAGTGAACACACCGAATACCAAACACGAATGATAAATTACAGGCACAACAGCACTTTTATACCAAGTACCAGGTACCTGGTACAGTAGTATTTACAGTAGCGTGCCGTACGTACTATTAATACTCTCCTGGAAGACCTCAATCTCCCCCGCGAGTTATTGCTGCGGCGTTACCTCATCAGCAGAAATCAACTGTTAATACTGCTGCACAAGTCTACGTACTCAGATACATGCAAAAGTCGGACAGATTACGATCTAGACAACGTAGATCCTATTTTTGCCGTTAATATGAGATACGTGTAGTCACAGAGACAGATGTTGTCATACAGCTACAGATCCCACTTGCCAGCCAAGTGTGCGAGAAGACCGATCCCACCCGGCTACCATGATTACCATACTGTGTAGATCGTGCAGACCATGTACTACTACTACTGCTGTAGACCAAGGATACATCTACAGTACGTATATATCTGCCTTGAAATACGTAGACCGTGAAATTGGGTTCTCCTGTACTGTAGGTCTGCCCGATGTGTGGACCCTTGGCATCATGTCCATCATCGTTGTGTTGCGGCGGGCCCTGATATCGACCGTTGCCCAACCCCCCCTTCTCCGTGAGGCGCAATCTAGGAAGCAACATGTATGCCAGCTACCAGATACCAGGGTAGATGCCAGCATGCCAGCTGAAATATTTGCTGGCTTAACCACGCGTACTGGTGAGAGCCACGGTATCTATTGTCTACGTGGTAGTAGTTGCTGAACAGCTGGACGTTAGGAGGGCTGCTATTGTTTTGCTGGGTGCAAGGAGCGAGGAGCAAGGAGGGGGGGGGGGAGCACGAGAGACACGAGACACGAGTTGCACGCACGAGATAGTTAATTGCGCCGCTTCTAAATTGCGCCGCATCGATCGTTTCGGTGCATGGATTGAACGAAGTTGATTCCGCCGCATTTGAGACTCTCGGCCGGCCGAGCTTTCCGCCCCGAAGCCCGAAGCCATAAGCCCATGCTCGTCGCTCGCAACAGCAGAAGGGAAACATGCCAGCACATCGTCGACCACAAGAGGGGGGTGAGCGTCACGGACAGCCCCGCCACCCTGCCAGCCAAATGGGGTGGGCGTGCGGTTCTGGGCCTGGGGCAGGCCTTCGGGCGGCGAAACCACGAGACCTCGAACGCTTCATCGACAACAACCACAACAAGAACAACAACCACAGCAGCAGTAATATTAGTAGTAGGAATAGTTACAGGTGAGCCGCGAGGTAAGACGCTCTCTCTATCTCTCTGTGTGTCTCTCTTATCCTCCATGAGGCTATGCACACCTCGTGTCACGCGCGGTCGAAGTTCCATAGGCCGCTTTCAGATACAGTAAAAGTATGAACTTCGACTGAAGTCTCGAATCTCACGGCTGGGAGGTCTTGTTAATTTTTACAAGAGTAAACAAGAGCAACCCACAGCAGCACTACTTGTGATAGTACGTACCAGGTACCAGGTGCTGCTGTCCGCTGTACGCTACAATGCACCTGGTACCATAATTCGCGCATAGTAGGAATAACTCAAAACTCAGACAGGTCACGACATAGATAATCTACTGTGGATCCTAACTTGTTGCGCAGGATCTATATAGTACAGATCTAACCCAGGAGATACGTCCTACCAGGTATCATATAGATCATGGAGGCTATACGGCCCTCACCCGGCAACATACGTAGACTAGATCATACGAATGTAAAGTATCTGCGCTTGAAGATTTAGATCACGACGTAGGAATCGGTTATTTGCCCCGAGATGCGGAATAGTTACAGGTGAGTCTTGGAACATGACGCCCTCTCTCCTACTTAGCTCTTCGTCTTTGTGCGTATCTGACTCGGGGCGGGGCTCTTTGAAAAACATGTACGCCTCTGGCAGACCATGATCTAGACCATCTAGTTCCTCACGTGCCACTGTGAAGAGGTTGCGCGGGATCTGCGTATTAGTACAGATCTAGCCTACAGGAAACATGTGCTAGATCATGCAAATGATAAGGGCCCCACCCGGCAACATGAGCTAGATCATGCAAGGTCAGGAACATATCTGGCTTGAACGATCTAGATCATGAAGTATGGGAGCGATCTATCTGATATGTGCGAGGCGTGACAACAAATGTCTGACGCCGAAGCACCATGCCAGTGCTGCAAAGGCGAGGGTTGACACATGAGTCGTCTCATCACTCCATCCGTGAACACCTGAGCGCTGAACGACGAAGGGTGTCTGCGTGCAACGCCGGTTGACAAGGTCAAACTCCTTCGGGAGACTACTCTCTCTCTCACTATCTCTCTCACTATCTCTCTCTCTCTCTCTCTCTCTCTCGCTCTCTCCTCATCACCCTCTTGCTAAACAAATGAAAAAAAGTGAGGAGTTCGAAGCAACACTAACCGCTAGTCGTCTATATAGGTACTGTAGTACCAAGTGCCACTCTGTCCGGAAATGTAAGGACCGGTTTGGCGCTTCATCCCGTCGGAACGTCGGAGGGGAAACGTGGCGAACACAACAGTTACATTATCCATCATAACAACGGCCACTGAGCGCGAGTGGGGGGTGATACAGTTTTTTCGGTGAACGAGTTACCGATGTAAGGGGGTCGTACGGTGCAGCCGCGACACATTACCCTATATACCCGTACTTGAGGCGTTCTACGATAGAGGTTCACCCTAGTTTTTCTGAGGCCCCTCACTTGAGGAGCTTCACACCTCACCCGAAAACTGACTTCAGCAATAAACAAATCGCATCTCGATGGAAAATCCCATGGCCCAAGTATACAGTTACGTCATTTTTCGAAACAAGATTAACATTCTGACGGCTTTGGGTTGAGAGTCCCGTCATTCAGAAACCATTTTAGCGGAAATGTGTTTCCTCTATCGCAGAATGCGTCATTTGTGCCGCGGGCGCCCTCAGGCTGCGCACAGACGGCTGACATAACACTGCGCATCGTTGTCGTTGTTTTGCTTTCCATCTTAAAAACACCCCAAGAGAGGTCAACACACCCACACTCTCATCGAAGGTCTGCAGTAGATTTATCGGCAAGCTTCTGTTGCGCGCGCTTCCTAAAATACCGCTCTGGGTGTCTGTCAATATAATAACTTATTCGCCTGCATATTAAATTATAAACCATCTTTATATTTTTTCCCAGAAATACCTTAAAGAGCGCTTGTTTCATCGGCAACAACGGTAAGGGTGCTGAAAGCTAGAAGCCGATCATTACTGTTTTGGAAGGCTCTATTAATATTTTGCGGAGGACCATAGTTAATAGGACCTATGGTATACATAAAAACCTATATATTTACCCATTTTTACTAAAAAATATTTGGTCCTATTAACTATGGTCCCCCGTAATTGTCGACCAGCGTATTTCCTATAGTAGAACACCCTCCCTTGTTCGGTATTGACAACCTTCCCCGTCCTGGGGAGAAAAGTGAGTCTCACTCCCTGTGCGATAACCCGTATCCTTACCGCAACATCGACTTCAAGAAAAAGAAGCGACACGTACGATCTAACCAAACCCTTCAGGGAGAGCGCGTGCACTACCGCAGTACTGCAGTTCAAGCACGCATCACAGGCTGGACGTAAACACAAGGGCTCGTTTACAACATTAACACGGAGACCAAAGATTCCTTGCACTCACGATCAGAGCGGTATCATCATGCTGCGCGAGGGCCGTAAACTATCCTTCCGTTGCTTCGGTAGGCTGATGCTCTCACCATCACTGCCGCCCCCCCCCCCCCCTCCCCCCCCCCCCCGACACGCCGATACGTTTTCCTCTTTGAACTCCCCTCAAAGGGGATGTAACCCTTCTACTGTAGTACTGCAGTCTCATTTCGGGGACTAAGTACACTGCTTAGAATTTGAGTGTTTCTTTTTTTCGCCCCCAAAATGGAACTGCCGTCCCCAAAAGAGGGTTGACCACCTTTGGGCTCGAATATTTTACGACGTAAAACATGTTTGATAGCTTTTGATGTCACCAGCCCCCCTACAGGCACACCTTGAGCGCCCAGCAGGCACGGGCAGGACAAAAAGTTGCGCCCCGCGCCGATCACGACCTCCTTGCATGGTAGCTCAGGGCCTGCAAACGTGAAAATCATCCCCCCACAATCATCACGCAAGCGACCGTTCGCTGTACGGAGTCGACACGCTTTGTGCCGTCATTTTTTTTCCCCTCGGCTATTACGGTGGGCCATATTAAATAGGACCTATGGTACACACAAAAACCTAGATATTCCGCTATTTTTGCTAACAATATTTGTCCCTATTAACTATGGTCCCCCGTAATAGTCCCTAGAGGCTCGATATACCAGCCAGCAGGTCCACAACGACCACACTACGCACTCGACTTTAGGTCGCTGTGTATACGACTCATCATACCACGGTACGTAGGCGGGTGCATTCTTTTTCCGTCTGAGGCGAGTATTGTCTGACCGGTTGAGCCCCTCATGTGGGCAGCTACCGATTTGCTATGACAATTTTACTATAGTCCTTCTACTAGTTTAAGACCAGCGCGTACAAGTTTCGGTCTGGTTGTGCGCGAAAAAAAAAGAAGCTATTTTTCGACGTCATGTTTCGGGTGAGACATTGCGCTCCTTGTGTGAGGCGCTCAGAAAGTAAGACGCCCGCCCCTACAAGGCGCGCAGAAAATAAGGCACCACCCCTAGAAGGCGCTCAGAAAATAAGACCCCACCCCCACAAGGCGCGCAGAAAATAAGACACCACTCCTATAACGCGCTTAGAAAATGAGACACCCACCCCTACAGGAGCATTGCTCATACCTGCCCCCCCCAAAAAAAAAACAAAATACCGCCTGTGTCCTCCCTGCACCGTTCGTGCCCTCGTCTTGTGTTTCTGTTCGCAGGGCGGGCTGGGGCGAGGGGGTGGACGGGCGCATGTGTAGAACAGCGGCGGCGGCGGCGGCGGCGGCGGCGACGACGGCAACGACGTCGTACGAGCCGTCTATCAGCTGGGATGGGCTGAGTCTCGACCCCAGACCGTTTGCTCGGTTCGACGAGCACAACACGATGACGCTAAACAAAAAGCCGGTGAGTACATCTATAATATATATACCACTCTGTTTAACAATTAGTGTAAAACAGGTGATTATGTTTTGGGACAGAGTGGTATGTATACGTATTCCCTCATATTTAATACGAGTCTGATTACAGAATGGACACAGGAATTAAAAAACTGACGGAAATATGAGGACCTTACAGACATTAATATGCAGACCAAGTGGTCCTCATCTCTGCGGCCAGAGCGGTAGTTTCCAAGGTTAGGTTCTGTAGGGTTTGTGGATTTAGGGTTAGGGTATGGGTGTCTTACAGAACTTACAGAAGTTCCGGGTTAGGGAACCCTTACAGAACTTACAGAAGTTCCGGGTATTGTGAAACCGGGCGTACAGAACTCACAGAAGTTCCAGGCAGGTATAAAAACGTTGCACCGGTACCCCGGGTATTGTGAAACCGGGCGTACAGAACTTACAGAAGTTCGGGGTACGGGAACGAAGGTCGCACAGACCTCACAGAAGTTCCGGGTACGGGTATAAAACCCTTACAGAACTCGCAGAAGTTCCGGGTGTAGTGGCACGGGCGCACAGAACTCACAGAAGTTCCCGGCAGGCATAAACATGGGGTACCGGTACCCCGGGTATTGTGGCTCGGTCGCACAGAACTTACAGAAGTTCCGGGTACGGGTATGAAGATCGCACATAACTCACAGAAGTTCCGGGTATTGCGACACGGGTGTACAGAACCCACAGAAACTCCGATAGTGGCCCGGGCGAACAAAACCCGCAGAAGATCCGATTGTGGCACGGGCGTACAGAACTTACAGAAGTTCCGGGTAATACCTCGGTAAACACGCACTTCAAGGGGGTGAAAAAACAACGAATTTACTGGTCAAACAAATACATAAAATGCATTTTGAATTACTGCGATTGGTGTACTGCAAACACGACACACTATACGGGTAGCAATGCATACTGGTATATACCATGTACGTACCATTGTACCTGGTAGCTCATTTCTGTTATAGCTGTCTTTCACGATTTTCACGGCAAGGATCGTTCCAACTTAATGGGAACGACTTCCGCGGTCATAGGTGAACTGCTACCACCCCTGTCTGACGGAGATCCTCGAGAATCTGCAGCGTGCATATTCCCTCTCCCCGGGTACACAAATCACAGCTAGATGCAGTTGCACGGACGTGTGTGTGTTGGTGCGCTCGGTATTCGAGTGGTTATGAACGAAGTGGGCGGTACAATGTAATTCCATCATTTCGTTTTTGGTTTGTGTCACTGAGGAAACATGACGTCAGAATGCAAAACATCACTCCTCACTCCTCAACCTTTTCCTAAACTGTACCGGCACCCCGGGTATTGTGCCGAGGGTATACCCTTACCCCAGGTATTGTGCCGAAGGTCTCACAGAACTTACAGAAGTTCCGGGTACGGGTATGAAACCCTTACAGAACTCACAGAATTTCCGGGTATCGTGACACGGGCGTACAGAACTCACAGAAGTTCCGGGCAGGTACAAAAACGTTGTACCGGTACCCCTGGTATTGTGAAACGGGGCGTACAGAACTTACAGAAGTTTCGGGTACGGGTATGAAGGCCGTACAGAACTTCCAGAAGTTCCGGGTACGGGTATAAATGTCTTGCAGAACTTACAGAAGTTCTCTGTAGGGTATTTCCCGGGTAAATGCCCCGGGTATGGTTCCGTAGGTACCCTACAGAACCTGACCTTGGTAATTTCCACAAGAAAAAATAATATATACGAAGAACTCTCGTATTATACGTATTATACACCACGAGTAGAACTCCGGGCGTGAATATAAGCACCGGTTGGTATTGATATTAATTTATAAACGTTTCTTATAAATCCGACCAAAATAGGAAGGCTCACCTTTTGGGGGGACGCAAAGAAAATTGGATCAAGAAAATCGTGCTAGGCAGCGAGCGGTACACTAAATAAACCCTATCAGCCAGTATGCAACAGTAGTCTGTGCTCAAGGTTAAACAAGGATGGTGTCGCGATATGGTTCTAGAGCTTTGCTCGGACTGCGTATTCGTTCGTAGGTGTTTCTTTGTCGGCGGGCCCCATCTGACCGGTAATATAATCACCATTTGGAATATGAAATGAGTACCAAACGGAGCTTATATTGTCGGTCAGAGTGCAGTTCTAAGTATGGCGCCTACTGCAACAGTATAAGGTACCTGGTATTTTTTTACTCGTTGTGGTCCCAGTACATGTCCCTTATACTATTACGGGGGACCATAGCAAATAGGACCAAATATTAATAGTAAAAATACGGGAATATATAGGTTTTTGTGTGTACCATAGGTCCTATTAACTATGGTCCCCCGTAATAGTTACAATCAGACTTGTAGGTACCACTCTGTCCTTAACCATTCGATTCGATATTTATATACAAAATCTCCTTGTATTTCGGGTTAGAGTGGTACGTGCGTACGTACATACGTGGCAGGGGAAGATAAAGTCCCCTTGGGGCTCGTTTTCTCGGCTCGATTAGCACGACACACTAGCGCTCACCAAAAAGACGGTTAAAGGCATGTTAACCCCTTTGTCGCTTTTGAGAGGGTAAAAAGTGTCGAAAACAATAAATATGCGACGATCGCAGCGTCGGCCGCCTCACACGAAGAAGCAATCCAGCCTGCTGGAGTCGTAGGGGGTGTATGTGCCCGAACTGCGATCAATCCGAGGGAGACACTTGTACCAGGCAAGCACGTGGTGCAGCAGCATGGTGGTACTCGTGCTGCTGCTGCTGCTGCTGCTTGCACAATCGTCTTATTCCGGGTGGGCAAATGTAATAACAATCAGAACCAAATATGGTGGCGTAAAAATAAGGGGATACCATGGTGTTTTGGGTCCATCGCGGGTTCCGACTACACTACGGCTCCATAGGAGCTCCCTGCTGATTCCACTTGTCACATGTACTATATTAATATTAATAGGGCCACAGTATGGGCCCGCCAAAAAGAAAGCACCGAAATATGAGCAAAAGCGGTACCCCTTTTAGTCCTTACCGCAGTCCGGTTTTGGGGACAAAGTACGTTAGAATTTGAGTGCTTCGCCCCCAAGACGGGACTGCAGTTCCAAAAAAGTTACGAACCTTGTCGTGACACTATCCTCGAACAACCTTGAGCATAGCTACAGGCCTACTGTATGTACACACCAGGTATGATTTGGTGGTAGTAGTGCTCACTGCTGAGCACGAACTCTTAAATTCTAAAATTCTTGACGCCTCTCAAAAAAGTGAGCCTTGTGTCATGAACAACAAGGATATTTCTTGTTCGTGTGGACCGAATTTTCATGTGTCGCAACCTTTTTGGCACTCCAAAGGCGAAAAAGGACGAAAATGGACGAACACAACTTACGGCTCACACGTATTGGCCCCGCGCAGCAGTAAACCCGGTACCTGTCGCTGACAGAGATCGGTGGAGGCTCTCTCCGAACGTATCCCGGTATTTCAGGAGGCGTTTTGGTCTCAACCGTCTATTACCCACGAAACCAGGGGGCAGACCTAAGCGTCCCCGGGGTGGTGCCGGGTTGGGAGATGACAACACTCAGAACCCCGGGGTGCACTGCAAGAGGATGGGGGAGTTAAGTGCTACTCGTACTTGCCCCAGGTCACTCATTCTATAAATATATATAAATATATATACGAGGTATATCTACATATATATATATATATATCCCTCTTGGGGCTTTAAAGGGGAAAACCGACGACAAAAAAAATCGACGACAGCAGCAACGGCCACTACTGCGTGTTCGGGGGGCGATACAATGGTTGGTGTCCGAGTTACAATGGTTGATACACGATCACCCCGAACCGCGGGCCTCTCACGTTGCTTCTATTGACAAACACCCAAAAAATATATACCGTTGTTTTGGTCGCTATCCCGGCGTCCCGTCTCCAAGGGTTTAATTTTAGTAGATGCTCGGGACAGGGGGAACCGCGCTCCAGCATTTTTCTTTTTTGCTGTCGTTGTACGCGGGGTCCGAAAAATGGTTTGTGCCGAAAAATGGTAGTGCTTTTAGTGTTGTTGGATATGACATCGCAAGTGTCACCCGTCGGAGAGATGGATCACGATCTATCTGAAGATCTTTTACAGCTGTAGATCCTAACCTGCCGTCGGGAGATATATTTGTACGGAATCTGTATAGCACAGGTAGATCTCAACTCAGGAAAACTTGTTCTACAAGCAGTAGTCCATGCAGGTTGATACGGCGCCCACCCGGCAACATGAGCGAGACCATACATATCATACAGATCATACAGATCCTACAGATCAGTAATCTATCTGCCCTGAAAGATCTAGATCATGAAGAAGTGAGAATGATCTGTGGATGGTCTGTCCGAGATGTGTGAGGAATATTTCGATGCGTCCACATACCGGCTCCCGCTATGTGCAGAAGCGTCCCGCACAAAACTTTGCGCAGGACGTGCGTCGCCAATTCCAGCCTTGCACTTCGGCCCAGACCAACCCAACCCCGACCTAACCCTAACCCAAGCCCCAGCCCTTTTGGGGGGATCGAGGTCGGCAGGCTCAGTCACGCGGCTTCGCCGCGTGTGTTGGTGGCGTTTTCCCAGTAAACGCCGGGTGGCCGAAAGATTCGCCTTGATGAGACCCGCATCCTGCACAAAGTGTCGTGCAGGGCGCTCCTGCACATACTGTAGGTCGAGTCCCAAATATCGGGCCTTTCGAGCGCGTTTTGCCGCTCCGTCCCCCTGGCATCCCGCGTCGTTTTGTTGTTATTGTGATGCTCGAAGGAAACCTTGTTACACCTCGAGCAGATAATTGATCTTCTACTCGATGATCTAGATCTCCCAGGGCAGATACATATTCCTGATCTGAAAGATCTGTATGATCTGTATGATCTAGCTCATGTTGCCGGGTGGGACTTGCAAAATCTGCATGATCTACTGGTAGCACATGTTTCCTGGGTTGGATCTGTACTTCATACAGATCTTGCACAAGACATCATAATGGCAGGTTAGGATCTAGATGATCTAGACGATCTATCTGTAGATGATCTGTAGATAATCTGTAGATGTTCAGTCCGAATTGCGGATTTTAGACGCGTCAAAATCGCACCGATTTTAGTGTTTGTTTCATCAGATATGTCCCCGTTAGTAGTCATTGTAACGGCTAGAGGCTGGGGTTTTCCTATTGTATTGCACATCTCCGAGGCAAGTGGGGTCTCGGAGGCAGGTGGGGAGCGCGGGAGGGGGGGGGGGGGGAGGTGCGCGTGCTAAAACCCGAGGGAACTCGAACCCAGTACACTACTGGCTCTGTCCAGTGTACTGACAGCTGACGCAGCCAGTATATCGCACCTGCCCCTCTCGGGGGTCAGGTCGGCTCAACGTGCCCAAGCGCCAGTAGCAACAGCAGCCTGTGCTGATGCTGCAACGGGAGCTACAGGTTAAATTGACACACGACACGAAGTCTGAACGTGGTGAGCTTAAGCTTTATTTTTACCAATCCGCCGGAGGATAAGAATATGTAAATATATGTATCTGCTGAGTTGGAGCTGCGTAGCACTTAACCCTAACTACGTACTACGTTGACCAGAAGCTGTCAACGGTGCTTGCCTGTACCAGGTATGTCCACACCGCAGTGGGTACTCATTCCCAGCACCACTTTCTGTTAATTTCCGAAACCTCCATATTTCTCTCTACGGCGCATCTCTCTATCCCAGGTGGGGAGCGCGGGGGCGCGCGTCATAGAACTCGAGGAGCACAAGCCCGGCGGCGTATTCGGAAGGCCGGCTACGGGCCCCGGGCGGATGCAATGGACAGTGGAGCAAGAAACCTCGAGGGTGCTGCTGCCCGACAACCCTTTTGCGGAGGCAGCCGCGAGCGGGGTGAGGACCTGCTCTCCCTTAACCCGCGTTCACCTATCCCTTTGAGACCCCCGAGATAGCGACCAGAGCAATGGTTGGTAGTTGCTGGCGGTATCAACCGTTTATTGTGAAGGTATTACCTGCCGAGCTATAAAGATAAGATATCGATCGAATACGTACCCAGCCCAGGGGAATATATTCCTTACAACACCCCCCCCCCCCCCCCCTCTGATTGGCGGAATCTTTGGGACGTCGGTGCCTTAGTACGGCCGTACGCTGACGGCCTACCCGCTGCGTTTCAATATGTGGGGAACCAGGGAGATGTGGTTTTGGGGATGCACGCGCAAGCGTTTCTATATAAGAAATGCTCGAAGTGAGCTTCGAACCCGTGTCCTGGCGATGACGCTAAATGTGAAGGTGTCACCTACTGAGCTATGTATCGGGGTAAAAGATCGATCGATTACGTATCCAGCCCAGGGAAATCTTTGTATCACTTATGTACGAGCAGCGTGAGCCGAGCGCTCAGCAGGGAGGATAGGATCACGTTAAGCCCGTGCGGTGCACCGTTCCTTTGGATCGTATCTCGGACGCCAGTCAGCAAACCTCCCGCAATCACGCACGTACCGCCCCGTTTTGATGTAGTCACCCCCCTTTTTTTGGGATCGTCAAGTTTCCCCTCTGCGGTCCCTAGAGAGCTATAATTACGGCACAGCAGCATCTATCCCGAAAGACCTATGGATCAAGAAAATTGACGTATCTGATGTGATCTGGTAAAACACAACCTGTGATGCGTCTGTCTCTCTTCTCAGGGAAGCGTGGTGGTCGACAGGCCGTACTTCGACTCCACCGTTGCGCTGGTGCCTAAGGTTGAGGCCTCCCGCCCTCCCACTTGCATGCCGAGGTAAACGCCGCCGCTGGTCGAAGTCATCACTGCTGTTCGCGGTTCATGACCACGGGTCGGGTTGGGTCGGGTCGGGTCGGGTCGGGTCCGGTCGGGTCGGGTCGGATCGGGTCGGGTCGGGTCGGGTCGGGTCGGGTCGGGTCGGGTCGGGTCGGGTCGGGTCGGGTCGGGTCGGGTCGGGTCGGGTCGGGTTGGATCGGGTCAGAAGGCATTTCAAGATATCACGCGAGTCGCTTCGGGGTCGGGTTATAGGTGACTCGACCCGAAACCGACTCGACCCGCGACGTTTGACCCGACCCGCGAACAGCCCCGGTTCAAAGAAATCGTGGGGGAGATTTTTAGCTGGACCGACCGGGATCCAATGCACACAAGCTGACGATAGCAGTTACAAAAGAACGTCTCACCGCGCGAGTCCTAGCTGTAGCAACTTCTACATTCGTAAAGACGAGTTAATTTGCCGTTTTGTTTCTACTGTAACGGGAGTGACCGCTGCCACGTCGATCGCAGGGCCGGGCCGCAGGGGGACGGTGCGCTGCTGACTCCGGAAGAGCGGCGCCTGATTAACGACTACGAGACGAAAATGCAGAGCGCCGTGAGGGTGGGCAGAAAGGCCCGGCACCAAAAGACGAGGTTCGGCTGTGCGATAGTTCCGAGCGAAATCTCACAGCAGGGGGAGGGCGGGTGGCGCCTTAGAATGAATGCTGAGCTCCTCTCATCTCATGATGTGGGGCTCAAACACCTCCTCCGAAGCATGACAATTCGAAGAAGCTTGTTCGGGGGGGTACATACATAGCCCTTACCATCATTTTCTATGAGCTGTATCGTCGTGAAAAACAAAGTTATCACGTTAGTACGAGTATCATACTACGTACAGCCTGTAACCGTCGATAGTTTCTCGATTGCGGAGCTCAACCATTGTGACCGAACGTATTGAGCCAAAAACAAGCAGCGGGGCCCCTGCGGTGGGATCGATCGTTTCGTGTCATCGTTCGATGTAACCGTCATTCTTGTTGCCGGCTCACCCCTCTTGCTGTTGCACTCGACAACCTGCTGATCAAGCCGCCCGTGGTGACAGAATAGGTGTATTTTTCCTCCCCGTCCCGCCATCGTACGGATGCGAGGGTCTATGGTCATACGACTACGGCAACGCATGATATCGAGTACACCTGATATCGAGCCCCCCCCCCCCCGCCCCCCCCCTCGATATATACATGCCTCCATATTCATTGAGCAGAGGGTTTAGTTCATTCATCATTCCTGCTGGTTCGTCGAAATTCGTTGAATTATCCCCCCCCCCCCTCATTTCCACGCGAAAACAAAAGTGCGCGTCCTTTTTGCGTGCTGTAGCAACAGCAATTATCCCCAATGTCGTACCAGGTACGTACGTACGTATCTGCTGTGAATGCCGCATTCTTTTATTGCACCGACCGGCAGTACATATGTGTATACCTGATATATTATACATGTTTCCTGCATAAGGCCATTCAAAACCCGTAGTAGTACGCGCCGCGATTTGAAACATCACACAACAGCTTGCAAAGACGAGTTTCTTCTCTATTCCTCGATCTCATTACAGCTGTTGCTTCTGTTTATTTATTTCATATATATTATATAGGCTGGACTTTATAATGAGGAATTGCTACCCAGAGGGTTCCCCCTTTAACCCTTCGTCGGAGGTGCACGCCGAAAGGAGTTCGCTAAGGGAGGCCAAAGAGGTGAGCAAAAAAAGAGGGGGGGGACACAAGTGAGGACTGATATACATACCACTCTCTGGGCCGAAATAGAAAGGCCGTTGTTTTGTAAGGATTACCCTGGGCTGGGTAATCCATCGTTCTTTTACCGCAATAGCTCAGTAGGTAACACCTTCACACTTGGCGTCGTCGGGAGGACATGGGTTCGAATCTCACTTCGAACGTTTATTTCATAGAAGCGCTTGCGCGTGAGTCCCTGAACACGTATGTCTCCCTGGTTCCCCAGGTATTGAAACGAAGTGTGTATGTCAGCGTATTACGCCCGAATACGGTACCGACGCCCCAAATATTCCGCTGTTCAGGGGGAGGGTGTACTTGTTAGGAGATATGTACTCGTTCTCATGCATGGCCGTAGTCGTATGACCAAGGACCCTCGCATCCCTACAATGCCGGGACGGAGCATGTCGGGTTTTCACCGACCAGGCAGACATTGCTTGCACCAAGCGCGAAGCGCTGTGAGGTGTCCGGCGAGTCGCATGAAGCGTGAGCAGCATCGTACTAAGAACCGCTTGTGAGGCGGACTTGCATATGGGTGACAGCTTCATTGAGTTAATTTAATTTCCGGTGTAGGCAATTCCAGAGACAGCAATGGGAGCACCATGTAACTGCCTCTTGGGTGCCCTACCTTGAACGGTACGTGATACGATCATTCTCACTTGTGCGGAGGAAAGGTTCTTCACCTCGCGCAAATGATCTAACTCGACAACCAGCTGTGGGCGACCGCCGAAAAAAAACATAAAACGGTACCCTGGTTGTCTAGCTCACGTAGTGAGCGTCAAGTTTTACAGTGTCGTTGCCAACCGACGCCAACCCATCCTATATAAAATAAGCGTTCAGGGAGGGGGGGGGGGTGTTGTAAGGATTACCCTGGGCTGGGTCATCGATCGGTCCTTTACCCCGAAAGGTCAGCAGGCCAACACCTTCACTCCGTTTAGACGCTCTTCATGAATGCTATGCGGTCATCACATTTACGCCCAGATTGGTATGCGATATATACGAGAGGCATTCAGCACTTTTTTGGCCTGCAGTTTTTTTTGCACTTTTGACCAGAGATCCTTAAAAGGGGCTCCTTCGGGGGGGTGGGGGGGGGGGGGGGCATAAGAGAACTGCATGCAGTCTTGTTTAAGAAGAAAATCATTTTTTTCTTGTTTTTTTCAGTTACAATGTTTTTTTTCTCCAGGTTTGAAAATTTGGACCTTACTTTTGTCACGACTCTCCACTCGAACTCGTACCGAAAACGACTTTTATCCAGTTCTGATGCTAAGATCATCTCCCCCACTTTAGTTTTTAAGAGGGCGTACTTGTAGAGGTCATGGACAATCTGTCAGGCGCCGGATCGATCCGACGACGCCTTTTTTCGTCTCGAAAAACGAGGCGTGCCGAATACGATACATCGCCACTATTTTTTGCCCCAAAATGTTTCTGACTGACCAGGGCTCCTTGAGCCAAAACCTTGTTGGAATACCTTCAGTGTTTTACCTGGTATATTATTATTCATAGTGTACCTAATATGTACTTAAATATATAGGCTTTGACGTAGCAGTTCATCGGGTTGCACTTTTTGAGCTCTTCTTTTTTTCGGGTGATGTATGGAGCTCTTGTACTATAGTCAAGTGAAAATCCTCACAAAATTTAGGCGCTACCCCTACAAGGCAAGCGCGCATCCCGAACAGAAACAAGGCGCCCGCTACCGTAGCGCTGTCACTTTGACTCGAAAACATAAGACCCCTTTGGAATCTGAGACCGATATCAAACGGTGTTTATTGTTCCGGACAGAGTGGTAAGCCCAAAAACGGAGAGAGAGAGAGAGAGGTTTCCAGATGTGTTTCTGAATAATACAAATGTAGCATCGATGGGAAGCCTGTCACTAACCGCATGTTTCACACAGACAACCTTTTCGACTCACGCAGTGGTTCTCGACATAAATGCACGAAACCGTTTTTTTTTTTGCGGGGTTTTGCGGGTACTATTCACTGCTGTGGATCTCCGTAAATAGCAAGAAAAGCCAAATTTGACGTCGAGGCTCTGCTAAGGTATTCATTTATATGCTGGAGCCGCTGGTAAACAGGTTGACCACATGCCAACCCAAACTACAGTAAGTCTTACAACAACCCCCCCCCCCCCTTCCGAACAGCGGGATATTTGGCCTTCGCCCTTAGCCCATTTAGAACCGCGGTCCCATTCTGGGAACCAACTAGTCAAATTCTAAGTAAATCGTCCCCAAAACGTGATAGCAGTCCTAAACGGGTTAACCCAATTAGGGCCGCAGTCCCATTGCGGGGACAAACAAGTCAAATTTTAAGTAAATCGTCCCCAAAACGGGACTGCAGCCCTTTAGGGGTTAAGGCACGAGTTGTGTAGCAACCCCTTGCCTCGTACCTACCCAGACTACCGGTATAACCCTTTTGAGGCCTGCGCTCAGTCGGCGTTTAGGGGAGAAAACACTTAGAATTTGAGCAGTTTGTCCCCAAAACTGGACTGCGGTTCTATTTGAGCAGTTCGTCCCCGGAACGGGATTGCAGTTCTATTGGAGCAGTTCGTCCCCAAAACGGGACTGGCTGCAGTTTGCCCTAAAAGGGCTGAGCCTTATATCAGCTCAGTTTATTGTTTCGCTGGCACCATTGAGCAGCAAGCTACAGTACTACAGTACGGCGTATCTGGTATTAGATATCATGTGCGTGATCTTGAATGTGGCCTCCAAACCCGACCCCCCGTTTCTTCGGTCAAGTTTCCTTTTTCTCTTCTTTCTTTTTATTTTCTTTTCTTTTCTTTTTAACTTTTGAGAAAGAATAACAAGCCTCAAACTTCCCACGACCGTTTTTTTTTTTTCTTAAAAACCCGTTTAAGACCGCACGCACGACCGTCGTGGGGACAGAAAAAAAAACTTCGAATATTGCGGCCATATTTAGGTACATGTACAGCGGTGCACTGCAGACAGGGATGAGAGCGGGCCGCCCGATGTATTTGCTTCGGAGATCAAGGGAGACCCCCCGGGGTTTCCGCAAAAAGGCGTTGAATTTAACGCAAGGGTGCGATCGTTTTTCTTCAGCGCTATTGATAGTTTTCTCGACAACGAACGGCAATAGTGCTTGCTACCTACCAGGTATAACCGAAAGTTTTTTTTTCGTCTCTCTTTTTTTTTCGGAGGGCTATTTGACCACTTTTTTTTTTACCCCTAGGAAAAGGCGCCTTGTCGTTCGGTGTTACTGGCAACCAACCTCCCTCTTGCTCTGGAAAAAATCAGCCGCTGCAAAAACGATGGCACCATACCTGTGCGATCTCAGCGCTCCTTTTGAGGTATCCCGAGCAGGGTCGATGGGAGCAAGCTCACGGTTTTGTGGGTTCGCATGCTCCTGTGGCGAGGGAGAGGGAGCCGGGCGTACTCACTCGATTACTTGCCTTAGCCGTTCGACCGTTGACCTCGCAACCCTTTTGGAGACGGAGGAGCACCGTTCCTGACTCCTAGTAGAGACGGCTCCAGCATTTGAGCGCGGGCGTGGGGACGTAGTGGTTTGCGGCTTGCCTTTCGCAGTCGCTTGACTATTGACTACGGTACCGGGTGCGCGGGGGGGGGGTGTACTCATGTCGTGCATGGCCGTAGTAATATGTCGAGGGGGGGGGGGTGGTGTACTCGATAGGAGAGATGTACTCGTTCTCCTGCATGGCCGTAGTCGTATGATCATAGACCCCCGCGTCCCTACAATGCCGGGACGGAGCATGTCGGGTTTTCACCGATCAGGTAGGCATTGCTTGCACCAAGAGCGAAGCGCCGTGAGGTGTCCGGCGAGTCGCATGAAGCGTGAGCAGCATCGTACTAAGAACCGCTTGTGAGGCGGACTTTTGCATATGGATGACAGCTTCAATGAGTTCATTTAATTTCCGGTGTGGGCAATTCCAGAGACAGCAATGATGGGAATAACTATGTAACTGGCTCTTGGGTGCCTTACCTTGAACGCTACGTGATAAAATACTTCTCACTAGTGTTGGGTAAAGGTTCTTTACCTCGCACAAATGAATCCAACTCGACAACCAGCTGTGGGGGACCGCCAAAAAAAAAACAAAAAAAACGGTACCCTGGTTTCACGTAGTGAGCGTCAAGTTTTACAGTGTCGCTGCCGACCGACGCCAACCCAACCTATATAAAATATGGGGGGGGGGGGGGATTGTGCCTAATTATTTCCAGGTTACTGGTATGAGGAGGTCCATCCCGCATCCAACACCCGAGTGTGATTATCGACAATGTTTAATAAATATGTCTACCAGCATTGCGTGCCACTCGACGAAACAGGCCATTGTTACAAATAAAACGTACCGCTCTGTGGCCGGAAATCGAGTGACCTTATTCACTCGAATTATATTATCAAACGGGTGATATATTGCCGGTCAGAGTGTAATAATGTTACTGGGATTGGGAAGGTATCGGAGCGTGCCTTGATCCAGGAGACCCGTCAGTCAGACACCGGTGTGGACCCAAACTGCTGTAGCTACCGCACTGTAAAGGCATGGCAGTCAAACGCGTCACACATTGGATCGCGGTCTACCGCAGCAGTTACCGCACTGTAGAGGCATGGCGGTCAAAGGTTTCACACATGGGACAGATACGCAGCTCATCTACAGATCAGATAAAAATCGATTATCAAGATCCCAACCAGCCGTTGTGAGAGGTTGCGCAGGATCTGTAGTAGTACAGATCCAACCCAGGCGCTGGATCATACACGTTAGATAGGGCTCTCACCCGGCAACATGAGCTAGATCATACAGATCATACAGATCATACAGCTCAGGGACAAATGATATATCCGCCCTGAAATACCTATAGGTCATCAACTGTGGGAATGATCTATCTGATCTGTCCGATTTGTGAAAACGCTTCCTACCCTGCGAAACATTGTGCTGAAGTTTGCTCAACTTCGGGGAGAGGGAGGTAGCGGGCAGTGTCGAGAGTTCAAGTCGCGCGCACCCCACGGTAGGGGTTGCACTTTTTGGGCGGAAGGTTTCTGACCGATTGAACCAGCAGTTAGGATGAAAATTTCACTCCCCGTATATTAGTTTTAGGGCTAGCGCATACAAGTGCCGGTCGGGTGGCGCAAACCATTTTTTCCCAAGTATTGTATCGAGTCAGATTCTATTGTGAGGGGCTCAGGAACGTCTGGTGCACCCCTACCGCGGGATGGCTCACGTCGCGCGCACCAATTTCCTTTCTCGCCTTTTCGTATACTGTTCGTACGTATGTAGCAGCCCCGAGGTTTGGCGCAGACACAGACGCCGTACGTTCTGCCGTTACGCTAACCCCTTCGCAAGCGTCTCGCGCGGTGGCGTGCGTGATTTCAGACTGAGCTTTTTTGCGCACCGTTGTTGTTGTTGTTGTTGTTGTTGTTGTTGTTGTTGTTGTTGTTGTTATTGTTGTTGTTGTTGTTGTTGTTGCTGTTGTCGTCGTCGTTGATATCGTTGCGTTCTGCTATCCGACGATGTTGCAGCATGTTCCTTCAACGTCGATCACTCTAAAACATCCCGACAAATAGGGGGGATAAACAAGACAAACGGGAAACCGAAAAAGGAACCTGACCGACTCAGTCAAAAGCGATTCTACCGCTGTCGTCAACGTCAATCAGCATACTGCATTGCAGCAGAATACTGTCTCTCCTCTCTACCCTCTCCTCCCGAAACGCTTTTAGTGGGTTCCCTTACTATGATATGGCGTGTTTCTTGGGTTTACGTCAGATAGAAACTACTGACGAATAGTATACTGGCCAGATCTATCAGTGTATTACTACTGCTAGTTAGTACATACTGTGCCAGTGCCCGGCCCTACATATATAAGCTTGACGTCTTCACACCGATATAATCCACCTGCTGCCTCGTCGTTGTTGTTGTTGTTGTTGTTGTTGTTGCGAGCTTCAGAAACCGTCCGAAACTAACAATCCACCCCACCCCTGTTTCCTCTTTCTCTGCGCCCCCTATACTATCAGGCGGCCTCGTGCGCCAAAGCTGCCGCGCGATGGAAACGCCTCGATGAAATTCGGGGAAAACCACACGCTCGGTTCGGGTACAACCCTTGGCAGCACCCCGACCCCCCCGCGCGAGGCCGCGCTCAGTACAGTGTGTTTGGAGGCGCCGCTACTGCGATTGGTGGCGGCGGCGCCAGCAGCGGCGGTAGCCGGGCCGTAACATGCCAGCCGATCGGGGGAAATGGCGGGGAGCACTTCATGCAGGCTAAGGTACGCGCGGCGCAGCAGAAAATTAATGAGTGTATGCATACCACTTTCGGACGAAAACATAAGGATCGTTCAGGCATTAATATGAATAGCAAGAGGTCCTTGTATTCCCCACCAGAGTGGTGTATAGACCTAGTGTATCTCTAAAGTCGTTTGGGCTGGTAGGCGTTGCTTGCCCGGGTACTTGCCCGGTGGCTCGCAGTTCTTTTTATTTTTGATTTCAAGAGCTCTTTAAATGTTCGTCGGTATTGCCCGGTGGTTAGGTACAAGCACGAAGCTGGTACGAAGGACGAACGCCTATTTGTCTTCTCCCTTTTTAGCTGGCGACACCCCCGCGATTTTCACGTCGACCAGAATCCCGACGGAGAACCTTGTGCCTGGTATGTTTTTTGTTTTTGTTTTCGTCAATCCGACGATGTGAAAGGACCTTTCGATGCTATTATAGCGAGGATACGATCGTTATCCTAGGAGATAAGATGGTGGCCACTAAAGGCAAAACAGGAAGGGGAAAAGGCGGACAATACATGAATAAATGTGGTACCTGGTGAATGGAAAGAGCGTAATGAGCGCCCAAAATGCTGGAGGCGTCTCTGTGAGGAGTAGGAACGGCGCTCCGTCCCGAAAGCGATGCGTGGTCAAAGGTCGAACGACTTAAACCAGCAAAAAAATGAGTACGTCCCCCCTCCCGCCCCGATATGACCACGCCCATGCATGACATGAGTACACCCTCTCCCCTCGACCCTCCCCTCCCGACTGGGGGGATCGGATCCCGAAAAACAAATATAGGCTAGGAGGAGAAGGGCCGGGCAAGAAGAGCGGACACGCCCGGCAGGGCGAGACCCTGCCAACAACGACGACGACGGCGGTGCGCAGTGCGAGAGGCGCAGCAGCACGTTCATCAACATCCTCGGGGCGAGAGAAAGGGTTTCCAAGTCGGACCCGCGCATTCGCTCCCAGATGCTGTGGGACGAGGGGGCCGGACGGCGAGGGTACGATGTGGTGTCGGGCGCGCGGCTTCCGCTGCCTGTGGAATCGGTGGAGCGACCGCCGGGGCGGCTTGCGCACCCGTCGCAGCAGTCTTTGGAGCGCGGGAGGAACTTGCAGGGTTCCTTGGTTCCCGCTTGAGGGCTGCCGCCGCCGCCGCTGCTACTGCCACCGCTGCCGCTGCTGCTGCTACCATTCGCTAGTGCTTGTGCCTGTGCTTGTGGTATACATTTTTGGAGGTTCTGGGGGCGGTAGTGGTCTCTGGAGCGCGGGAGGACTTTACGGGGGTCCCTGGCTCCCGCTTGAGGACTGCCGCTACTGCCTCTGCCGTTTTCCCTGCCGCTGCCGCTATCGCTATCGCTATCGCTGCCGCTATCGCTATCGCTACCGCTGCCGCTACTGCTTCTGCTACCATTCCTGGTATTGGTAGAGTTAGTGTTAGAGCTATTGATAGTGGTGTTGCTAGTGCTAGTGCCTGTGCTATTGGTAGTGGGCGGTAGTAGTAGTGGGAGTGGTAGCAGTTCGTGGGGCGTGGGGGAATTTTCAGGCGTCCCTGGCTCCCGTTTGAGGACTGCTGCTGCTGCTTTTGTTGCTGCTTCTGCTACCTCTCCTGGCAGTGTTGGTGAAGGGCTTGCGGTAGATGGTTGTGTTGGTGGCAGTGGTAGCGGTAGTCGTAGTGCTGCTGCTGCTGCTGCTGCTGCTGCTGCTGCTGCCGCCGCGGCCGCGACCGCCTCTACTACGGAGTACGAAGTGTGGGTTGGTGCTTGCTAGAAGAAGTGTCGGATCGGCGAAGTGGCGGGGGCAAGGATATAACATGTGTGTTGGTGAATCAGTTCGTCTCTTGAATCCGATCCAATCCGTTCCCCTGTAGTATCCGTGTCTTGATCGCATCAGCGGGGAAGGGTGGGGATAGCACAACGAAGCAGCAAAGCCACGTTTAGTTACCAGGAGAAAAACGTGTTAAAGAATGGAGCCGGCCGGTTGGGGTAATGGGCTGACCCGCTCAATATGCACACAATATGGGTTGGCGCCTTTTAGACTCTTCAAACTCGAAGCAACGCCAGTGGCGTTCGTTAGGATGTTGCACACATCGAACAGATCATGATCCAGATTATCTATACGGGGGACCATAGTAAATATGACCAAATAGTGTTAGTAAAAATAGGTAAATATGTAGGTTTTAGTATTTACCGTAGGTCCTATATACAATGGTTCCCCGTAATAGCTCCCCGGCTACCGTTGTGAGAGGTTGCGCAGGATCTATATGGCACAGATCCAACCCACAGATCCAACCCACATATCCAACCCAGGAATCATGCGCTATATCACGCGAATTGTATGGGCCCGACCCGGTAGCATGAGCTAAACATGCAGGATCGGGCACGGATCTGCCTTGAGTGATCTAGGTCATGAACGATGGGAATGATCTATAGATGATCTGTGCGAAGTGTTCAAGGTTTTCCTTTGGTAGGCCTGTGGTCTGCTCTCCCGATAATCTAACAGGAGGGCCGCATTACCGGTATTCCAGATGTATCACGAGATGAGATACATCATGCTGGTGTTTTTGGCGAAATGTCATAACGGTTTGCGTCTTTGCCCATGTACGTAGAAAAATGTATGTTTTTTTTTTTACTGCTATAGCATATAGTATGTCTGAAAGACAACAATTAAAATCAAGGCCTCCATCCGACCTTCAACATGACCCCCTACAGTAGTAGAGAAAGGCAGACCAACATCATTCATCGGCGCTCACAGAAACATGTCAGACCAATTCTAAACCAGAGTAAGACACTGAGGCAACCCGAGTTCGGCTCTCGGATTGGACACCATGTCACAAACATCGTCTCCGCGGACATTCTCGTTCAAATAGGGGGGCAACTCTCGCGGTGTGGGCTTGCCACCGTCTTCCCAACAACGTCATCCCATTAACTTGAGGGCACACTAAACCAAAGAGCAAGAGACAGTGAGGGGAACCGAGCACAATTCTCGGATTGGACACCACGCTACAAAAAAAATCGTCTATATACGCGTGCACCATCATTCAAAGTACATGGAGGTGACTCTCGCCGTGTGGGCATGCCCCGGGCACCAGTCTTACCCTAATGCTTTTCATTTCCGGTATTCACCACTCACTGCGAAGATGAGCTTGCACAACCCTGAGGCACACCTGAACCCAAAAGATGGCTTTGAGAAAGCATTCAAGCTTCACCCGATGGCCGATCCGATATAAATACGTGTAGCTGAGGTATGCGTACGGCGAATCATGTCGTGAAACATCGATGTGGATTCCAAACGTATTAGGTACCAGGCTGTACCAAAATATAACGACAGCTGGGATTACATATTAACATAAAAAATGTCCTCATATTTAGGCACAGGGTAAAAGCTCCTGGACCGAGGAACCCCGTCAGCCAGAAAGGTTTTGGCCAAAAAGAACTGCCCCCATGTCGTGGTACATGTCGTAGGCAGGGGGGGGCGATGTCTTGGTGTAGGGGTGGTGTCTTATCGGGGTAGTGCCATATAGGGGTGGTGGCTTATTTTCTGAGCGCATTATAGGGCTGGTGCTTCACTTTCTGAGCTCTCCAATCACACGAGGAGCCCAATATGCCCCCCGAAACATTACTTCGAAGAATTTTGTTAGCGGAACCCGACCAAACAGCTCCTATGAATTGGTTCCAAAACAAAATATACTACCTGGTACCTGGTACGTACAGTAGCAAAATTTGCGATACCAATCGCTAGTTGCTCACTTTTTGAGGAGGTGAACCCGTCGGCAAAAAAAGTCCCAACACGTGCGACCCTTAGGGTGGGATGAGTCTCTCACCAGTGTGGGTTGGCCTCTGTCGACTCTGCCGTTTCGTTTAGCGACTTACGCGTTCTACGATAGAGGTAGCACATTGCCGCTGAACTGTTGTCTCAGTGACGGGGGTAAATCGTCGGAATGCCAACCTTCTTCCGGAAAAAGACGTTTTTTGTATACTTGGGCCATGGGATCATTTATCGGGATGCAATGTTACTTTCGCTCAAGTCAGTTTTCGGGTGAGGTATGGAGCTCCTTATGTGAGGAGCCTCAGAAAAATTAGGGTGGATCTACATCGTAGAATGCCTCGACTGCCTATTGTGGAGGGGGGAGGAGCGGATTGGTTGGTCGGAGTCGCGGGGAGTTCGAGGGGGGGGGGGTCTTGCATCAAGCGCTCTAACATATAACCGAGGACAGTGTGCTCGGTCAGAAAGAGGAGCACTTTGCGAAAAGCGGGGAGAGGTCATTGATTGGTGGAAGCTGACTGATGATGAGGCCGGACCTCTCGCCACGTGCTATTTATTACTAGTCAGAATCAGAGGAGAGGAACCCACCTCTTTTTTTTTCCACCTGGAAAAGGGATGATCGCCATGAATCGAAACTCACGCATGTAATTAACATTTTAGTTGGAAGGGTCGACCTACCAACCAATCAGCCAATCTATCAATTATATCAACCATTCCATCAATCCACCAAGGAGCCGGTCTCCTCCTTTCCGACAGGAACATGCGGGAACCGCGGAGAGGCGGCGAGCGGGGCGTCACAACGACTGTGCGGCTCTCGTCTCTCCACATGGAAGCCGAGCACGGGCTCCATCAACTTCGGATATATAGGTTATAGTCAGTTAGCATTCCTTCAAAATCAGCAGATGGGCACAGCAGAGAGAGGGAAACATGGATACCATAAAACAATCTATTATTCTATTAATAGCGACAACACCCCCACCCCCCCCCGAACTGATTTCCCGAGTCGCGGTTTTCTCCAAAAAACAATGGGGGTACAAACAACGAAAAAGGCGGGCTTGGACAGATCTCGGCGACATATATTTCCAGGAGATGCACCATAGTCGGTGTTTTTTTACACCCGCTTCCACTTGTCGAGAAAATCGGCTTGGAAATTCGGCGGCGGAGTTGTGTTATCTTTTCACCCGTGTGACACGGTAGTGCGTGTACCGGGCAGAGCGGTGACCGCGGGGTTCCTGGGTTTCCCCTCGCTTGTTGGCGTTGTCGCCATCAGGATTGGCGCCATCGTCGTCGTTGTCGTCGTGTTTTGATATATGGTTGCACATGACGGACGTATCACGATGTAGACAATCTAGAACCTAAATAAAGCTGCTGTTTCGAGCTGTTGTGCGAGATCTGTCTATAGTACAGATCGAGCAACCCAGAAAAACGCATTTGTGTCCTGTCAGATCATACAAGTTTATGCCGCTCCCACGCGGCAACATGAGCTATATCATACAGATCATACAGATCATACAGATCATACATATCATGCAGATCAGGAATATGTCTGTCCTGAAAGATCTAGACCAATTCATAGACTAGGTGGGGATCGATGACCTGTCCGATCAGGGGTCCACGAAAAAAGTTTTCCCGATACCCCTCTACTTCTATTCATTCGCGAGACCCAGGCAGAGGGGGGGGTATATACTAAAACCACAAGTAAATACAGACATGAAAAACAGCCTTTTCTGGTAATTTCGTCCAGAAATCCCAACGCGCTGGTTTGGTCTTCATTTCGACACTGGGAAGGAGTTTAGGTAGCAATATGGTTCGATGTGTGTACACATTTCTGAGCTTTAGTGTTGACGTGTGGTGGTTGTTTCGTCGGGCGGCTGGATGGATGTTGCCTGCGCTACTATTAATATTAATAAGCATAATTACACAACCGCAGCACAGCAGTATTCTTCACTGCAGCCAATAAGCGCCGTGGAAACTTTCCCCCCCGCGGTCCTGTGGCAGCATCTCGGAATGACGCGGATTGATTTATGCATGATGTAACTTTATGCCTACCTGGTACGAAGTGCAGGCAAAAACTGGAGTTACTACTCGTACCACAGGTGCAGTCCGAGTAACTGCACCTGGTATTATGTACAGGAGTACAGCAGTAGTGCAACCTACAGTATATACACAAGAAGTATCATAACACACAGTGAACGCAGCTAAACATTATCCATTATCTGATCCTCGGCCCGGAAACAACAGCACACTAACCAGCACGAGATATTATTAAGAATATTGACATTTGAGTTGCTGCACTATGCCATGTACTGTACCAGGTATTGTTGTAGGAGTTGGAATGTGTGATATTATGACGCACAGAGTGAGGGAGTGCCCTCTGCCGTCACGCGTGCGTAGTTCATACTATACATACAGTAATAGAAGTAACTTTTTGTGATATCGACACACGGCAGGCACTCACTGACCGTTGGAATTTTCGTTCTTGTTATTAGTAGTAGTATGTTGTTTATGTTCATTGCTTCAGGTTTTTGTGTATACCGTAGGTCCTATTTACTATAAGTCCCCCGTAATAGTATGTTGTTTATGTTCAGTGATTCCTCTGTTTTTTTTTTTTTGTGCTCTCGGACAAAATGTATCGAACATGTTGCAGCCCGACTTGAATCGAGACCACCCTACAATAAGAGACCAAGGCCTTCGCCAAAGCTCGCTACAGAAGTCTACAAGGAGCAGGAGCCACTGCTTGCCTTCGGGCGAGGCAAACAGACTCGCTCCGTATAATAGCAGCAGCGGAGCTCGTGGGCATGGGAAGGCGCTTCATGGGGATCGAGGAGCACGCGGTAGTGAGGTGCCCCTGCTGCGACGCAGTCGACATACACACACGCCACGCACGCATCTGTTCCAGAGCAGGGGCACAGGTAAACCAACATCAACCGTTGGTTCACGCGATCTCCCGCACGCTGAAGCGGCTGGGAATCCCACACCAAGTAGAGAGCGGCGAGCCGTTCACTGCAGACCGGAACCTGCGGATGGACATCGTTGTCAGGACAGGAGGTCTCCGGGACGCTCCTAACAGGGAATACAGGGAAAAGTCCATCCTGCTGGACGTCACCCATGCAGACCCGCAAGCGCAGGCCCACCTGCGAGGAGGCAGCGCTGATCATGATGGATCCGCTGCCTCTACCTCCGAGGCGCGCAAGCGCCAACACTACGCGCGTCCGGGACATGTGTCCTTCGACGAGCGGAGCCACAAACTAGCCACCTTAGCGGTGGAAAGCTTTGGGCGCCTCGGGGTAGAGGGCAGCAACTTCATCGACCAGCTTGCAGCTAGCGTCGTGGGGGGGAGGGATGGTGGGTCGATGGCAAGGACGGGGGTGGTGAAGGAACGCCTGCTCCAAACGGTCCCGGTGACCACACAGATCGCCAACTCGAGGAGGGTGTCGAGGTTCAAGCTCCAGCTTAGGGACCGCCAAGAAGGAAGAAGGAACAGGGGGGTGAGGGACGACAGACCCACACCGATGGCGTGGGGATGGAGCTTGGATGCAGCTTAGGATTTAAGAATAGAACGTAATGAGAAGGAAGGAGCAAGGACAGAGAATGGAGTAGACAAGCCGAAAGTTGGTACAGAAGGGAGGTAGACTTGGTGCATGGGTTTCCTTTTGTTTCCGAGGTTTTCTTCTTTCGGGAAAGTTATGAGTGATCAATGTTGAAGATCATGTTGCACATTGTCGGATGGCAAGGGAAATAATAATAATTAAGTACCTGGTATTAAATAGTACCACTCGGACCCAAAATATAAGAACCGTTTGGATTGAATCATTATATGCTAACTTTCCCTATATTTCGGGTCAGAGTGGTATAAGTATACGTAGTACCGTAGGACACAGCAACTACTAATACCACCTTATTATATGTGGCAGTCTGTTTGTTGTCGTTATCCGACACATTGCAATATACGGAGAGCGAGTGCTCCGAGGGGGATCAAAACGCATGTACTGCTTGCTGAGGATGCCTATAAAGTGCCACAGGTACTATATACCTGGTATGTAATATATGTATAGGCGTTCGTTCTTTTTCCACACAATGTCCAGGTATAGGTGCCCGTGTGAAACGCCATCGTCGTGGCCTCGGGATCAAGAGCAAGTGAGTGCGAGTATATGAGTAGATGCATTGCACACAACAAAAGGAGTGCTCGATGGGGGGCAACGATCAATGCTTTTAAATTAATGTTTTAGCCCCCCCCCCCCCACTTCATTTACTGTTATACTATATTACTACCATTACTATTTAATACTACTATTCAATATTAATCATTCATCTAAAGTTTTACCTACCTACCATAAATTAATCAAGTTGCTCCTCTGCTTTGCTTACGTGGTACGTCTTATGTATGACGGAGTGAAAATAGTTCGACGTGTGTACTTGCTCGGTCGGGTGTCTCTCGTTGTTGACATGCATGCATGTATGTGTGTATACCCCGCAGACCTGTGGTGCACACAACGGAACTACGAACCTATACCAGGTCTATACTACAGGCAGTATACTCGTAGCTGCTACTATAAGTGCTCGTAGACAATTAGTTACATACTGTGCTGCTGTGCATATATACCAACCAGGTATGTAACTCTTTCTGTGATAACAGCAGTGTGACGTATGATTCGATCGGTTGGAAGAACAATCTGTCTCAACGACTCTGTGCCAAACAACAACAATGCCCCAGTAACGAAGTGTACCAGGTACACGAACGAGTAAGTACCACAGATACCTCGTACCAACCAAGCAGGTACACCACGGTACGAGTATACCTATCCCTCCCAATAGAACAAACAGAGACTACCAGGTACCTGGTATTGATTAGCGCGCGGTTCCCGTTCTACCTACTCTCGACTGCAGCAGCAGCAATTGACTGTGCCATGGGGCATTATTAGACTGCCGTGCGTGAGGGGCCGCGATGGGGTAAAGATTTCAGATTTCCTAGTAAAATCTCACATGCAAAAGCGATGCGTGGCATGTCGTACCTGGTATGAAACAACTTTCATTCGTACCTGGTACTGCTGTTCGTACTCATCAAACTCGACTACCCTGTACTGGTGACGATTTTACTTCTGTACGAGCCTGTACCCGCTATCTTTTTCTCGAAAAAGCAACACCATCACTTGGGGTGCAAGGGAAGACCCAGGGCCCAGGGAGGTTTCACCGGGGAAAAAACCTCCCGCTGTCATTAGAACAACCGACAGTGTGTCCGGGTAGACACACAGCGAGACACATCTCCACCGCATCCTCCAACAGACACACACCACCGGCGCTGTAGGTATACTCGTATCAGCCCTCTTACAACCGCAGTCCCGTTTTGGGGACGAACCACTTCAAATTAGACTAATGTGTCCACAAAACGGGACTGCGGTACTAAAAAGGGATTTGTAATCGGTGGATATCAAATATCCACAAAACTACGAGATATGGCAGGCGTTTCTTGGTACAAAGACGTATCCCCGGGTTTGTTTCGTCATCACATCCCTCAAGCAGAAGAAAAAAAGCGAAAGTACACACCAACAGCGAAGCATAGTACCTGGCAGGGCGTGAGACCCAGAGCAGAAGAACGAGCGACACCTAGTGCCGTGGTTGTGTCGCCTTGTTGGTCCTTGCGCTTGTACTGTCCAATCAGGAAGACATCGGAGCACCCAAGACAAACTGGGGGGCTTCCCCAAAGCCTACGCAAACAGAAACAAATTAAAACCCAAGAAACAATCGAAAATAAAGCAGCACCTCAGGCTGCGACGGCAAAGTATCTCCTGAGAGCTTAGCCTGTGCTGGCTAGCGGACACGCCGTGGCACGCGCCACGCTTCTCTAGACGGGCTGAGAGAGTGGCAGAGCGGAGCTCTTCCGTGTCGTAGAGACAATGGGTAATTCCCAGTTCAACAGCGCGAAAGATGGGGAGGGAGGGTCAGGCCGGGAGGGCGGCGGCTACGACGGCTACTCGGAGACTCGAACAGCACCAGGAGCACCTGGTCCTTTCACGGATGCGGGTTTTGCTCCTCCGTTGCGAGGACCAGATGGTAGATCGTCGTACCCGGGGGGTGGGGCGGCTGTGCCGGGAATCGAGGCCGCTTCTAGAGGTACTCCGGCGGCGGGGGATGACATGGATATCGAGTCCAAGCCGGTCGACGAAGGCGAGGAAGAGGAGGTGAGATCAGGAAGAGAAGGGAGATGAGACATGATTTTCACTGAAAAAGTGATATTTTCATTTTTTATGCTGGTTTATGTGTGGAGAAGTTGGTTGCCTTCGCATATGAAAATGCTACGATTCGAAAGTACTTGCTGTAGGTATCAATCACAGCCAGCATTCATGCGCGAGCGAGCGCATATTTGGTGTGTCAACATGTCTGGAAATGTAAGGGCCGGTTTGATATTCATCTTAATATAGAAATGACCCTTACGGTTTCGAACAGCATGGCATATCTGTTTGTTCTCGAGCGCTTTTCTTCCGCTGTTTTGGTTCGATGTTCGGAGGAGCGAGCTCTTGCCTGTGGACAAACGAGGCAGTACCAGCAGGACCACACACCACCAGCTACAGCGGCAGCAGCAGCAGCAGCACGCCCACAATGTTCCCCTTTCGCCCTGCCTCGAAGCACGCTCAAGAAGCTTTGCCGCGGACCCCATCTGCTCGTGCCACACCCACAAAATCCAGGCTGTCTGTCCAGCGTGCATTTAGAACACTCGAACGAGAAGCACCTTGCCCACGAGGTACTCGTATGATTTGCGGAGCAGTCTTTGTCGTAATAATAGGACCAAATATTGTTACTGCTGTAGTAAAAATGTTCAAATATGTACCAGGTAGGTTTTTATGTATACAATAGGTCCTGTTAACTATGGCCCCCCGTTATAGTACAGCAGTATCGAATACGAACATGAAGAGGAATACTAAAGGACAAACAGCAAGAGGCAGAGAGAGAGCAGTGCGGATACCCCCCCCTACTGTCTTCCTCTGTGTGGAATCTGGCCCTTGCATTCTGGATTGCATATCGTCGAGAGGCGTGGGGGCCTGCATTGTTGCTTTTCTTAGCACTCACGATGGTGCGAGATGCACGCACACCAGCTACTCGAGTGTAGGCCGGTGTGCTCGAGGGTGTGCTACGTAGGTCGATAGCGGCATCAAAATGTTGTGGGTCTCTTCTTGCTGCACGTTTTTGCCTTGGCATCGCTCTGTCCGGGAATGTAACCACCGTTTGAGTAGAAATACCAATGTTCAAATGAAACTTATAATTGCGGACGGATTGATATCTGGCACGTTTTGGTTGAGAGTACTGCTCGTACCTCCTGAACGGAGTACGTACGTATGTAGTCCAGCTGAGAGTACCAGGTATATATACGTTCGAGTACCTGGTACGAAAGGTTCCTGAAATGTAAAACCAGGGTAAAGATACTGGGAGTTTTCTTCCTGGTACTTGGTATCATATGGTCTTGTGAGGGTTTTTACAGCTACAACCGTTCCCCGCTATTAATAATACGGGGGACCATAGTTAATAGGACCTATGGTAGACGTAAGAACCTATATATTTCACCATTTTTACGAGCAATATTTGGTCCTATTAACTAAGATCCCCGGTAATACCAGGTACCTGGTAGTTGTTTGTATTACTCGTAATAGTTTATACTGGTATGAAATACCAGGTACAACGTACTGGTATTAAGGGGGACCATAGTTAATAAGACCTATGGTGTACATAAAAACCTATATATTCAACCGTTTTTACTAACAATATTTGGTCCTGTTAACTATGGTCCCCCGTAATAGTTATTATTTTTTCGGGTGCCCACAGTAATCAGGACCCATCGTACACACTAAAACCTATATATTCCAGTGTTTTCACTAAGGTTATTTGGTCATGATTACTGCTGTGTTCCCCCATATAATAGATGTCGGCGGCCGATGTTTGCATGCGTGTTTACCTGGTGCGCTGGTGCGTGGTGCGTGCGTGGTATGTTTACTGGTATGGACGAGTTTTGCTATTACGGGGGACCATAGTTAATACCTGGTAAGACAAGTATTGTTATCAAAAATGGTTAAATATATACCAGGTAGGTTTTTATGTATACAAAAGGTCCTACCTGGTATTAACTACTGTATGATCCAAATAATATTTCAAATCATTACACATTTTTCCGTGACGATACAATACGAGTACGAGGCCGTCGTCGCGTAACGTGGTCACTACTACTATTAATATTAATTCTATCTGTTTGTCAGGTTATAGACGATGTACCTTATCACACTGGGTGATACGATAATCCACCCCCCCCCTGGGACGAATTTCAGGCCCGGTTTCCTGAAAGCAGAGCTGAGCATCAACTATTTAATCAGTCGAACTCACAGCTGACGTATTTCATAGTTTTATAAAACCATGGGGGGCACGCATAACGACTATGGTGGCATTGGAAATATTTCGTCGAGAAGGTTGCGTAGACGCACTATCGCTCGGCGTATTCAGTACGCCCTCCCCGTTGGTGAGAAACCCAGCTTTGAAAATCGTCCGAGGGGGGGTGTGTTATCTTACCACCCTAGGGGGATAGTGCTATATGGTATACTGTAGGTACCTGGTAGTTTATACCTGTTGGCAAAATACCACTCCGTCCCGGAAGATAGGGAGTATTTATATACTTTTAATAACAGTCAATACGAACGGTCCTCATATTTCGGGACAGGGTGGTACTTTGTACGTACCAAATATGCTCCCACTATCTGTTGGATGGAAGTCGTACGGCTGGGTATTCATACCAATGAGCAAGCACTCCCCATAATTCCGTCCAATACTGCAGGAGACTACGATTTGATCCTTCGACTGGCGCCCCCCCACTAAAACTGGTATATTTAGGCAACAGCGTTTGCTTCGCTTCGGGAATTTTGACTTGCGGAGGAATATCCGCTTAGTGGTTGTGGATTTGCACACGTTGACGCCAAAAACTGAAAAAGGGTCGAGAAAAAACAACCAAGGATGTACGAGTACTTGGTAGAAGTTTTCAATATCATGGCGAGGCGTCGCCAAAGAACGGGGGTTTGTACTCCGTGACCCCAGTTTTGCCCGTCAAGGCATTTGCCACGACACCGTCTGTCAAGGGGCAAAAGTACCGTCTCCTGACATCTTCGGTTAATAGCAAGACACCTGTGTACTGTGTGTTGTCTACACCTCAGACCGTTCTTTCTACCCAAGTGGTTAACCTCGAATTCTACTTGTGTTTGAGTCCTGGGTTCGAGCCCCAGGTGGGTCGGACATTTGACTTTATTTGCAAAAATAAAAAATAAAAAAGGATTCAATTGTGGAGAGCGCCTTGCAGCGTGGGTAGGCACAATTCGATGCGAGTCGACGAAGGAAGAAAAGGCTGAAATCTTCTCGCGTTAAAAATGAAGGCACGTACCGTAGCGGGAAGGGGGTAGAAGAGCCTGCTATGTGACCCCGGATCTGAGTCACGAGTTGGAAGGAGAGAGAGAAGGAAGATGTGCGAAGATAATAAATGGGATGAGCAAAAAAAAAAAAAAAACTGCATCAGTACACCCAGTGTCCGTCCTGGTTCTTCACCCTAGAGCAGAAAAAGATAAAAGTTCTGTGGTCACAGACTGCTGTGCTTGGGACTGAGAAACCCAAAAAATCACCGCAAATGAAAAGAAAATCATCGTAAACGAAGGACGGTGAAGCAAGTGAAATCCCAACGTACCGGGTACGAGAACACGACAACACAAGCCAGATACCAAAAATATAGATATTACAAACCCATGCAGCATGCACCCTCAATCTTGCGTCGTCCCAGTGAGAACCCGACCACACCCCGGAGGGGAACCATGCGCACATCGGGCTGGTGAGGGGAGATATTTCCCACGTGATGATCTAGATCTTTCAGGACAGATCATTTGTTCCTGATCTGTACCAGGTATTGATCTAGCTCATGTTGCCGGGTGGGAGCCGACAAGCTAATGATGTTGCACAGTTTCCTGGGTGGGAACTGTTCCTACACATATCCCGCACAACACATCATATCGGCAGGTCAGGGGTCTGGATGATCTGTACAGGAGAGTGCGTGGCCTTCGGGTCCATGGTAGGTTATTACAAGGCGCTTCGCTCCGCGGGCGGCCTACGCCGCCCGCTACGCTCGCTCAGGAAGGAAAAAAGTACATCAAATTATGCGAAATGACAGAGGTCCACGATTGAGTTTAGTTCGTAATTGCAAACTGGCGACTTGATATTGCCAAGAGTCCCGCCGCCATGCTTCAGGAAAAAACAGCTCCGACGCCAGCTCGGATGCCACATACGCTTCGCGTCGCGGATGTCGTACGTACGTACATACCCCAGGTAGGATACTACTGTCTGTACTTATTTTCTTATTTTGGTATGCTCTTCTGTCTGTACTCGTATGTTTGGCGAAAGCACAGCACTGCACAGCTGCAAAAACAATGAAAATGAAACCGAAAACTCGGAAAGGAAAAAGAAATCCCCGTCCCCTCTCGTGTAATAATTTTCTGCCTGATTGAAACACCTTACACCCGGTCAAAAAGAAGAAAAAAAAAACGCACAGAAGAGCTTCTCTCTCAGCCTCGTACGCCTCCCGCCCCTCTCGCGACCACCTCGCTACCGATTCGGTCCGGGTAAAGCTTTTATCACTCTATGCTACAATTAGCCCCGTCGCCCGCTTCGCGTGAAGCCCGGTGCTCACCGTGGCCGTCGTTCGCCAGCTCGATAACGTTGGTGTTCAAACTGCACATCTCCCTCTTTCAACTTCAGCGTGGTCGCAAAAATAAGCACCGCTTGAATATTATCTTGCCGTCCCGAACGACCCTTATAACTCGTACATACTCTATTAAGAGTCATAAATGGAGGGGCAGACAAAGCCCGTTCATGCATCCCTCGTGTCTCGAGGCACACCCGACGCCTAGGCACGAAAGCGGCGACCGCGCTCCTTGCAACCCCCCCTCTACCCCCGCCAGCACCCGCTGACACCCGCGACGGTGCCGGGCTCTCCCGCGGTGCCGTGCTCGGAGTACACGCACGCACACGAAACGAAAGAAGAAAAAAGGAAGAAATGAAAGGACCGAGAGTGCCAAGAGAAATGGAGAAAACAAAGAACTGCTGGAAAGGTCCGGCAAGTAATGAAAGGAGGCGGTTTGGAAGTGGGAGCTCTGAGAGACCAGGGATGCACCAACCGAGCACGCTTAGGGGTTGTGATCTAGGTATGTGACATGCCACGACACAGCAGCAGCAGCAGCCGCTCTTTCAGCTATTTCTTTTGTAGCAGTCACGGTGCTGATGTGTACCTGGTGCGTAAGTCGCCACGGTTTCACGACTTGTAACTAATCGGTAGGTGCCGTTAGCCAACTTACCGAATTTTGTCGGCAAGTCGGCTGGGAAAGCCAGCTGATGGCCAGCCTAGTTGCCGACTTAAGCAGGCGAGCGAAGCTATCCAAATCAACCCTCCCCGGCCGAGAGGACCCCGCCCAAACAATAAACGATGTGTGCCGCGTTCAACAGCAGCCCTTTCCTAATACAAGCATGGATACACCCAATATATGTCGGATAGTCGGCACCTCAGGGGAACGACTAACTTTGACTCCGACCAATAGCTATTTATAGTTGGTGACTTGAGCCGTGCCGACTCACAGCTCTAGCATACGTATGTATGTGTGTGAGCAGGTCTAGCTAGCGTTGAAGAGAAAAGCGGTGCTCGGCAGGAGATATAATCTCGACCAGATATTGAAAACGAAGTCCTCCTCCTTAAACCACCGCCGCCGCCGCTGCTGCCGCCACAGCTATATCGTGTACCACACGGGTGACAAGATAACCCCCCCCCCCCCTGGGACGAATTTCGAGCCGAATTCATGGAAACCCCAATGACAACACACACAACGAAAATGACGGATTTGGAAGTATCTCGTCGAGATCTTTTCATGGACGCATCACTCGGCCTTTGCACCTTACTTCCCATTTTCGAGAGAATCAACCTCGGAAAATCGTCGGCGGGGGTGTTTTGATCATGCGGGTTATAAGGCAGTAGCAGCAGCAGCAGTGGCGGCGACGGCGACGGCGGCGACGGCGGCGGCAGCAGCACCGATCGGCATGATGGCAGCTGAAGCTTTTGTGGTGGCAGTCGGTTACGAAATAATATTCCGATGCCGGTGGCCCAATTTCACCAAAAGATACGTACATACATCCCCATAAAAATCTTGTGGAATAAGAGAAAAATTTGAATCTGATTTTGCGTTCCTTCCTTTCTAAACAATCTGGTGAATGAAGGCCAATCCTACAGCAGTATTTTTGTCTGACCTTTTTTTTTTTTGTTTTTTTTTTTGTTCTGGCGGTTGCCCACAGCTGGTTGTCGAGTTAGATCATTTGTGCGAGGTAAAGAACCTTTACTCCGCACAATTGGGAATTATCGTATGACGTAGTGTTCAAGGTAAGGCACCCAAGGGGCAGTTACATAGTACTCCCATTGCTGTCTCTGGAAATGCCTCCACCGGAAATTAAATCAACTCATTGAAGCTGTCGTCCATATGCAAGTCCGCCTCAAAAGCGGTTCTTAGTAGGATGCAGCTCACCCTTCATGCGACTCGCCAGACACCTCACGGCGCTTCGCGCTTGGTGCAAGCAATGTCTGCCTGGTCGGTGAAAACCCGACATGCTCCGTCCCGGCATTGTAGGGATGCGAGGGTCTATGGTCATACGACTACGGCCGTGCATGAGATCGATTACATCTCTCCTATCGAGTACCCCCCCCCCCCCCCCCCCCCGCCCGAGTTACCCGTAACCAGTTTCGGGTTTCCACTTCCAGAACTTTCCGAGGACAGGTCTGCGGCGGGTACTTCCCGCAGGCAGTATCGTAGTATACACAAGGGCTCCGCAAGGATAGGAAAATATCGGGGCAAATCACGGGTCGGGTCAAAGCTCGCGGGTCAGGCCGGGTCGGGTCGCCGAGTAAGGGCGGCCCGACCCGATCCGCGAGAGTTTGAAAACCTCCCGACCCGCCCCCACCCGACCCGACCCGACCCGTGAAATTTTCGATACATTCCTGACCCAACCCGCCGGTCGGGTCATGACCCGCGAAGAGGACTGGAGGTATACCTAAGTGTATTTCATGTTTTGAGACCTGGTTATTTTGCGTGCAGGATGGAGGAAGGCAATGCCAAATAAACTGTGTTTTCCGAGAGCAACGAAGCCAAGCAACGCCAAAGGTTCGGTAGTAGTGCGTTGTAGGATGCAGGTAAAATGCCAATTTTGTCAGCAGCCAGATCAATCTTCTACTAGTAAGTTACAGCTACAACAACAGTATCATTCATTCAGGCTCGTTGTTTTGTGGTATTCAGTCCTCGCTCCCATTCTGCAAGCGTTAACTCCCACAGCAGTGGTCCCATGTGTCTCTCAGGCTCGTGTGTAGTATTACGGAGGACCATAGTAAATAGGACCAAATATTGTTCGTAAAAATAGGTAAATATATAGGTTTTGTTGTGTACCGTAGGTCCTATTTACTATGGTCCCCCGTAATAGTACCTGGTGTTCCTTTACCAGTCTCTCTTTCGGGGCAAAAGCGTTTTTTTCATGATGGTTGATCGCTGCCAAATTTGTGTTCTCCGTTCTCATGATCGTCCTTTCTGAAACTACTCAGTTTTAAAGTTGAGGCTGATTTCTCGCCCCACCAGAGGGGCTCAGTTCGTGGGTGCAGCAGCAGTGTATGTGTGCATCTGCTGCGGTGTATCTCGTTCCTCTCTCAGGCTCGTTTCTGAGCTGAAATGGTGTGTACCTGGTATGGTTTACTGCAGCAGTACTACTTTGTACAGCAGTCCTGCTGCCGTATTTTACAGCAATTACGCCGCGAAAAGGTAGTTACCAGTACCAGGTATGAAATACCCCGCGAAAATAAATCAGGACTCTGTATCGGGTATGAATTCACCCGCGAACATAAGACACCCTGGAATAATTAAGCCGAGGTCTTGTTGTCCTGTTGCACTGCGCAAAAAAATGCCGTTTGTTCCTGCTGCTGTAGTACTGCCGTACTCGCGTCCCGACGAGGCAAGGCGGAGGGGGTGGAAGAGGCTCGAAGGTGCCCCGCCCCGCCCAGGAAGGCTGTAGGTAGAAAACGGTCGCAACCGCGAGAGACCGAGATATCGAAGAGAAGAAACGTCGAAGCTCGGGACGACAGACAAAAAAACAGACCGCAGCACGAAAAAACAGATACCTGGTAGATATATAGATATATAGATAGATACATAGATACTGCGAAGTATATACATAGATATCACCAGACCATGAGAAAAAAAAAGTAGAACCTCGCTGTCTATCTCCAAGTAGCAACCTCGATATGTTTTTCCATCTCCGCAAGATCCACCCGCTGTTCAGGGTCGCTCCGTTCGGCGGCGGCGCGCGACCCCTACAGTGCGGGCGCGGGGATAGGCCAGTAACGGAGATCCCGGTCTCAGGCCGAGAGATGATTGACGGAAATTCTGATATTTCCAGGGATGTTCACGGGCGGAGTCAAGCCTCGCGGCTCAGGCCGGGTTGCGTCGGGTAGGGGCGAGCCGACCCGTGAGGGTTTGAAAACCTGCTGACCCGACCCGACCCGACCCGACCCTCGACTCGACTCGACACGATTCCACACCCGACCCGTGAACTTGAAAAAAATCCTGACTCGACCCGCGGGCCGGGTCGTGACCCGTGATGAGCCCCGGATACTTCTGCTTCACTGTCATCCCTCGAACGAACGTTCTGGTCGGGAATGTAATACCCGTTTGGACTCTGATATGAACGTGAAATGGGGCTTATATTTTCGGCCTAGAGTGGTAGTCCTGATTCTTAATAGTTGGCTGGGTATTATAGTTGGTGGTTGCGGCGGTGCCAACTATCCGACTTTTGTTTTTTTTTGTTGATTGTGGAAGGATTCTTCGCTACGGGGTGCGCGTGCGTTTAATCCCTTGTTGAGATACCGCCCGCTCAGCTCAGCGAGGGAGGGGAGAGCCGAGAGGTCTACCGCAACTCATGGTGCATCAAAACCCGTCGCCATCGCCTACTATGTGCCGGTGCCGCCGATGGCAGTGCCGAAGACCAGACCGTCGGCGTTTGTCTTTGCAACAGGTTTTGCATGTATAACCGAGAAAAATAGCGCCAGCCAACTGCCGTACGGAGGTCAACTAAAGCTAGTTGGTCGCCTGGCAATGCCAGCTAGTATCTGGTATATTTCGTAGCCGAGAAAGTCAAGCCAACTCACAGCCCTGACGAATACCCTTTCTTTCCCTTTTAGTGTCCGGTTCCGTTTTTTGGGGGGGGAAACTATGACGGGGGACCATAATAAATAGGACCAAATATTGTGAGTAAAAATAGGTAAATATATAGGTTTTTGTGAATACGATAGGTCCTATCAACTATGGTCCCCCGTGATACTTGGAGTTTGAGTGGTTTATCCCCAAAACGGGACTGCAGCCTTGAAAGGGTGTATAACATATTCGTTCGGATGTTTATATTATTTTTGGATGTTGATACCGTACCACACTATTAATATCACACCGGGTGATAGGATAACACACCCCCTCGGACGAATTTCAGACCCGGTTTCCTCCAAAAACATGCCTTAACCCTTTTAGAACCGCAGTCCCGTTTTGGGGACAATTCACTCAAATTTCAAGTAGTTTGTCCCCAAAACGGGACTGGGGTTCTAAAGGGGTTAAGGGGCAGGCACACACAACGAAAATGGTGGCTTTGGAAGTATTTCGCCGAGAAGGTTGCGTAGACGCGTCGCTCGGCGTAGTCAGTACGCCCTCCCCGTTTTTGTCGAGAAACCCAGCTTCGAAAATCGTCCTAGGGAAGGGGTGTGTTATCTCGCGCGTGTGTCATAAGGGTATGTTCGTTTGGATGTTGTTCTGTGTTTTATGAACGGAGATATGAACTACCTGCGGAGAGAAAAAGCAACACGAAACTTACGCATCGATCTATGTTGATTATGTGTGCAAATAAAATACCAGGTATGTACTCCTGAATATAAATGTAGGCCTACCTATGATTTTGTTTACTGACTGTCGTATATCCCAAGTATTCGTCCCCGAAACTTGTGTAATACCTGGTGTTCTAGTACCCAAGTGAGTCGTGAAAGGGTAGGCAGGGGTATATAGAGGGGGTGTACCTCAAATATAATATAATTCGCACATGTATGGGCGATGGGCAATCCTTTTTGAGCGCCAATACCGAACAAAGGAGGCGTTTTCGGAGAAACCTGGTCGATCGAGAGAGAGAGAGAGAGAGAGAGAGAGAAAGAGAGAGAGAGAGAAAGAGAGAGAGAGCCTTCTGAAAAGATAAGGTTCGACATCAACAAGCACCCTTCCGTTACCGTTCGGTTGTCAAGAGAAAACATGCACTGAAAAAATGATCGCACCCCTCTGCGAGTGTCAACGGCCCTTTACGGTACTGACGGTTACCCCCCTTTGCTGGGGTGGGGGGAGGGGGGAAGTACTCATATCATGTATGGCCGTAGTCGTATGACCATTTACTCTCTCATCCGTACGATGCCGGGGCGGAGCACGCCGGGTTTTCACCGACCAGGCAGCAGACGTTGCTTGCTTGCACCCAGCGCGAAGCGAAACGTGAGGTGTTTTCGGCGAGTCGCCTGAAGGGTGGGCTTCGTCTTGTATACTGAGAACCGCTTGTTGGGCGGGGGAGTTATCCTCGTTTTTTTCCTGAGGGGTTAACCGACGCCTTCTTGCTTTCTACAACTCCACCTCCGATACCTTACCCGTCGTAAGATTACACACCACGCACATATCATCTATTCCCACAGTTGATCTAGATCTTTCAGGGCAGATTGTCTGTATGATCTGTATGATCCGTATGATCTAGCTCATGTGGCCGGGTGGGACCCGTATGATCTGCATGATCTAGGACAGCAGCACATGTTTCCTGGGTTGGATCTGTACTATGCAGATCCTGCACAAGCTCACACAATGGCAGGCGAGGAGCTAGATGCCCTATTACGGGGGACCATAGTTAATAGGACCAAAACTTGTTGGTAAAAATGGTTAAAGATATAGTTTTGTATTCATACCATAGGTCCTATTAACTATGGTCCCCCGTAATAGACCATGGAGGCGTTTGCGATAGAGAGGCACTCTCAATTTTCTGAGACTTCTCATTTGAACAACTCCACACCTGACCCAAACACTGACTTCAGCAAAAATCAACTTGCGCCCCGATAAAAAAATCCCATGGCCCAAGTATATAGCTACGGTATTTTTCTGAACAAGATTGGCATTCCCACGATTCTGGGTTAACCCGTTTAGAACCGCAGTCCCGTTTTGGGGACAAACTACTTGAAACTTGACTGGTTTGTCCCCATAGTGGGACTGCGGTTCTAAAAGGGTTAAGGAGCCCCGTCATTATGGTGGAACTATGCTACCTCTATTGTAGAACGCGTCCATGATCTATCGGTAGATGATCTGTCCGTCCGAGGTGTATAGTACCTGGTATAATATTACTGAATCTGATATCGATGTACGCACTACACCCGGGTTATCGGGAAGGCTCATCATTTGACCCAGTACCATACCCTTGAAACTACGTACCGGCACGCTTGTACGTATCCTTTCCAATCGGCCCCTCCCGGACTCGTGCAAATATTGCCCCCCTCCCCATCTCTAAGTTCTGAATGCCTCCTTATCTTGTTCAGCGCCCGAACGTCCCCCCGAAATGCCTCTTATTCTGTTTGCTCCCCCCCCCCCCCCCCCCCCCCCGGTCCCTCCTTGAAGGACTGCACCCGTACTCGTAGGCTGTACGAATATCAAGCACGTCTTGGTATGTCTCTCGAGGTCCGGACCGTTCTACGGACCGTTCGTATATTAATAGTTTTTCGAAACGGTCCTTTCGCTTCGGGCCAGATGCGTGCAGTATGGTGTGTAGCTGTCGCTAGGAACTCGTTCATAGCAGGATATATGCAACTGTCGTTAACTTGTATGCGTTGTTGAATCCAGGTCGGTCGGTTTGTCGGTCGGTCGATCGGTCGGTAATAATTTGTCGAAACGGTCCTTAAATTTCGGGTCAGATGGGTACGCGATAGTGAAAGCTGTCACTGGGAACTCGCTCACAGCAGGATGTATGTAACTGTCATCAGCTCGTGTGCGCCGGTGCATCCCGGTCGGTCGGTCGGTTTGTCGATCGCTTGAGCCATCTCGAAAGGCGTCCTCCCTTTGTGGCGCCTTATATTTTTTTAATACAAACTCAAAGATCCCTATTTTTTTTCAGGATTTTTCACGGGTTCGGGTCAAACCTCGCGGGTCGGATCGGGTAAAGTGGGCAACCCGACCCGACCCGATCCGTGAGAGTTTGAAACATCCTGATCTGACCCAACTCGACCCGACCCGTGAGATTAAAAAAAATCCTGACCGGACGCGCGGGTTGTGGGGGTCATGACCCGTGAAGAACCCTGTTTTTTTTTTTTTGCGCCTGTACAAATCGGGGGAAAAAAATACTCGCAAAATCCGCTCGAAAAAAAATGACTTTCTCCTTCTCCTTGTTGACACCCGACCGACCGACCGACCGACCGCCCCCGGCCGCCCCCGCCCCCGAAACCCCTGTTATGCTCTGCATGCTTCTTCTCTTGTGACGGGAGGAGCAGCTGGTACCGACGGTGTTCCGATGGGAGCATGGAGGCCGGCAGGTGTACATTACGGGGACGTTCAACAATTGGGAGAAGCAGATCCCGATGCATAGGAGCGGGAACGACTTCACCTACATTCATACCTTGAAGGTAAGGGGTAGTGGTGGCGGTAGTTTCAGCGAGCGCGGGCGGGGGAGTGCTGGGGGCGGGGTGGAGCGGGGGGGGGGGCGGGAGTGGAAGGGGTGGAAGGGGGGCGGGAGTGGTGGGGGGGGGGGGGGGGGCGGGGGTGGTGGTGGTGGGGAGGGGGGGCGGGGGTGGTGGGGGGCGGGGGTAGCTGCTGTAGGTAGGCGGCGGGGGGGAGGGGGGGGAGTGAGGGGGTGGGGTCGTTTGGTCCTGTTGCTGTGTTGTGTATTTCTTGTGTGTGTGTTTATATTTTTTGTGTGTTTATGTGTTTTATGTGTGTGTGGCTTTGTGTGTCTTGTGTGTTTCGTGTATTTTTTGTGTGTCAGCTTGTTTTGTTTGTTTCAACCGAGACTCAGGCTTGTCTGTTTGTCTTGATCGAGGCTCCCCCCCTGAAAAGACCATCCATGATCAATGTGGTACAACCAGTTCTTATGTTGAGGCCCTGCTTGCTGCTAAGTGTGCGATGTTGCGTCGTAGAATTAGAGCGGTTTAAATCCGAGCCGCCGCTGGATCTCTTAACCCCTTTAGTACCGCAGTCCCGATTTGGGGGCGAACAGGTCTAATTCCAAGTGATTTGTCCCGAAAACGGGGCTGGGGTCCTAAAAGGGTCTAATTCCAAGTGATTTGTCCCCAAAACGGGGCTGGGGTCCTAAAAGGGTCTAATTCCAAGTGATTTGTCCCGAAAACGGGGCTGGGGTCCTAAAAGGGTTATAACCCTGTGCTCAAAGTTTAGAATTTTGATCATTGCGCCGAACGTGCGGTGGGATATTTTTTCTTGTTTCATTTTGTTTTTGTTCTGGTCGTGTCCTGTTGCGGTGAGACATGGTTTGGTTTCGTGTTCGTGTTGTCTCACCCTGTGCATTGCCCCGCGTTGCCTTGTCTGGCCTCGCCTTGTCTCGCCTTGCTACGCGTGCCTCGTTCTTTTCACTCTTGCTGTTAGTGGGGAATCCGACGGACGGCGCTGACGCGCTATATTACGGGGGACCATATTAAATAGGACCAATTATTGCTATTACGGGGGACCATAGTTAACAGGACCTATGGTATACATAAAAACCTATATGTTTAACCATTTTTACTAACAATATTTGGTCCTGTTAACTATGGCCCCCCGTAATAGTAATAATAGGTAAATGTATACCAGGTAGGTTTTTATGTGTGCCATAGGTCCTATTTACTATGTATGGTTCCCCGTAATAGCGGTGCGCACGAACATCCAACACTGCCTACGGCAGCGTAGGGCAGTGAGCCAACGTAGACGCGAACAACACCATCAATAGCATAGGGTAATGAACCGCCGCGAGAACGAGCGGCAACAGCAACAGCGGGGAACAAACAACACCAACCGTACTAAAACGGGGCGCCATATTACATACCAGGTATGATCTACCGTTCACCCAAAAACCTACCAGTGTATATTTCGCTATTTTTCTCCACCCACATCTGGTCCTATTTACTATTGTCCCCCGTAAAATAACATAATGCGTACCGCAATGGGCGAGCGTGGGGGACAACAACCAACAACGACCACAACCGTACCAAATAACGACAAACCACGCCAGCAACAACAGCAACAACAACGTGGAAATCATATTTGGAAGCCAAGTTTTTTTCTCTTTTTTTCTTCTTGTTTTTCTTTGTACCGATGAAAGGAGTTATTAAGATGCCGCCCGTCGGCGCCCGCCGCGGCTCTTTCTCCATTGCGGTCATACAAAACGACAAATTGCAGATTACCGGCCGGCTTGTATTTTTACCCGAACGATGACAAAGAGAAGCAGCCGCATTTTTTTTTTTTTTTTTTTTTTGCGTTTTTACCTTGGGACCGGCAGCGCGGGAGGTATTATGATAGTGAAATTATATAGTATCGAACGGTGGTATTAATAGCAGCGCGGGAGGTAGTGATATTGTATGGTGTCGAACGGTAAAATCGAGTTCGATATGATACCGACGAACTAAAAAAATAATCCCATCTATGAATACAGCGGTAGTACCGGTCTCCCTATAGTGCCGTGCCGGCTGCGGCCTATGGGACGAGTGGAATCGCTGGGCACAGATGGGGTTAATCCCTTTAGAACCGCAGTCCCGTTTTGGGGACAAAACACTCATGTAGTTTGTTCCCAATTGTCCCCAAAACGGGACTGCAGTCCTGAAGGGGTTAACGGGCGTGGTAGTGCCGGGAGTAGTGCCTGTTGCCGCTGTAGTGCCGGCCTGATTGGTTGCCGCCTAGCGGCACTATGGAGGGTAACACCACCGCTGACTGCTGTCTGCGATTACGATGCTGGCATCATGGTCGAAATATTTTGAAACTTTTCGTTCGGTGTCAGCAGATGCACTCTGTATTAACAGTATTAAAAAGTAGAGCCTTACACCAACCAACTTTTTCGAACAGAAATGGTTGCCGCACATACTCTGTGGACGAGGCAGAAAGGGACTCATGGCATGTAAGTACTACGGGGGTCCATAGTAAATAGGACCTACCGTACATACAAAAACATATTTATTTCCCTATTTCTCCCAACAATATTTGGTCCTATTTACTATGGCCCCCGTAGTAATGGTTGATTGGGTCTTGGCTTGGGCTAAGGTTGGGGTTAGGGCCAGTTGTTTTCGTCCTGTACACAGGGGTGTGTCCCTCCACTTTCTCGAGTAACATTACAGCAGTATTACGGGGGATCATAGTAAATAGAACCAAATATTGTTAGTAAAAATAGGTAAATATATAGGTTTTTGTCTGTACCATAGGTCCTATTTACTATGGTTCCCCGTAATAGTAGAGGTCCCTCTACAATAACCTACCGGCTTGACCCTTTTTAGGACCGCAGTCCCGTATTGGGGACAAACCGCACTAATTTCGGGTACTTTGTCCCCAAAACGGGACTGTCGCACTAAAAAGGGTTGTTGATAATGCCGGTGCCCGATAGATACAATGCCGATGATATCGCTTGGCACAGATGGGATTACAGTAACCAATGTGGCAGTGTGCGGAATAATGCCGGTGGCCGCTGTAGCAGTAGAGAGACCGGCCCTACTATTTACGAGTATGTGGAAAAAGCTGCCCCTCGAAAGCACTAAAAGTACGGGGATGCCGGGAGATGGGAGGGCAGGACGGGGTGGGGGGGTTCACGCTTGTAGAGAGGGGGTGTCGAGTCAGGCAGTGGCCTGTTTGGCTGGCCTCAATCTCTCAAGGCCGAAGTTGTCTTACAATGTTTTTGCTCGTAGTACTGCGCTGCTGCACATGTGTACCTACCTTTGGCTCTACAGCAGTAGTTCCGAGTGGTTAGTCGCCACAGCAGGAGTGCTGTTCTAAAGGAGTTGACCCCTTCAGTACCGCAGTCCCGATTTGGGGGCAAACCAGTCTAATTCCAAGTGGTTCGTCCCCAAAACGGGGCTGCAGTACGAAATGGGTGAATATCTCCTTCAGGATTGCGCTCTCGTTATGGGGACAGATTAGTTGGGATTCGAGTCAGATATATGTTTCATGTGCAGCGGGTACTACAGCAGAACATGTCGGTAAACTTTCACACCTCAGATAGATCAGACAGATCGTGATCTATCTACAATACTGTTGTTCCGTCACCTGCCGTTGTAAGAGGTTTGTGCAGGATTTGCCTTTTTAGGGCAGATCCAACCCAGGAAGCATGCCCACCCGGCAAGACGAGCTGCTGGTGTAGATCATACACGCACGGGAATAGATGATCCATCTGCCTTGCACGATCTAGATGGTGACCTGTAGATGATCTGTTAGATGGTCTGCTCGAAGTGTGCATCCTTTCCCCATACTCCAAAAACAAATGGTTGGTGCTTTGTTTTAGCACCGCAGTCCCGTTTTGGTGACAAAACTACTTAGAATTTGGCTGATGTGTTCCCCACAACGGGACTGCAGTCCTGGAAGGGTTATTATTAACCCTGAAGTGTTTTTGTCCCTCAACTCGGGGGGTGCAGTGGTAAACAGTAAAAAGGGGGTGAGAGCCGCTCTGGTACCTCTTGTCATGGGATACCGACCAAGAGGCGTTCTACGATAAGAGGTATCACATTTTGGGAAACGAAATGTTTCTCAGCCGCCAGCCGCCAGGGGGGCTTTTTCCTTGCCGGGCGGGCGCCGCCTGTTAAAGGATGACAGTACGTATGTAACCTGTGCTCTACAGTTTTAGGCATATGATGCGTTACGTACACGTGCGAGATTCGCGTAGCTTCGATCAGTCGTATTCATGTGTTCGTCCCCTTTGAATTCCGCATTACACCTCGGTGGGACAAGGAAGCCTCATTTTTTTTTTTTCAGGTTGAACCTCCATCGTAGTACGCCTCCCAGACCAATTGCTGGTATTACTTCGGTGTTGTCAAAAACCGCCCACGAGCGGTGTGAGCCCTCAGCAGGCAGTACAGCAGTCGTACGGGCAGGAGCATTGTTGCTCCAGTACCCCGTGTATGCGACCTCCTCCTCCTCCTCCTCCTCCTCCTCCTCCTCCTTGCGTCGTGTCTCTCGGACACCGAGGTCGGAATCATCCCGCAAGCGCGCAGTGGCCGCCCGTTGTTGCTGTTATTTTCTTTGCGTCAACTTTTGTGATGAACTTTTTTTTTCCCGTCAATTTTCCACCCCTCTGACAGGAAGCCCCCGTGATGGGTGGTTCAACCGGAATGAGTGCTATCTATACCTGTGGAGTAGATTCTTTTTTCGTACGGGCCGTGCCAATCCTTTTTTGGCCTCTCTTTTTGAACCATACCAGTACTTTCGCTTGAAGTCGATAGCTCTTCAAACGTGACCCGTACTGCTGCACGTATATCGAAAATGTATGTTCCCGCTCGATGCCGGCCTCCGGGATAACTTGGGAGCTCCTGTCGATGTGCGCGTTTTTCGTTTCGTTTTGTGGTTGACCCCCCCCTGGTTGCTCGTTTTGATTCGGTTCGATTCGGTGCGGTTCGGTTCGGTTCGGTTCGGTTCGGTTCGGTTCGGTTCGGTTCGGTTCGCATCTGTTTGGAGTCGACAACCTCCACAACCTCACCGAACCATACCTATTTGAAACTGCACCGTGAAAAAAACTCAGCAAGTATGGGACTTGCCTTGCGCAAGCCTCCGAAATATAGCAACCCTTCTCCTACCTTCCACCACCAGGTATGTGACAGCTTTCTGCCTTCTGTAACGGTTTTTCATCGCGGACCAATAGAAAAATACGAAACTTGCCTATTTTGAGCGTTTTAATATACAGGTATAGTTTTTTTTCTTTCTTGCTTTCTCCCTTTTTTGTAGAGCGAAAACCAACCTATACTATTTTCAAGTGCTTTGAACCCAACAACGTGCGTGTAAGCAGTTCTTATCGCTTTTAGGTGGGCACTGTACAGAAAATCTAAATATGACTCCAATTTTAAGTGTTTTTCCCCCACGGCGGAAGTACGTCCCTAAAAGGGGCAGTAAGAAGCAAAAAACAAAACATGGAGCTTCGCTTGGAGGTTGGCCTGAGAGGGCTTTCGGCTTTTGCTCCTAGGCTTGAATCTTGGGCTGGCGGATTTGATTTGTCTTCGGTTTACTGCTCGGCTTGAGTCTTGGCTTGAGGGCGTGATTTATCTTCGGTTTGCTGCTCGGCCTGAGTCTTGGCTTGAGAATTCGATTTTGTGATTTTGGCTTCAATTGTCGTGAAGCTCGGGTTGAAGCTTGGGCCGAGGCCTTGTGTCTTGATGCCCATGGAGAACTGCGCTCGCGTCTGCGTTTTTTGGGAACATAACTCTGTATTTTCACAATAGGAATTAGAATACTGTTGTGCATATGATGATTCACCAGCAGTGGCACTAGGATCAGTCAGGGCTTGCTTTGCGTCTGGGGCATGATGCTCGAGGCTTTTGCAGCATTGGTTTTGAAGCATGGAGCTCGAGGCTTGGGGCTCGTTTTTTTTTTTTTTTTTTTTTTTCTTCTTCTTCTTCTAGCGTGGAGCTCAAGCCGTGATGGCTCTTGGAGCGTCCAAGCTTGAGGCGCGACCGTGTGAACCCGCCCCCCATCCTCGCATCCCACCGGTCCCTCTCTCGGCCTGTCGGCTGAGTGAACCCTCGAGCACTTGGGTCACCAGGGAGGAGGAAGACAGAGAGAGAGAGAGCCGTTTCTTGAGAGACCCTACGACCTGAGATCCGACGAAACACAGTGGTACAATACACCGAGTTTGTACGATAGGTGCCATTGGACATGGAAAGTATACCGTACTATCACTCTGTCCCAACGCAGAAGAACCGTTCTGATTGAATATTAGTGTACAGACCGTGCTCACATCTGGGGACATAGTGGTCCCGGTTATGAAATATCACTGCGTTCCGAAATATAAGGGGTCGTTTGGAGTACACGTTCATGTGCAAAATGTCCTCGCGCTCGGGACAGAGGTGTTTGCCCTCAAATTGTGAAGTACCACATATTCCTTGGAACAAGAATGTGCCACACTCACTACTACTGGCTATACACCTATGCCAGGTAACCTGGTTACGAGGTGATGGTATAAGGGTACCAGTGATTTCTACCAGCTTTTTCCAACTGACTGAACCGGAGTGATGGAGGGGAAAAGAAAAAAATAGTTGAAACTGCGGCAGACTCGTATTTTTGGGAAATTTATGCACGAGACCATACACTCGGAACTCATGTACACCTCCAGTTAACATTGTGTCGCGAGTACTGTACGCTCTATGTGCCGTACATGCATGGGTTCAGTCCGACCCGAGGGTTACCAGCGACCAGAGCAATTGGTCGCTTTTTTAGTCTCTGTCGCCCGTCTCGACGAGCGGCGTGCTTTCGTGGTGAGGGCCCAGACGCAGCACGGGCAGCAGTTTGCGCTTCTTTTTTTTTCTCGCCGTGCGGATGAGTCCTTGCATCTTAACCCGACAATCATTTTTTTTTATCAGCGGCCTCCTCCCCCCCCCCCCCCCCCTCCTCCTCGTCTAAACCCCATATCCCCGCGCAGTTCCGGTTTTCGCTGAAAAAAATGTCACTTCTTTATCGTCGACTTTGATCTCTCTCAAGTCCCCGGGGAGGGAGGGAGGGGTTCAATTAAACCCTTTCCGAACTTCCGTCCCCTTTTTCGGGACATAATTCTTACCACACTGCCCCTAAATATAAGGAGCTTTTGTCCACTAATATTCAATGTAAATGGTTCTTATATTAAGGGGCAGAGCGGTTCCAAAATCGAGTTTTGTTTGTCCCCCGAAAAACGGGACAGCGGCACTATTGATACTAATACGGGGGACCATAGTTAACAGGACCTATGGTACACATAAAAACCTATATGTTTAACCATTTTTACCAACAATATTTGGTCCTGTTAACTATGGCCCCCCGTAATAATAGTGGGTTATGGGCCCTTGTACTGCGGGGGGACAAGTAGTTTTTCTCTCATATGCCTGGTATACGAATCGGCCATATGCCTGCTCTGGCCGGAAGCAATGCTCGCTGTTTTGGACGTTTCTGTCGATATGAACACGAAACGTATCTCTCAGGTTTCCGATCAGAAGTGATGATACCGCGTATGTTTTGTTGGGCCTTGGTGTTCGTCGTCATGACGCACGCACGCAAGCAAGCAGCAAGCTCGGGCTGCTTTCTTTTTTGTGTGGCCGGTGCTGCTGCGAAAGCCTCTTGATGTGCATACACCCTATCCCAGCGAGGAAGCTGGCAGCCCGGGCCGGTGCACGTTGGGCGGTGCTGTACGCCTCATATATGTATATATCTACATGTATGGCAAGCTACGTGCAACTTCGGAAATATATATACCAGGTATATACACATGTATATATATTATATATTATTTTCCTATTAATAAATAGAGGCACACCCTCTCCTTGAATTCTGCAGCTTAACCCTTTCAGGACTGCAGTCACGTTTTGGGGACGAACTACTTACAATTATAGACTGGTTTGTCCCCAAAACGGGACTGCGGTTCTAAATGGGTTAAGATTTTGTCTTCCTCATACACAGACAGACTACTGCTGTGGTGTACCCTGCATGAGGCCATTTAAAGCCTGTAGTGCGCGCGATCGAAAAATCACACAGCTTGCGAAATACCATGGTACCAGGTATGAGTTTCGACGAAATCCTCGATCTCCCAGCTGTTGTTTTCGATCTTATAAATATATATATGTCGTATGTATACCCTACTATCCCAGCAGGCAGCCAGGGCTGGTTTATTTTGGGGGCGTTTCTGTGCGCCTCTTGTGTAAATACTCTTGCTATCCCAGCAGGCAGCCGAGGCTGGTTGGTTCGTGTTGGGCGGTGCTGTACGCCCCATATATGCACCCTACTGCTGTCCCAGCAGGCAGCCGGGGCTGGCTGGTTCGTGTTGAGGTCGTTGCTGTCTCTTACGCCTCATTTATATATCCTGCTATCCCAGCAGACAGCCGGGGCTGGCTGTTTCGTGTTGAAGTCGGTATTATACGCCTCATTTCTTTCTATACGTACTTGTTACATACCAGGGTATCTAACACAACCTGAGCCGTGAGATGGAGGATTTCGTGGAAAATCTTTCGTGTTACCCTAGTACGTGCAAGCTGCGTGTGATAGAGCGCACGAACGCCCGTACTATTAACGTGTATGTACGAGTACGGGTTGTATCAAACCCCGTAAAGGCTCTGGCGGGAAACACGAGGAGCTTGTAGACTCTCGTTTCGGGAGCGTTGGGCGTCCAGCCTCCTGTGCCCGCAAACACGGCTAACATGAAGACCTCTCCTGCGACGTCCGCCCCCAGAGAGTGGTATCCGTCATCGAGGGGATGAAAATCTTTTAGAACTCCAGTCCCGTTTTGGGGACAAACCACTCAAATTCCAAGTAAGTTGTCCCCAATTGTCCCCAAGACGAGACTGCGGTTCTAAAAGGGTTAATACCTGGTAATAGCAATACCTGGTATATATCCCAGGTATAACCAGGTGCACTGTTTGTAGATAGGTACCACGTTGTCCCTAAATATAGTAACCGTTTATATTGAATATCAGTATACGAAGCACTCACTCGTGGTAACCTCTGCTTCTTCTTCGCACGATCCTTGTATTTAGGGGCATACACAGCGGTGGTATTGTTTTTATGACCCTATCCCGGGAAAAACAAGCAACCTGCCTGTGGGCTGGTTCACTGTCAGGCGGTGCTGCTCTCTGTAGCCGTTGATTATGTTTTATTTGTTACTGATACGTCAGCCCACCAGCAAAGCAAGCAAGCTGCCCGGGGCTGCCTGCCTGCGTGCCTGCCTGCCTGCGTGCTTGCCTGCCTTAACCCCTTTAGAACCGCAGTCCCATTTGGGGACAAAACTACTTGAAATTTGACTGGTTTGTCCCCAGAACGGGACTGCGGTTCTAAAAGGGTTAATGTTCGCTGCCGGTGCTCTGCTTGCTGCAACAAGCTCGCAACTTCATCTTCTGTCGTTTTGTCGTTTCCGTCTTTTTTCTTTTTCTTTTGTTTTTCTCTCCAATCAAAAGTCCCAAGAGGTTGCCGGTATAGCATAGTTGAGTAACTGCACCCGCCATCATCGATATGATAAACTACTTACGACACTTACGACACTTACGACTTCTCGGGGGAACAATTGCATGTACATTTTAACCTCGACCATATCAATAGTTGATCTGGACCCATTGTTCACCCAAAAAGACTACCAAGGTATGTATTGCACCGTTTTTACTAAGCATAAATGGTTGGTCCTGATTACTACTACTGCTGTATGTTCCTCCGTAATAACTGTAGTACGGGTGCCCATAGTAATCAGGACCCATCGTGTCAACAAAAACCTGTATATTCCACCGTTTTTGCTAAGCATATTTGGTCCTGATTACTGCTGTGGGTTCCCCTGTAGTAACTGTGATACGGGTGCCCAAAGTAATCAGGACCCATCGTGTAGACAAAAGCCTATATATTCCACCATCTTTGCTATTACGGGGGGCCATAGTTAATAGGACCAAATATTGTTGGTAAAAATGGTTAAATATATAGTTTTTTATGTATACCATAGGTCCTATTAACTATGGTCTCCCGTAATAAGCATATTTGGTCCTGATTACTACTATATGTTCCCCTGTAATAACCGTAGTACAGGTGCCCAAAGTAATCAGGACCCATCGTGTAGACAAACACCTATATATTCCACCGTTTTTACTGAGCGTATTTGTCCTGATTACTGTGTTCCTCCGTGGTAGCATATCAGAACTGAGTATCGCGTGTAAAACTTTTATAGGGAGATGCCTGTTTTTCTGATGACCGTTTTCTGACCCCATGCTGTAGCATGACCCAGGTACGGACGTACCTGGAAAGTTGTCTTGCATGGTTTGGGTTGCAGCAGGAAAATATTAACAGATTTAGGGGGGACCATAGTAAATAGGACCAAAGATTGTCAGTAAAAATACGGAAATATGTAGGTTTTTGTCTGTACCGTAGGTCCTATTTACAATGGCCCCCGGTAATAGTTGTAACCTACAACCCTTTTGCTTCGCTCTGGCGGGGAATATAGTACGAGGTAACCGTTTAGTATTCACGTCAGGCTCGAAATTGTGCGTATATTACCCGCCAGAGTTGCGTGCCTGGTACCTGGTATATATATCAAATTTAGGTTTCACCAGAATGTACACCTATATATACAAGGTTTCCCTCCGGGGCGTTCGCTTATATACCTATATATCTAGGTATCCTCGATCTCACGCAGCTGATGTATACCTATATATGTAGGTATCCTCGATCTCACGCAGCTGATGTTGATATATACCATGTAGGTATCCTCGATCTCACGCTGTCTGAGTTAGCTACCTGGTACATCCCATGAAAATCGACGAGCAGTGGGAATGCTGAATGAACCCTATGCGCGACAAAAAATGAAGGCACGTACCGGGGGGGAGAGGGGACGACACCTGTGACCACGGCTTGTCCAGAAGAAGATCGCTGAGGGTCAAAATATAACCTCCTACGAGTTAAAGCTGGAACGTGAAAGCGATGATTTTTTAAAAATATAATAAAAATGTTGTACCAGGTACTCGATTTTATTATGTAAACATGTACAAGCACGCATGGTATCGGAGAGAGTGCACTCGAAATCAGAGTTGCGCTCGTTTTTGCGGTTGCATACATACGTACGCCCTTCACAATTTAACCTGTTGCTTAACCCTTTTAGAACCGCAGTCCCGTTTTGGGGACAAATTACTTGAAATTTGAGTGGTTTGTCCCCAGAACGGGACTGCGGTTCTAAAAGGGTTAATACCAGCACCAGGTGCATATATGCAGAAGTCCGAGAAGAAGGCGCTCAAATTTCAGAGTGTTGCCCATGCTTTACGTTTACACCATGTACGGCGGGGGCGTCCCTGAGAAAGAGGTAACGACACACACCATACGTCCAGAGCTCAGAATGGAAAACCAACGGAAGCGTTGTGATCATAAGACGAAGTCAGAAATAAGCGTTTTTTTTTCATGTACCTGGTGTATATTTTCACTTGGTTTTAGATCACCCCTCCCCCCCCCCGCCCCCCCCCCCCCCCCCACCCTTGTCTCACCAGAAAATGCATCTTTGTGCGTGTCATTTTTTTCGTTCACGTGTGAATACCCTATATACGGTTATGTATACTGTATTACGGGGGACCATAGTAAGTAGGATCTACGGTAGACACAAAACCCTACATATTTCGCTATTTTTACTAACAAAATTTGGTCCTATTTACTATGCCCCCCCCCGCAATAATCAGAACCCACGAGATATCCCTGTATGTGTATACACCATATTCGGTTCTGATTATTATGTTTGCTCGTGTCCCATTTGCAATTTAGTTAGCTGTTACAGAATACGAGCCCGCACGCTTCGGGGAGAAAGAACTGGAATTTTGTTGGTCTCAGTACGTTTCCCTCACATTTTTATTTTATTTTGTTTCCTTCACACAATATCACATTATACACCGGCTGTGAATCGACCGATAAATGCCACTACTCTGTCCGGAAACGTAAGCAACCGTTCAATGGCATGTTTATTGCTTGAACCATCTGTGTATTTCCGGACATGGTGGTATAAATTGTGACCGCTTTTAAGGCTAAAACTGCAGTCCCCTTTTTGGGGACAAACCACTCAAATTCCTAGTAGTTTCCCCCCCCCCATGTTTTTTAGTATTCTTTTTGTGACGAGTACGAGTATGCATTTGTAAAAACCGATCAAAGCTTGCAAAGATGAGTCTCGACGAAAGCGTCGATCTCACAGCTGATGTTGAATCCGCGCCAGGTGTGTACCACGGTACCAGGTACCGGTAATGATCAATCGAATGCGTTGTATTGAATAGGTTCGGGGTTTTTTCGGTTCACCTTCAAAACTCTGCGCTGGATTTATATTTTTATTAGATCAACAGGTTTTGTTTCTGGGGAGGCGGCAATTTTTTCAAAAATTTAATTCCTCGACAAAATAAAATAAAAATGTTTCCCTCCCTCCCGCGCGCGGGGTGGTGGGCAGAGGAAGGGAGAACCTCGCGTTCAATCCGATACTTTCGTTGGGTTTTTTCTTCAATGTTTCTTTGGTGCTTGTTGTACGTCTATACGAGTACGTATTCGACGTAGTAAGCAAAAATCGACATGCCTCATTTCAACAACTCGTCGCTGAACGTAAAATGTACCATTTTTTTTTACGTTTGTTTCTGTTATTTTCGTTGTTACCGTGTTTCTTCTTCGTGTTTTTTTTGTCACTCGGCGTGGTGAGCTCAGAAGGGGAAGCACGCGTTCAAGTTCATCGTTGACGACGAGTGGCGATTCGCCCCAGACCAGCCGACCGTGGCTGACATCGAGGGCAGGGTCAACAATTTCATCGACGTGAGCGACTTCGTGGGTTACACCGGAGAGGAAAACTTTGAGGCCAACCGAATGAAGGTGGGGTTGCTGCTGCTGCTGCTGCTGCTGCTGCTGCTGCTGCTGCTGCTGCTGTTGTGTATGTAACTGTTTTCTGCAGCCTGTTTTTCGCAACCGTTATTTTTGTAACCGTTTTCGTAACCGTTTTCGTAACCGTTATTTTTGCAACCTGTTTTTCGTAACCGTTGTTTTTTGTAACCGTTTTTGTAACCGTTATTTTTTTTTTTTAACCGTTTTCGCAACCATTTTCGTCCTTTGTAAAAACTTGTTTCTGTGACTTTTTTGTGGCTTTAGAAAAAAAAAGAAAGAAAGTATTTTTGCAACGCAACCGAACGTAAGCAAGGTAGCGTGATTTCTGTAACCGCTTTTGTAACAGTTTTGTAACAGTTTTTTTTTCTTGCTGTGACATTTTTGTTATCCGTTTCAGTATCGCAACTGAATGAACGTGGCGTTATTTAGGTATCCGTTTTTGTAACACCATTTTTGTAACCGTTTTGTAATCTAAAATGTTTACAGTATTTTCAATCATTTAATATTACCCAACGACGTTGTGTTGTTTCGAATGTTTTTTATTGTATCGCAAAAAAAAATCTTTCAAACATGAAGCAGGCGGAGGGGAAGGAACAGTACAGCCAATGCACTCCAGACATGGACGAGTACACGAAGGAGCCGCCCCCGCTCCCCCCCCACCTTAGGCACATCATCCTCAACAAAAACCCGCCACTCCACGACCCCTCTCCGTCGGCTCTCCCGGTACCGCAGCACGTGGTGAGTCACGAAAATTGCGCGCCTCGTCGTTCAGATCATCTGCAGATCATTCCCAGTTCATGATCTTATCCACATCTGTCAGGGCAGATACGCACAGCAGCTCTGATCTGTACATACTATCTGCGGTGTATAGCTCATGTTCGACAGATGATTGATCCCCAACGCATGGTCTACGAAAGATATATCAGGTGCAGATGTTCCTGGTCTGCACACACGATCTGCTGCTGTACGTACTTTTATACCTCGGCGGGGTCGGAGGGGTTTGTCGGATGGTCTCGTCACGTACCGTGTGCCGCACGCTACAAATGAAAACACGGAAAGGAAGCATGAATAACTTATGCCACCCGCGTTATCTCCCTGGGGCGGGGGGGGGGGGGGAAGGAAGTGCACTTGATATCATGCATGGGCGTAGTCGTGTGACCATAGACCCGTAACTCATGCGGCTGGGTGGGAGCCGTATTTGTCTGCATGATCTAATGGATAAGGCAATGTTTCCTGGGTTGTGATCTGTGCTTCATACTGATCTGTGCTTCATACAGATCCTGCACTACCTTGTCATAGCCGCAGGTGAGGATATCTGTAGTTGTCAGGATCTATCTGTAGGTGATCTATCTGTAGACGATAGATCTCTCCGACGTGTGAACTGTTTCGTCGAAGCTTAGCTAAGGTCTCTACAGCCCCCCCCCCCCCCCCCTTCCCCATCATGGTGGCCACAGGCGGCGAAACAGGAAGGAGATAAAATAAAGCAAAAAAAAACCATGTCATATATGGAAACAACGTAATGAACGCCCAACTGTTGGAGTTGTCTCTAGTATTATTAATAGTAGGAGTAGGAACGGTGCTCCGTCTCGAAAGGGATGCGTGGTCGATGGCCAAATGACTACGGCAAGCTAGCTAAGCAATAAATGAGTACCCCCCCCCCCCCCTCCACCCCCCTTCCCCTTCCGACGTCAAGTACATACCTGGTGATATATTGCTCTGGGCAGAACACATGCGGATCGTTTAGTGTTCATACATGTAGTTACTGTGTGTTTACACGCTCCTTGCACGTTCCGCACAGTGGTGCTTGTTGGGGTCCTGGCGAAAATCGAAATCTTGGTTGAGTCATAAAATTGTTTTAAAAGCCGATAAACAGGAGGGGAGCTGACTGGCTAAACCTAAAAAAACAAGTGGAACTCGAAGGCACTAACTACTATCTCGTACGAGTAGCCAATCAGAAGTTACGCCGTTTGCTGTATAACCAACCCACGGAGTTAAAAGAACACCCAAGAATTTCACTGCGGCTGAAAAGAGTCAATTTTGGTCACTTTTTTTCCCGCGACAGTTGCGTACGTATTTACCCGGCAGGATGATTCTATTTTTTCGAGTGGGCTGAGATGATCGCTATTCCATCGAAAAGGGACCTCAAAGATCCGCAAACAAATTGGCCCCAACCAGTTTTTTCTCGAAACACGTCCTGTCAATGCCCTTTTAGAACCGCAGTCCCGTTTTTGGGACAAGCCACTCAAATTTTAAGTAGTTTGTCCCCAAAACGGGACTGCGGTTCTACAAGGATTAATTACCACAAGAGTAGGGGGTTAGACCTATGCCAATGGCAACGCGAAGTTCAAAAGTTTTTTTTCAAATATATCGCTTTCAAAAAACAGCCGAAAAATTTCTCGTACCGCCGCTGTGGGAAAAAAAGAGAAAAATGTTTGATTTTTCCTTTTTTTTCCCCAACGGCTGCAGGCGGCGCAATTTGTGTTTTTCTGGTCGCAATTTGTCAACACGGTGATCGAAACCAGCTCGTGCGACAATCGACGCTCGATCTCGACATAGACTCAGCCCACAGCCAACCCACTCGGTATCTGGCAAGCCCAACGAGTATAGATGACGGCCTCGAAGATATGAGGCGGATCCATGGTCTTGGGGGCGAGAGCTTGCCGGCGGCGTCCTACGGTATCCTCCCAAACCTGAAAAAAAGACTATTTTTTGCCATTCGAGACGGATGGAGAAGTTTTGTCTTCTGTTTTGTGCAAACCAGCGGCCAAATGTTTTTTTATCACACGCCTGGTCAGCTCCCGCCACATGACACCGGCCATGGTGTGAAGACGGTGACCCTAGGGTGGATCGGAGCCCCTAACGAGCGCACTCCGTTCAGAATTCATGACGCAATCGTTGGTTTTGTTGATCGATGTCTGTCGAGGACTCGGAATCTCGCCGCTTCGAACCAAAGATCGGCCTGAGTTTTTCTCAAGCCGATGTTGGCCCAACAGCGGTCCCAGATTTGCTTTTTTTCGGGCTTTTCCAAAAGTTAAAGTTAGGAACTTTTTTTTTTTTTCCAGGTGGCCCACAGGAAGCGTGTTCTGATTTGTTTTGGCGGGTATCTTTGAAATTCAAACTTTTTATTGCAACTTCGCTGTACCATTGGCATAGGTCTTAGATATGTATATTTCAATAATTTTTGGTTGAAGCCGGACGGAGGTCTTCTATCCACAGCCTCGCCCCGTGCACACCCTTCTCTCCTTTTTTTTGTTCGGAAGCTTTTAGGCGCTCACCCATCTGTGTGCCGCATGTACACATCGCACCCCCCCCCCGCCTCCCCCCCCCCCCCCCCCCCTCCCTGGGTGTAAAGTAAGGTGCAGTAGTGCAGTAGTGGTCCATATACATGCAATGCCGGCACTATACGTAGCGGCAGCCGGCACTATACGTAGCGGCAGCCGGCACTATACGTGGCGGCAGCCGGCACTATATGTAGCGGCAGCCGATATTATACGTAGCGGCAGCCAGCACTATACGTAGCGGCAGCCGATATTATACGTAGCGGCAGCCGGCACTATACGTAGCGGCAGCCGGCACGATTCCGCACGATGCTACACGGTTTTTTTCCTCCTGTCTGTTCCAAGCGATTCCACCGGCACTATATCGGGTAGCCGGCATTATTACGGGGGGCCATAGTTAATAGGACCTATGGTATACATAAAAAACTATATATAACCATTTTTACTAACAATATTGGGTCCTATTAACTATGGTCCCCCGTAATATTATACTCATCCGGTGCTACGTAGGGACGACTCTTACGGGGGACCATATTAAATACCCTGGTAGGACCTACGGCACACACAAAGACCTACCTGGTACATATTTCGCTATTTTTACTAACCATATCTGGTCCTATTTACTATGGCCCTCCGTAATACTGTGTACGAAGTGTTTTATGTTTCAACCTGTTTGACGAAGCTTGGCCAAGGTCTATCCCAGCCCCCTTGCGTGAGCTACGACAAGCAGGGTAGGGTACCGTTTTGTTGTTGTTGTTGTTGTTGTTGTTGTTGTTGTTCACGGCTTTGAGGTTGAGTTAGATCATTTTTGTGCGGGGAGAACCTTGACCCCGCACCCGGGGTGTGATCGTATCACGTCGTGTGTATATGGTGAGGCACCCACGAGGCAGTTACGTAGTGAACCCATTGATGTCTCTGGAGGTGGCCACACCATAAAATAGATCAGTCCGTTGACGCTGTCATCCATGTGCAAGGCCGCCTCTCCAGCGGTTCTTAGTAGGATGCTGCTCACCCTTCATGCGACGCGCCCGACACCTCACGGCGCTTCGCGCTTGGTGCAAACAATGTCTGCGTGGTCGGTGAAAACCCGACATGCTCCGTCCCGGCATTGTAGAGATGCGAGGGTCTATGGTCTTTGGTCATCCGACTACGGCCATGCGTGATAATTAGTACCCCCCCCCCCGCCCCGCCCCACCCCGTTCCCCTTTTCACCACGCGAGGAAACCCATTTTTTCTTCATTCGCTCAACCATCTGCACCGTACGGCAAACATGGGCGGGGTGATGGTCTAGCCCCCCCTTCCCCCCACCCCTCCCTTCCCGTTCCGCTACAAACCCGCGGTGTAAACCCTGTTTTTTTTTCTTGAAGCACTCAATGATCTGTACCATATTAACATATTTACGGCAAATAGCATGTAACCAGTCCTTAAGGCCCTTGAGGACTGGACTCTCATTTTGGGGACATTTTTTTTTTTAATTTCAAGTAAGATTGTTTTTCTGTACGGTGCAGGTCTAATAAGGACGGGATGATGGTCCAGCCCCCCCCCCCCCCCCCCCCCCCCCCGCTCCCCTACTCGCCCGGCGTGTAAACCTTTTTTCTTGCTGTTTAGGAGGGCTCAACCTTCTGTACAGTACAGCAATTGAGGACGGGATAGATGTCCAGCCCCCGCCCCCCCCTCCATTCCCCTGCTCACCTGGCGTGCAAACCCCCTTTTTTTTGCTTTTCAGGCGCTCAACCATCTGTACTGTACAGCGATTAAGGACGGGATGATGGTGCTGGGAATGACCGAGCGGTACAAGCAAAAGTTTGTGACGACCGTCTATTACAGCACCATGCCGGGGTAACCTTTGTGCAGGCGGAAGAGAAAACGGGGGGGGGGGGGGGCAGCTATAGCAGCCCCTGTGTACGTGCTGCGTGCTATAGCCCCTATGTGCAGGCGGGAAGGGAACGGGGGGCGGGGGGGGGGGGGGGAGTGGGTGGGGGGGGGGGGGGTGCAATCGGAGCCGCAGCTTCGTCGGTAGCTGGACAGCTATACTGTTTGGAGGCGAGAAGGGAACAAGGGCGGGGGGGGGGGGGGGGGGGCGCAGCGGAAGCTTCGTCGGTAGCGTGTACGAGTGCATGCCCTTTTCCAGGAGGGAGGGAGGGGGTCTTCGTTTTGGGTTGGACGGATGCAGACGTCGGACAGATTTTCAGTTCCCACAGTGGATGATCTAGATCTTTCAGGGCAGATATATCACCAACCTGTATGATCTGTATGATCTGTTATGATCTAGCTCATGTTGTGGCCGGGTGGGAACCGTATAATCTGCATGATCCAGGACATGTTTCCCGGGTTGGATCTGTGCTATTGATGTGCAGATCCTGCGCAACACCTCATAACGGCCGGGTAGGACCTAGATGATCTACCTGTAGATAGGTAGATCGTGATCTGTCTATCCGAGGTGTAGACGGATGTGAGAAGCCTTGGAGGGCAGGAGGAGGAGGAGGCGCAGGAGGAGAAAGCTCTGGCCGATTCAGGCGCCAAGTCGACGGTGCGGGAAGGAGAGAGGGGAGGGCGGGCGAGGAAGGAAACGTCTTTTTCGAAGACATTTTTCCAGAAGAATTTCCCTGAAAGTTCCAAGGGTGTTGCGAGAACTTTCCAAGAACTTTCCAAGAACTTTCTAAGAACTTTCTAAGAACTTTCTTTAAACTCAGAATTTTCCCTCAAAAGTTTTTCCCCCCAAAGGGAAGGAAAACACGCCCTTGCTTGCTGCGTTTTTGTTCCGGAGGCTGGCGGGCGGCGAAGAAGGACATGTTTTATGTTTTTGTTGGCCACGGGAGGAGGGGGAGTCGGCGCTACTATACCGGTCGCGACGCGCCCGAGGGTAACAAGCTAGTCCGCTGTGGCGACTGGTTGCCAAGGAAGGGTTGCTGGAGGGGAAGGAGCGCAGGGCGTCGCCACGCGCGAAGTCTTTGCGCAGAGAGGGGAGGGGTTAAGGCGCAGGGCGCAGAGTGTCGTCACGCCGAGACTTTTGATGGGGAGGGAAGGGGGAGGGAGCGGTGCGGCGCGGCGCGGCGCGTGAGAGACCTGGGGATCAAGAGGCAGGTGTGCTGGGTCGGCGTTCGGTCTGTGTCTGCCTAGGATGTGTCACATGCATGCGGGGGGATTGGAGGCGAGGGAAGTAGGGGGCGGGGGTCGAGTGCGTGGGGGTAGAGGTGGCGGAGTCGCGCCTTTTTGTCGCGCCCATTCTTGCATGTGTGTGCGGTCACCCTCTAAACGCCTTCTCGATTTTTTATTTTCGTTCCGCTACTCGTGGCGGAATTGAGATTTGGATTGTCGTCTCTTATGTTTTAGCGAGAGAAAATATATGCTGGTCGAAAATGGGCGATTTGTGTCGATAGGCCGGTTGGTCCAAAACAAAAGGGAGCCGAAAGGGGGTCATTGGGGGTACATCTATTAAAAGAAAATGTTCGCGGCCGTAGGTTGGTTGAGCAGTGGTGAGTTGGTTGGCCAGTCGTACGTTGGTTGGTCAGTCGTGCGCTGATTTGATTGGTTGTTCAGTCGCTTGTTGATCGGTCAGTCGCTCGCCGAGTGGTCGTTTAGTCGTACGTTGGTCGATCAATCGTACGCTGGTTGGTCAAGTTGTACGCTGGTTGGTCAAGTCATACGCTGATTGGTTGTTCAGTTGTGTGTTGGTTGGTCAGTCGTTCGCTGATTGGTTGTTCGGACGTGCGTTGATTGATCAGTCTTGATTGGTCGGTCAGTCGCACGCTGATCGGTCGTTCGGTCGTGCGTTGGTTGGGCAGTCGTTCGTTGACTGGTTGATCAGTCGTACGCTGATTGGTTGTTGGTCGTGCGCTGGTTAGTGAGTCGGTCGTGCATTGGCTGTTCGATCAGTCGTTCGTTGGTTGGCCAGGCTGTCGTACGTCGGTCGGTTGATTCTGGTACGTTCAGCGCCGCGGTTTGTTCAGTCTTTTTCTCTCGCCTGTACCGAAAAAAGTAGTTTGTGTGATTATCTGGGACGGTTAGGAGAGAGGTAGGTGAACGAAGCAACCCACTTGTTGTTTTTTTACGTTCCCCCCCTCCCCCCCCCCCCCCCCCCCCCCCCCCTCTGTGTGTTTCGGCGTTATCAAAAGAAAGCAAATATCCCCCCCCCCCCCCCCCCCCCCCTGCTTGTTGGCTTTCACCAGAGGAGGCGGGTATAGTCCCCCCCCCCTGTTTGTTGGCTTTTTATGAGGTGAAACGGGTATGGTCGCCGCCCTCCCCCCCCCCCCCCCCCCCCCGCCCCCCTCGCGCCTAGTGGTGCCCGCATGCCCGTATTCTCGTGAACCAAGAGACGCTCCGGTAGCATCGCGGGTGGCGTCGCGGTGCTGCTTGCTGGCGGGTCTTGTCCCTCCTGGACTGGACCCTCGCCTCGGCCCGCCCCCGCCGTACCCTACCCTACCCTACCCTACGCTGACCCTATCTGGCCAGAGCCGCCCTTGTGTTCCCCACTTGTTCTGCTGTTTTATCTTCTTTTTTTTTTATTCTTTGTTTTCGCGTTGTGTAAAACGTCATTCTTTATCTTTTTACCGCGTTCGTCGTAACTTTTTCTAGTTCGGCGCCCGCAGCAATATGATTATTATTTAGTGGGGAAGCAGGCGGGCTGAGCCAGAAATGGCCAGCCGAGGCCAGGGAAAGGAAGGAGGGGAGGAGGGGACGGGACGGGACGTGAAACGTTCGGTTGCCCTGTTTACGTTCGATCTGTAGTTTTTCTCGTTTTCTCTTCTCGTTTTTTTGTTTTCCCTTTTTTTTTTTTTTTCATTTTTCTTTGGTGGGTCTGAGTCTGAACCTGGATCTAGGGTCTGCTGGATCTGGGTCTAGATGTACGTCTAGGTCTAAGGTTTGGTTTCCACTGTTTCTTCGGTGCCTTTTTTTTGTCTTCGGTTTGCAGCGCCACAATTTTGGGTGATGATTTATCCGATAGGTGATACTGACGGAAGAGAAGGAAGCATAGAACCGATGAAAACTAGTTGCTGCAATGTGGCACAAGGTGGGTCGATGCAGCCTACTGCAGTGCCGTTGGTACAGTACAGCAGCAGTACGATGATACACTACGGTACACAGCAGTGGTGTATGAGCCTCCCCCCAAGCGGCGTTTTGTAAGGGGGGGGGTTCGCCGAGAAAGACCCCCCGCCAGTACAGCAGTGCAGTACAGTAGTTTATGGGCCTCTCCCCCAAGCGGCGTTTTGTTAGGGGGGGGGGGGGGGTTCGCAGAGGAAGCCCCCCCCCCCCCCCCCCCCCCCCAGTCATCAATGTGCAAAAAAGTCCGCCTCACAAGCGGTTCTTCACAGGATGCAGCTCGCCTTTCATGTGACTCGCCGAACACCTCGCAGCTTTTCGCGCTTGGTGCAAGCACACAATGTCTTTGCCTGGCCGGTGAGAACCCGACGTGCTCCGTGCTCCGTTCCGACACTGCAGGAATGTGGGGGTCTTGTGGTGATACGACTACTGCGTCCATGCATGACATGAGGACACACCCCTTGCGTCATGGGAGTGTTGGTTGCCAGCACAACGACCATTGGTGTATAGACCCCGATGACCCTCGGCATGCATGTCCTTTTCACGGGTGGGCTAATGTAGTAAGAATCAGGACCCACGATGGACCCAAAACTCGGTTATCCCCATGTGTTTTGCACAGCATATTTGGTCCTGATTCTTACCAGGTATTACATACCAGGTATGCCCACCCGGAAATGGGACGAACGGGGTGTGTAAATGCTACAGAAGGTGTTACGGTAGTAGCGATGAAGGCGATGGAACAGGAGGTTTGCCGTTACCAGTATGGCCGCGAACATAGTACGCGTTTTGGATTCTGGTGTGAGTATCAAAACGATTGTTATATTCACGGCCAGATTGGTGGGTGTAGGGGGGGGGGGGGGGAAGGGGCGGGGGTTGTACGGGTGGGTGTAACTTTGCTGGGCTTAACACGGCATCGTATAGTTCGTCATTTCTTTATCTCTCCTGTCTTGAGTGGTGGTGATGATGGACAGGGTTTCCAAGGATGTCGGGAGGGATGGGAGGGGGGGGGGAGGGGGGGGGGGGGGGTTGCACGGGTATAACGTTGCTGGGCTTTTCGCGGCATCGCGTGGTACTCTAAGAGTTATTTTCTCCCTGTCTCGAGGGACAGGGAAGAGATAAATGAAGGGATAATTGCGATGCGGGGGAGTCTGGCTTTTGACTCGCACGACTCAAAATGGAAACGGAAGCGGAAACGGAAACAAAAATGGAGGCAAAAAACGGCAGCGGAAAACGGGAATGAAATCGACAATCAAAATTGGAAATTGGGAGGGACAAGAACGGAGGGCACGGGCACACGTACGAACGGAGCAATTAGCGTTGTTGCGATCGGCCGATCTACTGACCGGTCTGCAGTGAATTAGGTTTACCATACGTACGTACGTGCTTGTAATTTTTGTCTCTTCGCTTTTTTTTTTTTTTTTTTTTTCTTGGTCGGGGTGTAGCGCATCTTATCCCTCACGGTGTAGTAGCGCGCTAAACAACAGATAGGCGTGATGTATCTTGTTTGTTTTTTATATATTATATAGTACCTGGTATTGGGCGGGTTTTGAGCTAGTGGTGGTGGTGGTGATGGTGATGATAAAGGTGGTGTTGCTGCTGTTGCTGCTGTTGCTGCTGTTGCGGCGCCTGCTCGTGGCTGCCGTAAAAGACTCTGTAACCCCCCCCAAGGCACGGTTCTATCTTCTTTTTTTTGCGACGCAGGGCGTTTGGCGTAGTTGCGGGAAAAATGACGGGAGAGGAGAGATGGAAGGCGGTACCAAAATGCGGGCGTGGAAAGGGGATGGAATGGGAGAGAGGATAGGGTGGACCGGATTGGGTTGGAATCGCCTATGGACCCCGCCAGGCGTTAAAACGAAAACGTATGCCCACCGTAGCACCACTACAACTAGTGGTCTCTTGATTGGTGCTTCATTATCCTTTTTCTTTCCTTCGTTCGTTCTTTATTTCATTATTTTTTCCTCTTTTCTTTATTAACAGTTGGTCGGCGACAGTTGGTTGAGTATCCTCTGCTGCACTCCCTGCGTGTCTGCCTGCCTGTACTGGCTTGTGCGGCTTTCTAGCTCTCCTGTGGGTTTTTCCGCTCTGGATTTTTTTTTCTTCTTTCTATTGGATAATTTGCATATTGAGTTTCGAATTTGCGTTTTGAGTTTGCGTTATGAGTTTCGGACTTTTGGATTTTGGATTTTGTGTTTTCGGTGGTTGGGCGTTATGGACGGATCTCGCCTCCGCTTGAACACACCATGCTTGCATTTTTGTACTATTAATACGACAGCACTACTCGGTTTGCCGTTCCTAGCGCGTCCGTCAAGGTGGGATCGTATCGGCGGTCGTTGTGACGGCGTTAGGGGGGGGGGTGGGCGGGGGTAGGGGGTAGGGGGACTCGCGGTTGAACACGCTTACGGCAGGATACCGGCTTGTAAATCCACCCCAGAAACTGCGCGCCATGTATCTAGGTTAGGCTTGCGTAGGTGGAGGGAAAGGGAGGGTGGGGGGGGAGGGTGGGAGGGTGTTTGATGGGGGGGGGGGGGGGGGTGCGCGGGAGAGGAGGCGTGTGGGAAGGGGGGGCGGGGGAATGCAGGCGGTGCGAGGGAGGGTGGGGGGGGGAGGAGGCGTATTCCCTTATTGCCTGCCTTAGCCGTTTGACCATTGACCACGCATCCTTGGGTATGAGGACAACGGTAGTTGCGGTGCTGAATAGCAGTGAGGCCGGTAGTGCGATAGTGCGGAAGAGCGTGTTTTTTTTTGTAGGAGGGGATTTTGCTCGGACAACAATGTTGAACCCGACTAACGGTGGAACAGACGACATGGGGAGCTTATCGTCTATCTGGAAAGTGCTTGGTCAAACTTATCAGGAGTGGTCGGGGTTGGGGTTGGGGTTACTGGGGTCTCTGCCACGCAGCAGTGTGTGATGCGTTGGTGTTGAGTTGGCTGAGGCTGTTGAATTGATTGGTCGGTGCGTTGGGTTGATTAGTCGGTCCGTTGGGTTGATTGGTCGGTCCGTTGGGTTGATTGGCCGGTCCGTTCGGCTATTTGTATGTCCATTGGTTTGGTTTCTGCCGGCGTTATGGTGATAGTTCTTGGCGGCGGATGATACGTGTACTATGTCGCATGCGCTGAAGAGCCGGAATTTTGCAACATACTCTGGTAGCGTTCAACCAATCGTATCAACTATTATGCGATTGAGTGAGGGACGAATTGATTTTGATTGGATGGAATGACATGGTTATTATGAGTGATTTGATTGGCCCGGCTTGGCTGGTGCTGACTGGTTGGCCTGACGGATGCTTCGCAGGCTGGGGCTCTGCTTGATAGTACTGTATGGGGGCGGACGGAGCGGGGGTGGCGGGGGTGATAGCGAAAAGAAAATGTGTTTCTACTGTTTCTTAGTAGCAGCAGTTTTTTTCTGTTGAATTTGCTCTTGACGAAAGCTTGGCCTGCGACGATCGCAAGGTATATACAGGCAATGCCAGAATATCGTACCTGATACGAAGTTGAATGCTATTACGTGCTACTTATCGAATGTAGGGCAGAGTGGCCTTCCTTATAGTGAGGAGTTTTAGGCGGGGGGAACAGAGCAGAACGGCCGAGGCTTGAATTTATTCCTGTTCCTGCTGCTGTAGTTCGCAGTGTATGCATGTATGTGCGTCTGCAGATAGACTCATGGGCGAAGGAAGAAAGCAGAAATCGTACTGTATACGTTCTGAGGCGGCCGTTATTTAGTTTCCTCCGAAAATGGCGGGGTGCTCTGTACGTGCCGGCGGCCAAAATGCACTTTTGGTGGAGATTTCACACGCAGAATCCTCAATGCGCCCACTCTGCCGATCTTCCTACAAGGTACCACCAAACACACGCTTCCCAAATTCCGAGGCGTAGGCAGGGGAGAGGGGGGGGGGGGGCGTACTCATTTGTTGCTTGCCTTATCTTGGGCAATTGACTACCTGGTATTGACCAACGCATCCCTTTAGAGACGGAGCAAGCACCGTTCCTACTCCTAATAGAGACACCTCCTAACATTTTGGCGCTCATTAGGTTGTTTCCATGTATTACATACCTGGTAGAGTTTTTTTGCTATAATGTTATCCCTTCCTGTTTGGCCGCCTGTGGTCACCATCCATCTCCTAGGATATCAATCGCTTTCTCGTTTTTGCCTTGGGTACCAAACTCCTCCATGTCACATTCGTCTATATCCCCTCATATCTTCTAACACATCCCGTTCCTCCTTTTATGTTTCACATTCTCCTACTATGTGAGTTCTACTCTGTGGCATTGCCAACACGAGCACATCTGTGCATCTATTTCCTCCTCCCAGCTACTACCGGTAAAAGCCTCTTTCTTCTTTCTGGCAGGTCCAGGTCACCTACACGAAATCTCAGTTCCTGCGTTTTCGCGAATAAGTCCATTGGGTCGTGCAAATACGTTTTCATTCCTATTCCTTCGCTCAACCCCCCGTATATCTCCAAGTCTTTTTCCGATTCCACCGTCTATCTTAGCGCTACCCTTTCCATTCTTCCTATCCTTCCTTCTACTTCTGCCTTATACCTCCCAAACTTCCGGGCGGACATCAAGTCTTCTTGGTTCCCCCCTATATGTCCTTCCATGTTTTCTCAATTACGCTATCCTACCTTGTTCCAGCTCGCCCTTTTGTGGCTTTCTCCCATACAGCTCTACCAGCTATATGGCTGGCAACCCCTTTCTTGGTATGTTCCTCACTTTATATTGCTGTTTCAACTTCCTCGTGTCTATTGGTCTTGAGTGGATGCATTATTACCAGTTCTGTTTTTAATACTGCTTGTATTACTAGTAATAGTCGTACTTGAGCGTCTTAGGATTTATTCAGCCACTCACTGCCATCTGTACTGTTTCCAACTGTTTTACGAGCTTCGCGTTCCCTTCTCGTACTATCGCATTCATCAGGATACATCTCTTAATCCTGGTGTCAAGGTGCGAATCTGTTAGGATCGCATCCATCTTGCCTACGTGTGCTTTTTACCCTTTCCTATTACTATTATTCCTATTGCTACTTTTTCTATGTTTGTATCTTGTATCCCAAGAGCAGTCTTTCGAAATCTCTACGCCAAGGTGCGCGTACTGGTCTACGATCGGCAATCATCTTCTCCCTTCCAACTGAAATTTACCGGGTTTACCTTATCTTCGTTACTAACAACTGCTGCGCATTTCTTGACGTCCGCCATCACCCTTCATTTCATAGTGTATCTACGAGCGCCTTCTCTGTTTGTTTCTGCAATCCTTCGGGGGTTTCTGATGTCCCCACGAAGTCATCCGCGTACATCAACCCCGACACCGTATATTCCCCTGCCGTGACTCCCTGTCTTGCTGTTTCGACTGCTACTATCAGGTCGTTCATATATATATAGATATATTGAATAGGTTAGGTGACAACGTACATCCCTCTGCGACTCCTTGTATAAAATATCAACATCCTTGAAATATATCCCCGTCCAGCATCACTGCACTTCTCTCACATTCCGTCATATTTTTCATCATTCTCCACATATTCCCTCTGATGCCTACGTATTTCCCGCACTTCTTCCACAATCCGGGGGGGTGTACCCATTGTTATGCATGGCCGTAGTCGTATGACCATAGACCCTCGCATCCCTACAATGTGCCGGGGCGGAGCACGACGGGTTTTCACCGACCAGGCAGGCATTGCTTGCACCAAGCGCAAAGCGCCGTGAGGTGTTAGACAGGGGAGGAATCATACTAAAATGCTGTAGGTTGGTTGTCATGGTTTCTGTTCAGGTTGGCAGTTCCGAACCGACGCTAACACCAACCACCACCACCACCACCACCATCGTGAGGTGTTAGACAGGAGGGGAGGAATCATACTAAAATGCTGTAGGTTGGTTGTCATGGTTTCTGTTCAGATTGGCAGTTCCGAACCGACGCTAACACCACCACCACCATCGTGTTAGACAGGTGGATGGTGTTAGCGTCGGTTCGGAACTGCCAATCTGAACAGAAACCATGACAACCAACCTACAGCATTTTAGTATGATTCCTCCCCTGTCTAACACCTCACGATGGTGGTGGTGGTGATGGTGGTTGGTGTTAGCGTCGGTTCGGAACTGCCAACCTGAACAGAAACCATGACAACCAACCTACAGCATTTTAGTATGATTCCTCCCCTGTCTAACACCTCACGGCGCTTTGCGCTTGGTGCAAGCAATGCCTGCCTGGTCGGTGAAAACCCGTCGTGCTCCGCCCCGGCACATTATAGGGATGCGAGGGTCTGTCATACGACTACGGCCATGCATAACAATGGGTACACCCCCCCGGATTGTGGAAGAAGTGCGGGAAATACGTAGGCATCAGAGGGAATATGTGGAGAATGATGAAAAATATGACGGAATGTGAGAGAAGTGCTGTGATGCTGGACGGGGATATATTTCAAGGATGTTGATATTTTATACAAGGAGTCGCAGAGGGATGTACGTTGTCACCTCACCTATTCAATATATATATATATCTATATATATATTAACGACCTGATAGTAGCAGTCGAAACAGCAAGACAGGGAGTCACGGCAGGGGAATATACGGTGTCGGGGTTGATGTACGCGGATGACTCCGTGGGGACATCAGAAACCCCCGAAGGATTGCAGAAACAAACAGAGAAGGCGCTCGCAGATACACTATGAAATGAAGGGTGATGGCGGACGTCAAGAAATGCGCAGCAGTTGTTAGTAACGAAGATAAGGTAAACCCGGTAAATTTCAGTTGGAAGGGAGAAGATGATTGCCGATCGTAGACCAGTACACGCACCTTGGCGTAGACCGAACCGACGCTCACGGGTGTTAGACAGAAGAACACGAGTCGAAGATGCGGATCCTCAAAACCCACTCCCACACCTCTCTCTGAACAGAAAGGCAAAAAGCCGGGAAGGTACGTTAAAAATTTTTGAAAGGAAGACCTAGCCTGAAGGGGCAGGAAGGAAATCGTCAACGCAAGCCATCGCCATGTCACCCGCTACGGGGGGGGGGGGGGGGGAGGCGAGGAAGATGCATGGAAAAGCAAAGAGTGAATATCGAAAACAAGAAGAAAAATAAAACGGAAGATAGATGCCAAAAACCACCTAAACCCGGACCACAACTAACTCTGGAAACGCGTCCTGTGTCACAAATTAGTGGCCAGATTACCCAGACCAGACCAGCCGCGCTACTGAGCGATAGGCAGGACAAAATACGAAAAAACCATCCCCAACGAAGGCAAAGAAAGAAAAAAAAAGAAAAAAGCCCAGGAACACACCTTCCTGCCAGAACCCCCCCCCCCGACCCAAAAGCTCGGGAAACGTCAATAAGTAGAAAAGCCACACCCCCAAAGAAAGCCCACGAAAACGTCAAGAAAAAAAAAAATCGAGAACAGCCGAGAAGCGAAAACCGGCTACCCACGGGGGCGTCTCGAGATTCATCTACGTTACGCTGGACCCCCCAGGCAACCGCGCTACTAGCCAAGTGAATTTTCAGACACCAAGAACCTCGTACAGCTTTCGTCAAAGTCGTGTAGCGCGCCGGAGAAAGAGGAAGCTTGATGGGTCCTGTGAAGGTGTTACCTACTGAGCTACCTGGTATAGGGGTAAAAAACCGATCAAATACCCAGTCCAGGGTAATCCTTAGAACACTCTCCCCCCCTCTGAACGGCGGGGTCTTTGGGGCGTCGGAACCGTATACGTCCGTACGCTGACGTACCCGCTTCGTTTCATTACCTGGGGAACCAGGGAGATGTGTTTTTTTTAGGTGTGCACGCGCAAGCGTTTCTGTAAAAAAAGAAACGTTCGAAGTGAGGTTCGAACCCGTGACCTGGACGACGTCAAATGTGAAGGTGTTACCTACTGAGTTATAGGGGTAAAAGATCGATCGATTACCCAGCCCGAGGTAATCCTTATAACAGTCCCGGGTCGTCCAAAACTCGAACCGAATATACTCCACCCGTCGGCGTAGTCGCGCTGATTTTCCCGAGCCACCACAGACCGCCGTTGCCCTTGTCCGAAAAGTGGGCCCCGTTGGGAAGCACGGTGTTGCAGTATCGGCGAAGCCGGTCGGCGTACGATACGCAGCCATAGCCGGGCGCCAGAAACCGCTCGCCGTTACTCCGAGAGAGCTCCCGTTGTGCCGCGCCGATTCTCATTCGGCGGTACAGGCGGTCGGTTTTGGCGGTGCTGGTTCGGGGTGCCGGCCAAGCATAGCGCAAAATTGCGTGGCGAGAAAGCTGAAGGTCTATTTCTCGTTCCCGGGATGGGCGGGATAATAGTCCTGTCTACTGAAGTGCGTCTCGTACATATCACCGCGATGGCGCCACCTCGACCTCGAACCGATTGGTGTCCGGTAATCTTTTCCACTTCGAATCGTTGAAGAGGGGTCGAAACGTCGTCCTGGGTAACGTGGTACGGGGAGGATTTCTTGGAGAAGTTGTTGAGCACGTATTGCGTCAACCCCGCTGGCAAATACTTCGGCATGCCGCCACGGTCGTGGGGGTTGTTGGCACAGGGCTTGCAGCGTTGAACTGATGCACGCCGGCGAGCACCCGCGCCGGGCATATCGGAAGGAAGATCCAAATACAGGAGCTTTGCCCCGAGAGGAAATCCGTCCGGGGCGTCCGCTGCGGAGCAGGGGCCAACTGCGAGAACTTTGTAGGGGCCTGTCCAGTTGAGGGAGAGTTTGGCCTTGAGGGCCTTGGCGTCCGTGTCGGGCTTCGCGCCCTGGTGGATGGTGGCCGCCGTCTTGTACACCCACGCCCAGCCGCCAACGTTAAATTTGGAGAGTGGACGCAGAGCGTCGGGGAGGGCGGAGTTGCGGTGGTTCACGCGAGCGGCAGTGAGGGCGTGGTGTTCGCGGACGATATCGTACGCGCGCTGCTGGCGATCCGTCGCCAGGTCGCAGGGCCAAGCTCTGGTGGCCGGCGACTCCAGCACGCTCGAAAATCGTGAGAGGGAGGCGAGGGTGCCGACCTCGTTGGGAGCTAAACCCGTGGCGGCACTGACCGAACTGCTGTACGCAAATTCGACATGAGGGAGCTGTTCATCCCGGTTGTTTTGGAGCTCGTTGACGAGCATTGCCAGCATCTGGGCCATCTTGTGGTTTACACGTTCCACCCCACCGTTGCCGTTTGGGTGGTAGGAGCTGGTGTCAATTTTGCGAAACCCCGAGAAGCTGATGTCCGGCGTGCGAAAGCTTGGAGCAGAACTGGAGGCTGTTATCCGAGAGGATGCTGCGCGGGCACCCCCAGAGAGGAATACACCGGTTGACGAGAGTGTTAGCCGTGCCCTCAGCGGTGAACTCTGCCGCAGTGACGGCGTACATGTCGGCTCGGGGGCTGAAACAATCAGTGAAAAGCAAGATGTAGGTATTTCCTCGAGGCGTCACCGGGAGAGGGCAGAAAAAGTCGACGCTGACGGCGATGCCGGGTCCTTCTCGCAGGAGCAATGTGATGATGGGCCGCCGGACCGTCTGCCGTGACGTTTTCCGTGCTTGGCCCTTCAAGCAGTTTCGTTATCACCACCGGGTGCAGATGCTCCTACCGATCCACCAGTAGTAGAAGAAACGTTCGAGCATACGTAGGGTGCGCGCGGTTCCTAGGTGGCGGTAAGGCGCGGAATGGCAAGCCTGCATGGCCCAGGAGCGCAAGAGCAGCGGCACATAGATGCGAATCTATAGGCTCGTCGTTCAATAAACAGGCCGTACGACCCACCGGGCGTAGCGTGTCTAACGCAAGGGGGGGAAGGAAGACTGCCGGACGAGTAGAACGATGCCCGCTTCGGTGGTGTACAAACGGCCTTTGGTGGCCAGCTCCTGAGCCTCCGGAAAGGGAGGGCGCTGGTGGGAAGGGAAACACGACAACAAGTCGGCTGGCAAAATTTCCGGCCGGCCAAGGGCTATGTAGCGCATAGCGTTGTTGCACGCGGGCTCGAAACCCGTTGTGATTTCACGCGCAGGTTCGAGTCCTGCCGTCGACGCCACTTGCTAAGATCAGCAGGCGGAACACTTTGTATCCCTGAACAGGTTTGCCTGTCGGTACTCGTTGGTACTCACGTGTGTTGTTTGCTTAGAGATAGAAGAAGATCAGCTTTATTATCCCTTTCGTGCACGAGGAGACTGAAACCAAAAGCTCGTGCGTCTCTGGAAAATCCCTGGTTTTCCCCCTAAGGTACGCCTTCGAAGTACTACGAATACGATCCCAGCGCCTGAACCCAGGTATTGACCGGGTTTTCAGCCATATTCAAGGCAGTATCAAAACATGAGTTCGAATCCCACCTTCACCATGAAAACTGCAAGTGACTTGCTTCATGTATGTCAAGGATCTCAAAAATACGTCTGTGGAGCACCAAATACTGGAACCGCGTGTTGGCGACACGCGTCGACCCGTATATCCGGTCCGTTCCAAGGGGGGAGAGTGTTGAAAGGGTCGATCTTAACGAGGGCTGTGTTTTCAGGGTTTTTTTTCCCCCTCGAAAATACTGAAAATTTGGGAAAATACTGAAAAAAACTGAAAACCACTCCTCGTTAAGATCGACCCTAAGGCTTAGGTTGGGCAGGCGAACGGCTAATATTTTACCAGTCAGTGCAAAGCCCAAGGGACTACTGGTATGTAATAAGATATTTTTTATTACAGTATTGCATCCCCAATCGGAAATAAATACTTTCAAGATCACAAAGTAAATAACGCAAACTTCCCGTTTCTACTCTCCCCCCTCCGCATACAGCAGTAGTAATAATAAGGTTATCTGAGTCGTCCGTCATGCAACTCAAACAATTCATTAGACCATCTCTTATGGCAAACCGGTATTGGTTTCTGGAAATCGAGGTTCCAGCACCTTCGCAGGCGTATATTTGAACAGGGAAAAAATGGCGAATCGGGACAGCTTTTCTTGAAGTCCCACCAGCCATTTTGCGAGAGGCATGCAACGCCGTTTGCCGTTTCTTCAAGCTAGCATTTTGAAAAATTGTCGGTACACTCCAGTTTCCTCTATTCAGTTTCGGACGCGATTTATCTGAAAAAGAGGCCATTTTTTCGGCTGAAACGTCGACATATATCTGAAAATGCCTTGTTGATTTTCTTGTCTGAAAATGACAACATCGTAAAAACCTCGAACGACACCCCTGGAGATGAAGAAAAACGGGTCTAGATACCTCTCCCGAAAAGACTGCAAGTATTCTGAGAAGAGCGAGCCTGATTCGGTCGGACTCCCTGTCTAAAATACGTGAAAGCTGTTGTAAGGATTACCTTGGGCTGGGTAATCGATCGATCTTTTACCCCTATAGGTCAGTAGGTAACACCTTCACATTTGGCGTCGTCGGCAGGACACGAACCTGCGCGTGAAATCACAATGGATTGGATAAGGATTACCTTGGGCTGGGTAATCGATCGGTCTTTTACCCCTACTATAGCTCAGTAGGTAACACCTTCACAAAACACGTATAAAACACAGTTTCGGGTAAGTTTTTCAGTTTCCTAAACCCTCCCATAAGAGATGGCCTTAAGCACGGAGAGTGCTTCATACGCGTTTGTTCGTGTAAATATGGAGAGTACAATAAATGCCAGGTGCTACCTTATACAAAAAAGTTACTCGTACTACTTACTGTAGGCTCATTATCGGAGAGCGTTTTTTCCATAATTTCCTGAGTTTGGAAATATTTGGAGATATATGTATCTATATACGGAGGCGTTCTGTCGCTATTCGTGAAACTCTCCAGAAGCAAAAACATCGAGTTCGTTAAATTTCACACATACATTTGGAAAAAAAGATCAGGAAAATATGGAAGAATGAAAACTTGCGCGAAAAAAATGTAAAAAAATTGGAAAAAGCTCTCCGATAAAATAATGACTCTTTAGACCATCTCTTATGTGCAGTCGGATTTGCAGTCACAGTTGGGAACGGTGCTATCAGCACGTTCGCACGAGCTTTCGCCCCGAAAAGGTGCGAAACTGCTGCTTCTCGTCTCAGAATGGCTTGGACTTTTCTCCAAGACCTATCTAGACCTGTTTCCCGCTTCTCCAGGTGCCCAGTTGCAGGAAATCATGTTCAGTACTTAAGTCTTCTACGATCCAACTGGGTCAAATACGATTGCGATCAGGGATCGGATCGGAAAAAGCGTATATTTTCCGATCTAATTGGGGATTACAATCGTATTTGACCCAGTTGGATCGGAAAAGCACCGGAGGTGATTTCCTGCAACTCTGGGCACCTGGAGAAGCGGGAAACAGCTCTAGATAAGTTTTGGAGAAACGTCCAAGTCATTCTGAGGCGAGAAACAGCAGTTTCGCATATTTTCGGGGCGAGAAGCTCGTGGTGCGAACGTGCCGATAGCACCAATTCCAACTGACTGCAAATCCGACTGCATAAAAGAAGTGGCCATACTGTTAAATTGTACGTACTTTCTTGCTATTTATACTATTAATACAGCAACCCAGTACTACTACTATATACTCGTACGAGTACAGCATACGAGTACGTACGCGAAAAAGCTGTTTTGTTGTTGGAACTCGTCGCGCGAGGAGGTTGCAAAGTCGCGCCTATATTTCTCAAACAGGATGATCGTCGTGTCTGCTGTGCTGCAGCGGACCAACTCGACAAACAGCCAAAAACAAATGGAACCCCCTGGAGCCCCCCCCCAAAAGTCGAAAACATCCACGAGCCACGAGTCGCACACACCGCGTTTTCATGTTGTGAATGTTGGTGCTCTCTACGTACCCTCTGATGAGTTCCGAGCTCGTGTATGCTGCTGCACCGCCGTCGTACCGGTAGGAAACAACTGCTGTACACCCGATCCATCTACGTACAGCAGTAGTACGATGTGCCAGTCAGTAAATCTGTAAGATCAAGTCGTGTTGTACAATACGTACCCGTGTCGTGGACCAGCTTGGTGGGGATCGCAGATCGGAATGGGGTAGCGAAAAATCCCCAACTCCCTCCTTCATGAGCCAATAACGAGAAGTGCAAACTCCAAATAGCCAGCAGCGAGCGCGGAAAAGAGACAGCGCAGTATTCTGCGCGAACAACAAACAACCACCTACCGTACGTCTCTCACAGTCGTGGGTACAGGAGTCCGACGCGTGCACAGGGGCTTACCCTCTGCTTTACAGCCAGCCGCGCACAGCTGCGCTGTAAATTTCTTCGTTAGTGCTTGTGCTCGTAGTATTGCTGCTGCTGCTGCTGCTGCTGGCGATCGTGCGTGTTATTTTCCGGGTTCAATCAATTTCAAAGCAAAATTCAAAAACCGCGCAGCGAAGAGGCCGTCTTTCCATTCTTTTCGACGCGGCGGCGGCGGCGACAGCAGCGGCGGCAGCGGCGGCGGCGGCGGAGGTGACTCGGTAGCAGTCAAGTACAAGAGGCAACGTGTGTCAAGCAGGCATCACTGCTGCAATGGCTTCCACTCCCCGGTGTGCAGTTATTCAGTCAGGATCGCAAGAATCAAGTACGAGTAGTAACTCGTTGGTTCCAGGGTCATCACCATCATCATCGTCGATGCCGGTACCACCACCGCTCACTGGACCAACACCACCACCAACTGCAGCAGCAGCAGCAGCAACATCAGCAGCAGCATCAGCAGCAGCACCAGCAGCACCAATATCCTCACCGCCACCGCCACCAACACCAACAGCAAAACCAACACCAACCACAACAACGACAAGACCGCCAATAACAGCGAAACCAACCCCAACACGAACACTACCAGCGAGCAACAACAAGCGGTCGCCTCCGCCCCCCCCCCCTCGACCCCAGCCAAGGTCGACCGCAAACGCCATCCGGAAACCCTGCACACCGTTGAAATCAGCTCCGGGATCAACTACAACAACCATGACCTTCCACCGAAACCGCGAGCAAGCCCAGCAGTGCTACGCCATAGACACCGAGATGGTCACAGTCGTCGGTCCTGGGCACCTGCCAGCGAGGCGGGTGATGGTGTCGGTGGGGGTCGTGAACGACCGACTGGAGACTATTCTGTACGGGAGGGTGGCCGTGCCGAGAGGCTGCGAGGTAAAGGACGGCACTTTCGCGAGAGTGGAAGGGTGAGTGAATCGCTGCCGGTGTGCTGCAACTAAAAAACGCGGCAGCAAGGCATGTGGAATCATTTTGGACAGCAGTGTTGGCCCCCGGACCCCGTTTTTACCGAGTTCGTACATACCAGGTACCTGGTACCTGGTATCGCCCCGGTGGTTCAAGTGGTTAACCTCGAATTCTACTTGTTTGAGTCCTGGGTTCGAGCCCCAGGAGGGTCGGACTTTGACTTTATTTGCAAAAATAAAAAAGGGATTCAATTGTTGAGAGCGCCGTGCAGCGTGGGTAGGCACAATTCGATGCGAGTCGACGAGGGAAGAAAAGGCTGAAATCTTCTCGCGATAAAAAAATGAAGGCATGTACCGTAGCGGGAAGGGGGGAGAAGAGCCTGCTATGTGACCCCGGATCTGAGTTACGAGTTGGAAGGAGAGAGAGAAGAAGATGTGCGAAGATAATGAATGGGATGAGAAAAAATATATATATATATATAATAACAACAGCGTTTTTTCGTTTTTCGTTGCGCAAAAATCTAGGCGGTTCACGGTATTTTGACGGGACGGAAAAAGCGGCAGCGGCGGGACGGAACGGCAAAACCGTCACCGAAGTGGTCCCATCATCTCGTTCCATCGACGAAGTCGCTGACCGTCCCCACTTACCGCCCCGCCCCGCCCCGCCGTCAAAGTCTGCCCCGTTGTATACTTCACCGTCCCGTCTCGTCGAAATAAGAAACATCCTCTTTTGTTGTACTTTACCGTTTCGTCCCACCGATACAATTTTTCCCGTCGGAAAATATCGTCTCGTCTCGTCACGACACCGTAAATTACCGTCCCGTCCCGTCATCTAAAACTGCACCTCTTTGGAGTCGTTCTACGATAGAGGTTCAGCCTAATTCTTCTGAGGCTCCTCACTTGAAGAGCTCACTACCTCACTCGGAAACTGACTTCAGCAACGAACCATTTTGCACCCCAATGAGCAGGCTCATAGCCCAAGTATAAAAAATCGTCATTTTTGGAAACGAGATTGGCCTTCCGATGATTCTGGGTTAAGGAGCCCCGTCATTCAGAAACCAATTCAGCGGAAATGTGCTATACCTCTATCGAAAACGCGTCTCTCTCCCGCCAACACAACTTGCCTCTTCCCGTCCAAGATACATTTGTGTGTGCCCGTCGTCTATTCCCGTCCATTCCCACCACGACATACGAAATTACGAAACTTCGAGTTTTGTCAATAAATAAGAAGTTGGATTTACCTTTTTTAATTTTTAGCAGAAGCTGTGGTGGTATGGATGTATTTATGCAAAGTAAGAATTACGCTTTCGAAAAAAAAAACTAGTATTCAGACCTATGCCAATGGAAACGCGAAGCCCAAAAGTTTTTCTCAAACATATTGCTTTCAAAGAACAGCCGAAAATTTCCTCGTACCGCCGCAGTGGGAAAAAAGAAAAAAACTGTTTGATTTTTGTTTTTTTTTCCCCTATCGGCTGCAGGCGGCGAAAATTGATTTTTCTAGTTGCAAATTGTCAACACGCTGATGGAAACCAGCTCGTGCGACGATCGACGCTCGATCTCAACATAGACCCAGCCCACGGCCAACCCGCTTGGTGTCCGGCAAGGCCAACGAATATAGATGACGGCCTCGAAGATATCAGGTGGATCCATGTCTAGGGGGCGAGAGCTTGCCGGCGGCGTCCTACGGTATCCTCCCAAACCTGAAAAAAAGTCAGTTTTTTTTGCCATTCGAGACTGATGGAGAAGTTTTGTCTTCTGTTTTGTGCACACCAGCGGCCAATTGTTATTTGATCATACGCCTGGCCAGCGCCCGCCACATGTCACCGGCCATTGTGTGATCACGGTGACCCTAGGGTGGGTCGGAGCCTCGAAAACAAGCGCACTCCGTTCAGAATTCATGACGCAGTCGTTGCCTTTGTCGATCGATGTCTGTCGAGGACTCGGAATCTCGCCGCTTCGAACCAAACATCCGCCGGAGTTTTTCGGAAGCCGATCTTGGCCCAACATCGGCCCCAGACTTGTTTTTTTTCGGGATTTTCCCAAAGTTTGGAACAAGAAACGTGCCCATGGCAAGCTGTACCTAACGGGTACCTTTGGAACTCGAACTTTTTATGGGAACTTTGCGTTTCCCTTGGCATGGGTCTCGCCTGCTCTAGAGGGTTATTTTTCGTTGTCCGTGGGGCTTTCGTCTGCTGTAGGATAGCATGCACCAGGCAGAAAAAACGTGAAACATCGTGCGGCCCGTGTGGTCCGCGTGTCGTTCCAGTATCATCACTGTCCACTATCCCCATCAGACGCAATTCGACGAGGGAAAAAATGGGCTGAGGTCTTATCGCGATAACAATGAAGGCATTCACCTTAGGGGGGAGGGGGAGGAAAAGAAAGGCCTGCCGTGTGTGTGACCCGGATCTGAGATACGGCTATTAATAGGAGGGAGAGAGAAAGGAAGGGCGGAAAATATATATGGGAGGAAGAAGAAAAATAAGGTTGACACCGGTGTGATGGGCTGAGTCGGGGTGGGTTCACGGGTGGGTTCTCATGATAGCGTTGAAAACACGCGGCGTTACGGCTATACGGTATCGGACAGAGTTTTGCAGTATGATATGGGACAAGCCTGACTACTGTTCGGGTTCACTCTGGCCTGCTATTGATCACTCACACACGTGTTGGGTTCACGTCAGCGGTTTTCTTGCCCCTCCAGAGCTTCAGAGCGAGAAAGGGCAGGCACTCCTCTTACAAATACGGCAGGAACAACACATACGGCAACGCCTCCACAACAGTAGAGGGGAAACGGACGGTGATACATACCATGACACAAGCCCACCTTGAAGTGCAGTACATGCAGACGCGAAGAAAATCAAGGTCCGAAATCCATCAGGAGGTTTCGGGTAAATGGATCGAAATTGCTGCGCTTCACAGCCCACTACTACGGCAGTAGCAGGACGCACGGTGGGCATGAAGCCATTAAGTAGAATTTGGAAGAACACAAATCGTTACACAGATGGAAAAAAAAAGTGGGCATGACTTTGGATGGGCACCAGAACTGTTTTTCGGGAAAAACGAACACGGAATGGGAGACATTGTTTTCACATATGAAAAACAGGTTCAACCGTTTTGGTTCGGCAGGTATTATAAACGCCTCCGAAATATTGAAAACCACTGATGGTTTTCCGATTTTCCTCGATTTGCACTTTGTTGTGTACTGAGTGCTTATCTTGTTACATTATTTACCTTGTTTGCCCAAGGTTCACGCGGTCATGATTATGTTGACACTGTTCATTGCTGCAGGCTTGTTTTGTATGAAATTGGTGTGCGTGCTCTAAGAATGAACAAAAAATTTACGAACCAGGAAAGTTTTTCTTTCGTTTTGTAAACCTACTTATTTCAACCGCCTTCCGGGGTTTCCATAAACCGGGGCTTACCGGTTCCACTTTATCCGGTGCCCATATCTAGTCATGACCCGAGGTCCGAATGAGATGTCCCCCGGGAGAAGCATGCCTGTGGTCTCTACGAACTCCTGGCTGTCACATAACCATCTCGTGCGCCTCGTGCCCTCAACAAGTAAGACCAGAGGGTAAGTATAATCACGACCAGGTTTATTTTAAAATGTGTCGATTTACCTATCCCTACCAGTCTGGACTATATCAGTAGGGGTGTGCGAGCTACACCACATCGCGTACCTGGCGTGTAATTTAGTTGGGCAAGGGCGTTTTTTTGAGACATTTGACATGTATTTATAGGTCAATTCGATCCCGAACAGTATTCCGAAACGGTACTTGAATAGTCCCACTGTAAGAAGGGTGTGGATGGGGCGAGGAAATACACGGTACCTCGTAGCGAGATACGTCGATCATGTTGCACTACCTGCTGGACTGCTGGACCGCCCGGTCAGCGCTGACTTTACTCAGCGATCTCGCAGATGGTGGTATATAATCAACAAAATACATGTCATAAGAGTTCGTGGAATCTCTTCGACTTGGCAACAGCGATCTCGGGGCCCTCCCCTCGCCAAACGCCACTGTCGTCTACAGTAGAGGCACACTATCATAATCATTCGTACGACATACGAGTGCATAAAGTTGTTTGTAGAAGCGGCATCCGTAACGCCCCCGACACGCCTCCTCGACAGAAGCGGGGATACCGTAACACAACCCCCGTTCGACCGCAAACGCCCCGCCGTATCGTTAGGGGGCTGTGGGCGAGCTGGGAAGAGGGTATTCCGGCCTCATGCGTCTCGGACTTGGTTAAGCGGCACGCGTCTTCTGGCGGCATCGTGGTGGGCTGGGAGGTGCACGGAGACCTAGAAGTTATCGGTTTTGACGAGGTCAGTGTTACGGCATCCCCTCTCCGCCGTTGCTACTGCATTATGACCTGCAGTCAAGCGTCCCTCCATCATACGCCTGGCGGGCGTTTTTCGCCTGCCTATGTGAGGATCGTCTCGCCCCTTCCTTCAGAAGGCATCCGGCGAGCAAGCAAGAAAGTATTTGCAAAAGGCTGTAAGTTCCAAGCACCCGTCAGGCGCCCGGCCTGAGCAGAGCCAGAGGCACCCCTGCGCTGCAGTCTTTCGGGTCCCTAGGTCCATCGTGCCCTGTGCTATCTATCACATCGGCCGACCATTTTTCGTTGTTGTGTTTTTTTGCGTGTTTGTGTGTGTGTGTGTGTTTTTTCTGTCAACACGGCATGTGTGTTGACCCATTTAGGACTGACTGCGCTCCGGTTGTGAGGCTAAACACATGAAATTAGTGTAGATTTTATAGTTTTCTGTACAAGCGGTGCACTGCACTGCTGAAAGGGCTACGTAAGAGCTACCTCGTAGATAACCACAGTAGCCTACTGCTTGTAGATAACAACAGCAACCTACTGCTTGTGTTTTGACCGTTCACTAGCGACTGCGGTATAGGCGGCCTATTTAGTCAACGCTGTGTGTGATAGCGCCGTGGATTGGCTGAAAACCAGGGAAACTATTTTTTCCCATGTCATAGCTCCACGCTCCGCGCCATCGAAGGACGCAGGGGACTCCCACGCCCCCCCCTTCCGTCTCCCCTCCCCTTGGCCGAAGGTATGACGGAAATAGACGAATGTGACACGGAGGAGTTTGGTACACTAGATATCAGCTAGAAACCGATCGCTATCCTAGGAGACAGATGGTGGCCACAGGCGGTCAAACAGAAAGGGGAAAACGTCAGCAAAAAGTTTTTATGTAATATCTGGTACATGGGAGCTACGCGCTGAGCGCCCAACTGTTGGAAGTGTCTCTAGTAGGAGTAGGAACGGTGATCCGTCTCCAGTACGCCTCCCCTGGTATATATATATATATATTCGGAGGATGCAGCTCTCACCCTTCATGCGACTCGCCCAACACCTATCGGCACTTCGCGCTTGGTGCAAGAAATGTCTGCCTGGTCGGTGAAAACCCGACATGCTCCGTCCCGGCATTGTAGGGATGCGAGGGCCCATGGTCATACGACTAAGGCCATGCATGACGTGTGTACACCCCCCCCCTTCCCTCTCCCTTCTTGTCGACCACGGGAGTTAATTTCTTTCCCCCCCCACCCCCCCGCTGCATCGCCGATAGACAATGGACCCCCCCCCCTCCCGTTCCTTCCCCCTCCACTCGACCAGGGGAGTCCACCCCCCATCCCCCCCGCGCCGTCGAAATTTCGATGGGAAACCCGCCGTAACCCCCTCCCCTGCACGCCGCCAAAGGACAATGGCAAGCCCTCTCCCATCCCGTCCTCTCTCCCTTCCTCTCATCCAGGGAAAAAAAATAATGTATCCCCCGTCCCCCCGCCGTCCCCCCGCCGCTGCCGCCGCCGAACCGTCTGGGCGATATGGGGGGACACATATTGTAGGCAGCCAGTCAGGTGAAAAGTGGAGAAAGAGAATGCCTGTCCTTGGATAGATCCTTGGACAGGTCAAAGGAGATATCTTCAGACAGATCCTTAGACAGATCTTCAGACAAGTCCGAAGAAAAATCCTTGGACAGGTCCTTAGATAGACCCTCAGGCACACCGTTAGACGGCTCGAGATCACTGCTCAGCGCGGCGCCTGCCTCTTCCACCGGGCCCAGCGGTGCCCCCCCCCCTCCTCCTCCTCCTCCTCCTCCTCCTCCTCCACCTCCTGCGGGTTCGCACCCGGTAACGGTGCCTAGCGGCAGCGGTGGCAGCGATAGCGGTGGCGGGGGTGGGGGCAGTGGTAGCGGCGGTGGCGGCCGTAGCGGTAGCAGCGGCGGTAGCGGTAGCGGTAGCGGTAGCGGTAGCGGTAGCGGTAGCGGTAACGGTAGCGGTAGCGGTGGCGGTGCCGGCGGCGACAGCAGCGGCGGCGCTTGCGACAGAGAGGGGGGCGGCGACATAGGCACGTTGCCGCTGAAGTCTCCGTCTAGGGAGCAGCTGGATGGTGGTGGTCGAGGTGGTGGTTGTGATGGAGTTCCAGGAGGCGAGACCTGGGCAGGAAAAAAGGGGGGTGACATTTTTCGCGGAGGGGGAGGGAAGAGGGTCGCCGCCGCCGGAAGAGGAAAAAGAGGAGAGGGAGGAGGAGAAGGAGGAACGGGTAGTGAAGGAGGAGAAAAAGGAGGAGGAGGGGGAGGAGATAGGGGAGAAGGGGGAGGGGTAGCAGAAGCAGTTGAAGGAACACGGGGGACGTCGTCGGGAGGTGTTGACGGCAAGGGCGGCGGGGAGGGGGGTAAGAGAGAGGGGGAGGGGGAGGGGGGCGGGGGGGGGGAGGGGTGACGGTTGCCGGGAGAGGGTAGCCGGAAGGGAGGGAGGGGGAGGGCTGAGGGCGGAAGAAACGGGGCCTGCTGGGGTGGAGGAGGGGGGGATGACGGTGGTGGAGGTTACCGATCATTTTCGGACGATGAAGGGGCTGAAGTGCACCCTTGCGGAGGCGTACGCTTGCTGCTTCGACCGGGTGGGGGAGGTGAGGGGAGACATCGGCCTAGAATTGTGAGAAACAGAATAGGAGAAACCCGCTTGTAATTTTCGATACGATGAAAGGTAAAACGAAGAAAATAAAAACAGAAATCGCTTGTATTTCTGTTTTTTCGATGCGATGGTTGTGCGTCAGCGCTACATACGTCAACCATGGGAATCTGCCCACAGAGTGAACGAACAAAAACATATTGCAATACGGGATGCAAGTGATAATATTGTGTTTTTCAACAGCTTCATTGGTACTGAGGCGTTCTTAAACAGCTTTAATTTTTTTAGAAACCCTGTGCATTGGGCTAAGAGCAACAGACGCAAGGACAGCAGCGCTCTGAAAACGGGCACTGCGACACGCGGGTTGTGATGGCGTTGCATCAATAATATAATACACCCCGCGGTTCGGCCTTAAAAGGTTAACTCTGGACACGAAAAGTGCTTGCATTCAGCGGTAGCAGAAGTGTTGTTGGGATCTACGTTAAACCTGTAAATCGGCTCAACATTCACCCCGCCAGCACCTGTGTAACTCTTTTAAGACCGCGGTCCCGTTTTGGAGACAAACTACTCGAGATTTGACTGGTTTGTCCCCAAAACGGGACTGCGGTTCGAAAGGGGTTACTTAACGCACACGTCCCCTGTAACACCCTCTTGACTAGAAGGCCATTTTTTATTTTATTTCGAAAAAAAGGGGGCCCACAACGCTGCCACGGACGCGCGGATGGCAATGGAGCTCTACAACTTGTGGAGGCGGGCGGGGGAGCCGGGGAAACCCCTCGGCCTCCCCCTTTCGTTTTTCGTGGTCAATTTTCACTCCTTCAAGCCGAACTGGAGCCGCCTATCGACGCTGTGGGATGTGCTGCGTCCGGGCGCGGGCGTAGGGGTGGAGGCGGGGGGCCGGGGGAAGGTCGGGCGAGGGCAGGCGTTGGGGCGGCAGACAGCCATCGAGGCGGATAGCGGGAGCAACACATACAAGTGAGTCAGCCTAAGGAAAAAATGCCACGGGGGGGGGGGGAGGGGTTGATGGGGGGGCTCCCCGGGGGGGGGGGTGGGGGGGGGTACTCGATATCATGCATGGCCGTAGCCGTGTGACCGGGGGGGGGGTAATACCGCTCCCAGGGGAAGGGGAGGGAATGATTTTCCCCTTTGATGGTGGTCCATCACATCATACGATGACGACGTATTTTCTCTCAAACGTCAGCTTTTGGTGACTTACTATTGCGGGGGACCATAGTATATAGGACCAAATATTGTGAGTAAAAATAGGTAAACATATAGTTTTTGGTGTAGACCATAGGTCCTATTAACTATGGTCCCCCGTAATAGTGTAATTGAGCTCTCCTTCCAACCCTTTCATAGGACCGCAGTCCCGTTTTGGGGGAAAAAACCAGTCAAATTCTAAGCAATGTATCCCCAGAACGGGAGTGCAGCACTGACACACTCACCCCCATCGCAGCACGCGTCAAATGGCGTCGTCGGCGGGGCTGTTTATTCTGTGTGTGTGTGTGTGTGTTTTTTCGCTTGACGCGCGAAATTGATACAAAAAGCTCCTCTGCTGTTGTGACGAAAATCCCTATGTCACACGACTACGGCCATGCATGCATGAGATGGAGTACATCTCTCCTATCGAGTACACCCCCCCCCCCCCCCCCCCCCCCCCGCTTCGAGCCCCCCCCCCCCCCCCCCCCATATTGATTTTCTCTCCCAACAACGACGAGGCTGATCACGGACGATGCGATGCGCGTCTACCTCTTATAGAAACCAACAAATCTCATCGGGAAATATTTTTGCGGGGATGTTTCCGAAACCATTCCGCCTTCGTTCTTATTACGGGGGACCATAGTTAATAGGACCTACGGTATACATAAAAACCTATATATTTGACAATTTTTACGAACAATATTTGGTCCTATTAACTATGGTCCCCCGTAATAGTCGTTGTGCCCCCTCTCTTGCTGGAGAAAAAAACGGCTCCAGGAAATTCATCACATCGGTGTGTGTTGTCAACATTGGTGTGTGTTATGTTGCGCGTTTTTGTTCGTCAGCTCGGCGGAAAGCTCCGCAACCTCCTCCTCTTCCACGCCCACGCCCCGCCCCTCCCCCCGCTCTCCCCAGGCTGTCGTTTCGGAGTGAGAGGGAGAGAAACGCCTACCTGGTGTCGGTGGAAAACCGGATGGCGGCGGCAGGCGTGGAGTGGGGAGCCGTCAGAGAGTTTGTGCCTGGGAAAAGGGGGGGCGGGGACGGTTACCAGCTGTCCTGCAGGCTGTTCAAAATGCACGTGTTGGAGCACGAGCGATGATTGGCTTGCGACTGGTGGTGGTTGATTGTGGTTGGTGAATTGGCCTGCGATTGGCGGGTGGTGATTGGTTGCCTTCGGTGGGTGGTTAGTTGGTGGTGATTGGTGGTTGGCCGCTGGCCTGACGATTTCGGATGGGCTGCGCCTGCTGGAGGTGTTCGAGTGGTGGTTTGGTGAGTTGGAGTTCGGCACTCGTTCCACCCAATGGTTGAAGCACACTGACTGTGTACGATAATAAGGGGCAAACGATAGCAAATGGATGATGCACTCTGGTCGGCTTTGGGGTGAGGGTCATGATTATTCGTTTTTTTCGTACCGTACGCAGTGACCCTCAACCATTTCCTCCAATGAGTGGTAAACTGCCCCCCCCCCCCCCCCCCCCCCCCTATTGTGGTCGTTGAGCGTTGGTCGGTCGTGATTTGATTGGCGGTTGGCGATTTGCTGGCTTGATGATCGGCTCGCTGCCGGCCGGGATGACTTGGAGGGGTCGTGCGCGCTGGAGAGCGAGCAGCGGTTGGTGGTTGAGCGGTGAAATTGGTATTTGACTGCTGTGATTGGCTGGCTGTTTGCCCAACGAGTCGGAGGGACGATACGGGTCGGAAGGGTTGTTGGTGCTACTGCTGCCCCAATGCGCCGAAAAAAAACGGATTTAATGAATCGGTTGTGGCGAGAACGCGATTGGCTGCGACCTGCGATTGGCTGGCTGGTGGCCCGACGACACGGATGGATGGAACCTAGTGGAGTACGAGCGGTGACTGGTGATTTGGCGGTGAGATTTTTGGTGATGGTAGGTGATTGGTCATTGGCTGGGGGTTGGTTGCCTCGGCGACTCGGATAGACGGCACGGGCCCTGCGGCGGTGTTGGAGCCACTGCTGCTGTGATACGTGAAGCCGTATCACACTAGGGTGATAAGATGTATCACACTAGGGTGATAAGATGTATCACATTAGGGTGGTAAGATGTATCACACTAGGGTGAGCAGATGTATCTCACTAGGGTGATGAGATGTATCACACTAGCTAGGGTGATAAGATGTATCACACTAGCTAGGGTGATAAGATGTATCACACTAGGGTGATAAGATGTACCAGGTATCACACTAGGGTGATAAAATAACCTACCCCCCATGGGGAGAATTTCGGAGCCGATGTTCTCCGAAACAGGAGGGGCGCACATTATTAATAATACAAGGGGGGCTCCAATATTTTTGATGATGCGTTGCTGTTGTAGGCGCGTGCACCTTCCCCATTTTCGCAAAAATAAGAAAAGCAGCTTCGAAATTTGCCCAAGGGCGTGTGTTATCATGCATGTTACGTACCAGGTAGACGGTAATAATGTAACCGAAAACACGGATTGAATCTTGTTCCGAGCCGTGATTGACTCGTGATTGACTCGTGATTTTGGCTGGGTTTTGGCCCGACTACCACTAGGATCGTAGATGGTGCTCTTTGCGAAGTACGATATTAGGGATGGTTCGTGACTGACTGTGATTGGCTGGCTGATGACCCGACGACTCTGATGGATGGTGCCGAGCGGGCGGTGGAGCTAGTGCTATCGTTGCTGCAGAGGTATCCACGGGTCGATTCAGTCGGCAGGTCAGGTCGGGCCGGGTCATCTAACCCGACCCGACCCGACCCGTGGCATTTTCAAGACCTCTAAGATCCGACCCGCGGGTCTGGTCATGACCCGTGAACAGCCTAGAAGAAGATGGATTGGATCGGTCGTGGAAAAGCCTCGAGTGGCTGTGATGCTGTGATTGGCTGGCTGTTCGGCTGTTGGCTGGTGACCCCGACGGCCTCCATGGATGTCGCGTGCTGCACGGTACGAGCGGTTCTTCGTGATTGGGCGGCGATTCGAGCTGCCGACATACGCGGGGCACGTACAGAAATGGTCCATCTCGTGGAGTGCCGATATGCATGCACCAGCCAACGATACCGGCACTATACATAGCGGCAGCCGGCGGTACAGTCCTCCGCACACTGTATGCCACGCCGGTGAATCAATCCCGTCTGTGCCAAGGGATTTTCACAGGCACTCTTCTTGTGGCGGACACAGCCCGCACTAATCAACCTGCACTATTAATACTGTAGAGGGGCCACCGCTGCACCTTAAACTTGCGTAAAAACAAATGGTGTGCCGATTTTAGGGCTTTTTTCCGAGGCCGATGGGGTTCGGGGTTTCTATGTTGTAGAACGGCCTACAGTAGGTAAACATGATAGGGAATTTTCCACCTCTAAAACCCCAAGAGGGGACTTTTACAGGGGGGAAAAAAAATGACGATAAAAATGTGACGATTTAAGGCAACCGTTGTAGCCACTGCGTGATTGGGGGGTGATACAATCGTTGGTGTCCGGGTTGCAATGGTTGAAAGCAGTCGTACGGCACGGGGTGCGACATGATTCTAGCCGTTACTTTTTGTTTTCCCCCCAGCATCCGTCGGCAGAAAAGAAAAGAAAAAAAACTTTGGGACGGGCGGGAGCCATACATGTATCTCGAGTATTTCATTCACGCGTTGTCATGCAGCTCTTCTGATAGTTTAGGGGATATATGGGTATCTAACTGACTACCGGATAACAAAAGGGGCAGTATGGGGCAGGCCCGACTACTGTGATGCAGGTCGGCCTAGACGTGTGTACGTACTCACAGAGATTGATGTCTTATCTTGATGATTCCCACTTTCCTGGCTCTCAGAGAGTTCTCAGAACAGGGGGGGTAATATATAAATTATTTGCGTGGCGCGTTTCATCAGAAACACGCCTCCTCGACAATAGAGGGAAACAAGATCATGAATACCATGACACTCTCTCCTTGCTCCAAACACCCACTCCACTTCGCACACATGCCCTATCCCCTACCCCGGCAAGCCGCGTGTTTTTTTTTTTTTTTGCCTTGCAGGGGTATATAGGACGTTATTTTCTTAGGCTCTTCTCACCTAATGAGCTCCCCAACACCCCGCACACAACCAGACGAGACCTAAAAATCGATACGAACAATCCCAGCGTGGCCTCCTTGGCATGCGGCGAATAGCATCGTTTTTCTTTTTTTTTTCGATCACTTTCACCAGCAGAACTCGTACCTGGTAAGAGGTTTTACCCTCAGCGATCTTCTGGACAAGACTTGGTCACAGGTCAGGTGTCGTCCCTTCTCCCCCCCCGGTACGTGCCTTCATTTTTATCGAGCGTACCTATTGAGATTACGGGGGACCATATAAAATAGGACCTACGGTACACACAAAATCCCACATATTTCGGTATTTTTACAAAAAATATTAGGTCCTATTAACTATGGTCCCCCGTAGTAGTTGGGTTCAGCATTTCCACTCCTCGACGACTTTCATGGGGACGTTGCCAACTCGCGCTTTCCGCTCACATTTTTTATGCATAAAAAAACTCTCGTACGAGCATGCACTCGGTGGCTCGAGCCCACGAAACTGATCTTAGTAGGCACGCGGACCACCTACATATCAAGGTTGATATTAGTGGGATCCCGACAATGTTTCCGAGGTTTTCTTCTTTCGGGAAAGTTATGAGTGATCCATGTTGAAGATCATGCTGCACATTGTCGGATGGCAAGAGAAATAATAATAATAATAATGTAATGGGTGATACCTACCGGGTATTTTTTTTCTGACGCTCCTCGCCCCGCTTGAGGAGCTCCTTAACCCACCCAAAAAACAAAAGAACAGAAATTCGAGAAAAAAAAGCTAAAAAAAGTGAAACCCATCGAAACGATCCCAAAGCCTACAGTAGCTGCTACTTACAGTAGGCGCCTACAATACTGCTGTAACAGTAGGTGCCTACTGCTGTAACAGTAAGTAAGTGCTGTATGTATATAACGCACAACACGGTAAAACGCGGATGGTATTCCAACGAGATTGGGCTAAGGAGCCACGATACAATCGTGAATGTTTGGGCCAGATAGTCCTACACGACCCCTGTCCTAACACGCCCCTATACCCCCCTGGACGTAAATATAAGGACCGTGTAGTGTTCCTATTTACACCCCCAAGGGTGCTTACATTCCTGTCCTTAGTTCCTCAGTGCCCTTGACCCTTTTAGGGCAACCTGCAGTCCCGTTTTGGGGGCAAACTACTTAAAAACTAAAATGGTTTGCCCCCGTAGACGGGACTGCAGTTCCGCAGTGACCTTAAGGAGCCCCCCCCTTCAATCATGAAGGGTCTGGCCAAAAAGTGTTGCATCTCTGGTAGCACGCATCCGATGCTTCTATTGTATGTAGTCGTTGCTTCAGGTTTTCGATACCTTTTCACACAGCGGACCGATCATGATCTTCCGATTGATCAGATAGATCATCTGCTACTTAGATCCCACTCTGCCGTTCGTTGTGAGATGCTCTGCAGGATCTATGTACGAAGTATCTGTAGAGTGCAGATCCACTCTAGTCCGGAAATATGTCCTACAGCGTTAGATCGTGCAGGTTGTTATACACGGCCCCCACCCGGCAACGTGGCCTAGATCATACAGATCATGCAGATCATCTGCCCTGAAAGATCTAGACCGTGAAGTGGCAATCGATGATCTGTCCGGGGTCCGCATCTTTTCCTGCTGGAATTTTGTCTCAAAAAAAAAAGAGGGCTGTGACTTGGGCGGCGAGTGAAGCCGACTATTCATAGTCACTAGTTGGGTGGCGAAGAAAAGCCAACTAGTCGTTAGTTGGGTGGCGAGTGAAGCCAACCAGTTACTCGTTGGGTGGTGAAGTAAGCCAACTAACGGCTAGTCATTAGTTGGGTGGCCAAGTAAGCCAACTAACAGACAATAATGTTTGTCGATAATAACACACAGGTCGAGCCACAAAAAAAAACGTGCCAGTCAGACAAAAAAATGACTTGCAACTCGGCGAGTTTCCCGCGCGCAAAAAAAAATAGTACACCTACGAGCCAACTTAACAACTGCAGTCGGCGATTATGGTCAGCCAGCTATCTAGCCAACTGATAAACTGCTCGGCGACATGTAGTCAACCAACTAAATACCAAGTTGGCGACTGACTCATTTGCAGTCAGCCAATAACCCACACCCCTACAAACTACAGCACGCAACAAAATCGCAGAACTTGAGCCAACTAGTAACTAGTCGGCGACTTTTCTTAGCCCCTTCGGGTAACTAGTCGGCGACTTTTCTTAGCCCCTTCGGGACCCCCTTTGACAGCGACCGAAGCAATGGTTGGTTAATTTTTGGTGTTGTCAACCATCTACGAAGCAGCGTGGGCGCCCGGAGTAGGTTTAGCAGTTTGGGAGAAGGGATCTTTAGGGATGTTTTTTACTTGAAAAATGTGCAGCGTGGTCTGCACTTCGGAATCGTCGACCGCAACTGAAAAATTTCCTGGTTCGATGCAAACTCGGCGTAGCCGCGTTTATGGCGAGTTTTGGCCCGTTTTGGCTGCGGTTTGGGGTCAGGGTTAGGGTTAAGGGTTAGAGTCGGGGGTTGGGTTGGGTCTTCGCCCGTACCTTGATCCCCAACAGGAACCAAAACACCCGAACAGCCTACCAGCCTAAAGATCCCTTCTCCCAGATTGTTAAAGGTCCTCGCTGTACGGGTAGAGGTTCATGACGTCCGCCCGTGCCCTTCGGCTCGTCGCATCAACCATTGTAACCCCGACACCAACCCCAATCACGCTGTCACCGGTTTTGATAAAAAATGGCCCTGAAATTCATCCAGTGGGGCCGGGGGGGGAAGGGGTACTCCTTATCATGCATGGCCGTAGTCGTAGGACCGTAGACCCTCGCATCCCTACGATGCCGGGACGGAGCACGTCGGGTTTCCACCGACCAGTTGCTTGCTCGCACCAAGCGCGAAGCGAGACGCGAGGTGTTGGGCGAGTCGCACGAAGGGTGAGAGCTGCATCCAGCGACGAATCGCTCCTGAGGCGGATTTTCTTGCATGTGGATGACAAGCGTCTATTAATAATAGTTTATTTAATATCTGGTGTGGCCACTTCCAGAGACAGTGATGGGGTTTACTATGTAACTGCCTCGTGGGTGCCTTACCATACACACACTACCAGGTACGTGATACGATCAAAATCATCCCATCGCATCGGGGGGGGGGGAAGTTGTCTCATCACCCGTGTGATACGGTACTCCCCCTCCGCCGTCTCATCCGAAAAACTCGGACTCTAGCCGCCTCTGCCGCCGCCGCTAGCTCTCTCCCCCCTGCAACGCCTCTTTGTAAGTCGAACTCCTCTCCTTCTTGTTCCCCTGACCCGTTCTCGGCGAGGTCTATTTTTTTCAGGTCGAGCTCCTCTCCCCCCTCCCAGCAGTCGCCGCCAACGCCGAATCTGGGCGCGCCGAAAAATCCGTCCACGTTGCTCCGTCGCTGCTCGAACGCCATCAACGCCTCGCCATCTGGTTTCAATAACGCCTGCCCGCAAGGAAAACAGAGGGGGGGCGGGAAGTGGGGTTTGGGTACTGGGCTGTTGATGTTTTTTTGTGGGAAAGGTGTTGTTGTTGTTGTTGGCAGTGGTGTTGTCGGGGAGGTGGTGTTGTTGTTGGTGTTGGTTGGTGTTGGTTGGTGTTGGTTTTGTTGGTGGTTTAGGTAGTGGTTTAGGTAGTGGCGTTGTTGGTGTTGGTGTTGTTGGTGTTAGCGTTGGTGTCCGGTGGTCTTGACGTTGAGGTTGTAATTATTGGAAGTGGTCGTGGTGGTATCAGTGCTGTTGTTACTGCTGTCGCTGCCGATTTGCTGCCGTTTTTTTGCTGTCGTTAGCGTTATCACAGCAGCAGCTCTCCCACTGGCTCATCGGACCGATCTAGCCCCCGTGCCCGCGGAACCCCGCAGACTTGAAAACGAAATTATGCTCTCGTCTGCTCCCCCGCCCCCCTTGCCGCATCCCCCACTCTTAGCGGTCACCACAGCTGGCGGTCGAATTAGACAACCTTAACTCCGCACGCAAGGAAACCTATCGTACCAGGTACCTGGTATATGTCTATGACGTAGTGCGTATAAGGTTATGCCCCCACAAGGCAGTGACATAGTACACGCATGATTGTCTTTGGGAAGTGGACGAACCAGAAAAAAAAAAAACGAACGAACCCATTATTTATTCGAAGCCGTCATCCATTAGCGAGAAAGTCCGCCTCGCAAGCGGTCCTGAGCAGAAGATGCAGCTCACCCATCCTCATGCAGTGCAAACTCGCTCGCCGAACACCTCATGTTTCGCTTGCTTCGCGCTTGTTGAGAGAAAAAGAAGAAGCAATGCCTGCCGCCTGGGGGGGTGGAAACCCCCCCCGACGTGCTCCTCCGTACCGGCACGGGTCAACGGGCCCAAGCGCCAGTGGTAACAGCAGCCTGCTCTGCTGTTGCGACGGGAGCTGTGGGATAAATTGATGACACACGACACGAAGTCTGAACGTGCAAAGCGTGGTGAGCTCATGCTTTATTTTTACCAATCCGCCGAAGGATGAAAAAAAGGGGGGGGAAAGAAGCATTGCTGTAGGGATGCCAGGGTCTTCTGGTCATAGGACTGCGACGGCCATGCATGGCATGAGTGCACCCCGAGTGGCGCTGGATGCTGGATATAGCAGCAAAACCAAGGAGGCGTGTCAAGAGAGGGGTATTATTTTTTGGTGACACTTCTTGGTCGGCAAAATTCTGACTGATGGGACACTGGGGAACTACGGCCCAATGTAGTTTTTCAGTCTTTACTGCATTTCGATGTACAAAAGCTCGCTGCAGGCCATGGGGATTTGACTGCTCGTCGGGTTTATGTAAAGCGTACAGAATTATTATTTAGACTCGTTGTGTTGCTGATATACTGGGCTCCTCAAGTCAGGAGTCTCGAAAAGAAAAGAAGAAAGAAAGAAAAACATGCGCACGCACGCACCGCACGCACCGCACGCACCATAACACCAATCGTGACGCCCATCCCATGCGGCGCTATTCAGCCGGCACTATACAGGGGTTACTACTGCTGTGTATATAGTATACATGCCTCTGGAGGTTTGAGAAACGGCCCGCTCACCTTGATCGTGAAGGCCATGGCGTCCCAAAGATCCCTCAGGTAGACCACATCGGCCGCCACCACCAGATCAAAAAGTCCATCGTCATCCTCATCATCATCCCCATCTTCGTCGCGACGAAACGCCTGCGCACCACCACCAACTCCAGCAACGCCCCCGACAATGCCACCGACACCACCACAAAAATTTCCATCGGTCATTCCACCAGTACCGCTGCCACCGGTATGGCCACCAGCAACTCTTCCAGCAATCGCCCTCCCTCCCCCTTCCCCCCTCTGAGCTTGGCGGCGCCATCGCACCACATCTTCCTCGCCGCTGAAAAACAGGAGCTCTTCGGCTCTCCAGCTGCCCCGCAAGCCGCTGGCGCCGCCGCCGCTGCCGCCATTACCGATACTGCTACCACTTAAGCTACCGGTATCGACGCCCTCAAGACTACCGGCACGGCCACCACTACCAAAGCTACCGCTACCGCTACCAAAGCTACCGCTGCCGCTACCGCTACCGCCACCGCTACTGCTACCGCTACCGTTACCGCTACCGTTACCGCTGATGCCAGTGTTTCGTTCTTCTTCTCCCTTTTCTGGCGGGGCGGGGGGGGGATCTGCCGACGCCGTCCCCGTTTCTCCTCCCGCGGGGGGTAGGGGACTGTTGTCGCTGCTACCGTGCAGAGGGGGCGGGCGCCGCTCAAGGCCGGGCGCGTTGCCGCGGGCGTTGGCGCGAAGCGTGGGGAGGAGCTTGGACTGGTCCGTCAATACCACATGGGCACCGAGCCTTGCTGCCACCTGGGAGGCCGGGGGGAGGGGGGGGAGCAGGAGCAGGAGCGGGAGCAGGAGCGGGGCGGGGTAGGGGTTGGGGGGGGGCGTACTCATATGTTGCTCGCCTTGGTCATTTGATCGTTGACCATGCACCCCGTTCGAGAGTGTGTGTGTGTCTGTGTGTTGGGGGGGGGCGGGGATCGTTTATCGGGGTGCGCGTGCACATCTCCTCAAAAGTCGTTTTTTCGTGAGGTAGCCACCGCGGCTATCAATACCGTTGTCACCGCCACAGCCGCCGCCACTATTACGGGGGCCCATAGTAAATAGGACCTACGATACGCAAAAAAAAAACTATATATTTCCCTATTTTTACCAACAATATTTGGTCCTATTTACTATGATCCCCCGGAGTAGTACCAATACTACTGCAACTACCATCAGCGCGAGGGAGAGGAGGAGGAGGAGGAGGAGGAGGAGGAAGAGGAGGAAAAGGAGGAAAAGGATGAGTGGGGGGAGGAGAAGGAGGGGGAAGAGGAGGAGGAGGGGGAGGAATAGGAGGGGGGGGAGGAGGAGAAAGAGGAGGAGGTCAGACTACGAAAGATGCGAGCTTTGGACGCACGTCAACGTCACGATAACCCCCTCCCGCCCCCCCCCCCTCGTCGACAACGGACACGACACAGCCAGGGCTAGCATTGGTTTACTCACGATGCCGGCAAGACCCGTACCCGCACCCAGCTCGAGCACCCGCCTTCCGCATAATCGAAACCCGTAGGTCCGATCGAGGTAGTGGGCGAGGAGAACTTCGGCGTCCCAGACAACCGATCCCACATCAGCAACGTCCTGCAACCGACGGATTTTGTGGAGGCACATCATGGAAGGCCGGGGGAGGGGGGGGGGGGGGGGCTCATCTGTTGCTTGCCGAAGTAATTTGACCATTGACCACGCATTTGTTTTTCGACGGCGCACCGTTCCTATTCCTATAGAGTAGAGACACCTCCAACATTTTGAGCGCTCGTTACGTTTTTTTCCATATATTGCATACATATTTCCGTTTCTACTCCTGTACAGTACAGACACCTCCAGCATTTTGAGCGCTCGTTACGTTTCTTCCATATATTGCCTATACTTTCTTCGCGGATCTTCATCCCCTTCCTGTTTCGCCGCCTGTGGCCACCATCCACCATCTCCTAGGATAGCGATCGCTCTATCGGTAGGGTACATGTCAAAGGGGCGACCCCGCCTTTTCCCATGCAGCACACAACATAGCTACGCGTAGGAAGTGGTAGTCGTTTGAGGCTTTGATGAAGACGGTGGGATGCGGGTTAGGGGTCGTAGGGTAGGGCATCGCTTTTCCTCTTGCCGTCTTAATAATATAGTAGACTTGTGGGGTTGGGTGGAGATACATCGCTGTAGGCGTGCGGGGGGGGGGGGGGGGCGGGATTATAGGGCCCATCTCATCGAGGGCTTTCATTTTATTTCAATTTGATTTGATTCTTTTTCCAATTTAATTTGCATCTGATTCGCCGACGAGTGAATCACGAACCAGGCATTCTCAAGGAAAATTATCAAAATTCAAGTTGAGTGAAGAGTCTTACGAGACTTTTTTCGTGTGATTTTTTCTAATTTCAATTTGGAATTTGGGAGTTGATAAGCCTTGATGTAGCATGTTCATGGTGGGTCAACACCACCGGTGGAGTCTGGGGTGATTCTTGGCCGCTTCGGTGACCACGACCGAGGCGATAAAACGCGAACCTCAACGAGAGGCGACCGGAGCAATAGCCGCGCCCACGCCCACAGACCATACCACATCGTACCCCGGCGGCGGTGCCTCAAAAAAAGTCATGGCGGCCGCAAGCCCAATTTTTCAATTTTTCGGCCTGCTCGATCGGCCAACAATCACGAAAACCGGGCAAACGAGCAAAGACACGGAGATGCGCTCGATACCTCGATAGCTGCATCACCGCTGCTGTTCCGCACGTGGCGCTTGAGGGCTTTCTCCGCCCACCCAAGACACACTGAGAGTGATAGCTTCCTATCCTGCGCCACCAAAAAGAAAAAGAGGCTGCGGGCGCGCACGCGACAACGCCAACCTTCGCTCTCGTCTACGCTCGTCGATGTTTGTCGGCTGGACTTTGTGTGATGCGGTACGCTGTTCCAGCTTGTTCCGAGTTCTTTTTTTTTTACAATTATTACGCCGTTCCCCGATAGGATACAAACACGTTTTGTTTTTCGAAATCAAACTGAAATTCATTGAAATTGAAAATTTATTTCCAAAAATAACGAAATTCGGTGTTCCCCTTATGGCGGGGCACTGTTTTTTCTCTTACAAGTACGAAAACTTAACCTTGTAAGGGGTTTGGGGAAGCTCGTCGGGGGCGGGGGGGGGGGGGTTAGGGGGGACAGAAAACATACGTTGTTCGGTGGGTTGCGGGCGAAAAGCGTTCAAGACAACGTGATTTCTGTAACGCTGACCTGTCTTGGGGAAGCACACGGCGGGTGTTCTGCTGTTACGGCACGCGGGAGGGTCGCGTTGTCTGTGCGCGCGTGTTGGTCGACGGAACATCCCGAAAAATCAAGGGCCTCTTCGAATACGTGACGAGTGATGAGCTCTATTGCTGTACTGAGGTTCTCTGCAACAGCAGGTTCAGGTACCGGTATGAACTACTGTACGGTATGCTGTGCACCAGTACCTGGTACAGCAGTATGGGCCCGCCGAGAAGAAACACCTACTCTGAGCAAGGCTGGAACCTTGCTATGATACCACTACTGTACAGCAGCATGATAGGCAAAAGGCTACTGCTGTGTACCTGGTGCCTGGTTGCACAGAGTACCAGAGGTACCAGGTACGCATGAAGTCCCAGGTACGAGGTACCGCTACAGTATTACGGGGGGCCATAGTAAATATGACGAAATATTAGTACTAAAAATAGGAAAATGTATCACGTTTTCGTGGGTACCGTAGTTCCTATTTACTACCAGGTATTAATACTACGACTATGTCTCCCCGGTAAATAGTAGCGCCCGTATTCGGTACATACCAGGTACCACGTAAAAAATGTTTCCGCAGCATTATACAATGTTTGCTTATTAATAGAAGAATACCTCGTAAAAGTACAGCAGTACCAGGTAGTCAGTACTGTAGCGGTCGTCGCTGCGCATGCATGCATGCTGATTTCAAAAATTCAAATTCCTTTTCAGCGTGCCGGAAAAAAAAAACATACGAAAAAAGCATCACTACTTGCTTTTTTTTTCTCGCTCGTGGGCCTGCCTATACTGCTCGTACTCCTTGTACGAGCTCATTGCTGCTGCTGCTGCTGCTGCTGCTGACCGTAAACACCAGGCGCAAGAACGACCGGGTGCAAATACAAGCAGCAGTAGTCGTACAAAAGTACCAGGTACAAACACTCATTTTTAGTATTGGGTGCAGAGATACATCTGTGCCGTGTCACGACGAACGCTCGCGACTGCTGCCCCAGGCGGGCCACGGCAATGAGACGTGCGGCGCGGACAATCCGAGTGTGGTCATTGCCCCAACGAGCCTAGGCCTACATACTGCAGTTCATGGAGGCAACACCGCTATGAATACAAGCAGTACCTACTCACCGGAGGGTACTCGTCAACACTCCCTGTAAGTTGCCTCGTTTGGTGTCTTGCTGTGTTGAACTTGAACACATATGTATAGCAAAGGAAAAGTAAAAGTGGAAAGTGGAACAAAAAATAACTCACCTGCTCAATGATCACTGCTCCAGCGTTCTTGAAGTCAAAGGCTCGCTCGGGGAATATCGAGAGCTCGCGGTTGAGTCCGGAGAGCTCACTCTCTATGGTCATGGTGGTGCGCTGTGCTGGGCTGTGTACGTAGAGCACCTGACTTGGCGCGGCCAAAGGCCAAAGCGACGTTGGTAGTGATTAATCCCCCCTGGTGCATAAACGCTTTCGCAAAACGTGGAAACCCCATGATTGCGCAAATGCTCAAATACAACCCGACAAGGCGCAGGATCCAGCGTGGATTTGGCCCTGATCCACCACAGACGAGGCTTTTAAGCTGTTGGACCAATTGGGAGATAAACTTCTCTCCCCATAAACCCTTCCGACGGCCCTTGAAAAGAATAGACACAACGAGATCGTGCTTCTGAACAATGATGGAAGACGTCGAAAAAATGCTCCAACATCAACGGCACGGAGCTGGGACCCCTCTCAGAGAGGAGGCAAGCGAGACGAGGATATCCGGTCTCTCGCTCGGGCCCACTGCGTTCTACTTCAGACAGAGGTGCGAAATTGAGGCCGGATTTTCAGCACAGAGAAGAGACCCCGACCAAGATAGTCTGTAGCGAGCGAACTTGGGGTTCAAAACTTCCCACTTTTTGAAACATTGTCTGCTTGTCATATCATACCTGGTACTTGGTACGGGTCCAGCGTCCAGCAGCAACACAGGACACAGGACACAGCACAAGCAAGCAGTAGAAGCGGCGCAAGCAGTGAGTGCTACAGCGTAGTCTGTTGCGGCACTGAGGTAGGGGTAACAGTAGTAGCTGTGGCGGCGGCGGCGGCAGCAGCAGCAGCAGCAGCAGCAGCAGCAGGAGCGCGAGTGCTCTCAGCAAGATCGGCCAGAACTGAATGATGAATGCGTGCGCTCTTGGGCTCTCCCCTGTAGTTTCTGCTGTGAACCAGGCACCTACTCCCCCCCACACATGGGGTCCTTGAAAAGAGAGAGGAGAGCTCTAGTACACTGCCGTAGGTCGTGTTTTGTCCACCGCCACCATGTCACGTACGAGCTGATCCAGCCATAGAACAGATCATACATTCAATCGGAATTTTTGCCCTCACTTGACCATAGTTTAGCTCCGAATTTGGCTCCGTGGTTGGATCCTGAGCCCGCAGCGCCTTCCACATGTTGAAAAAAAAAAAAATGGAATCCGAGACAACTTCGTCGAGAAATGCCGTGTCGAAGAAAATCCCCGTCACGTACGTACGTACGTACGGAGATATCTCCATACAATCATACGGCCTATAGGAAGCAGCGACAAATCTGTCCGCTGATTCTCGGTGTGGACATTCCTTGAGGCACGGGGAAACGATCGATATCCTCCGCATCGCCTAACTCGTTGTTGTTCAAGAGATACAAGAGAGGTGCAGCATGATCCGTCATACCTGGTACAAAGTTACCTGGTAAGATATTACGATGAGCGACCCAAAAAAATCCTGACTTCCAAGCTCAATTGACGAGCGTGTTTTTTTTAGTTTCTGCTATTATTTTCGCACGTGGTTCGCATCGCTCTCGTCTACTTACGTACACGCTTACAAGTATATATACCTGGAGCTCCATTTGTTTTCGGCATTTTTTTTTTTTCCTTTTTTCATTTGTTGGCCAAAGTGTCGACCGAGTTTTTTTTTGAAATGGTGACAGATTTCACCCCGCTGAAAAAACGAAAATGGAGCCCCAGGTAATCGTTTTGTTTTACTCTTAACCCTCTTTTCGGACTGCAGTCCCGTTTTGGGGGCAAACTACTTGGAATTTGAGTGATTTTTCCCCTAAACGGGACCGCGGTGTTAAAAGGGTCAAGGAAGTTCCACGAAAAAAAAAGAATTCAGTTCGAAAATATCTTAACTGAGTTGGGGCACGCCGGCAAGTACGTATGCACTCCTCGTGATCACAGCTGGACCAGTATTGCGATGTGTCTCCGTAACCTGCATCGCAACACCCACGTCTCGCCCACGGCATGAACTCTCGGCTGTTCCTTGACCAGGCACGGAAAGCTGGACTGGAAGAGGCTGGCCAGAGTCGACGTAGACCAGGTGGTGCGCGAGGTCGACCTCACGGTGCTGCAAGAGCTGCTGGACGAGGTACAAAAGCGGTACATACCCTGGGCGCATGATACTGTAAAGAAGACGAGCAATAAGAGACGGCAGGCTGAAATTTGCAGAAAAGCCAAACTTCTTGCGAATGATTCGGGAGTCGTTGTATTGCCGAAGTTAGTGCGCAACGCGCCCGTTCTCAGATAAAGAATCCAGTCTGAGTCAGCTTTCCTGTTTCTTGCTATTAATATGTAGCCTGTGCTCTGTACTGTATCTGGTAGCCCCTGGAAACGAAAGCCAATGGCACCGAAACACGAAAACACGAAGCACGAAAACACAACCCTAGGGCCGTTTCTTATGAACTATATTTTCAGGTTAAAAAATGGTGCCCTTTTGCTTCTTCTCCTGTTTGTGACATCATGTTTTCAGTTATTTGGGCAACATCGCTTCTTATGCACGCGTTACGCAAAAAAAAAACATGCTTTTGTTTTTGCTTTTGTGTGATACGGAGACCGCAAAAGACGAGATTCCGCACACGAACCACGTACTGCGGTACTCCGTACCAGGTACCAGGTACCTAGTATATGCTTCGTACTCGTACAGCAGCAGTACTCAGTACTGCCACCGCCATGCGAGGCGGATACTACAGCAGTACCTCGAACGTGTTCGTTCCAAGCAAAAAGTTAGCGTTGAGCCACCCCAACATCGCCCAGCACGTGCCGCCTCTGCGCGCGCGCGGCCCTTTCGATCCCTCAAGCGAGCGGCGACCGCACCCAGATGCCGAGCGTGCTCGGCGAGTCGAGGCAATCGTGTCGGCTCCACAATAGTAGGGGCTAAAGAAGGCCTCGCCGCAACTGCACTGGGAGGAGTAGTATACGAGCTGCCCAGCGAGAGCTCGTCGTTCGTCCACAGCTCCTTCTCCTGCTGACGATCGAGGGCTCACATCCACCTCATCGTCCCTCCCCGACGCCGTAATGAGAGTTCCGGGCTGAGGGCCGGGCGAGTGTTGGCTCGTACGCGACCGCTTCTTTAGTCCGCATGTGCAGCATCTGTGCTGGTGTGCCGCGTCAAGCCGCGTAGATGTATAATACCAGTACTGCTGCAGCTGTTGTACTACAAAAAAGTGTATGCATGTAAAAACCTGAGTAATAGCTCAGATTTGAACTTCAGATTGCTACCTTTAGATAGCCTTCAACAATCTGGGAGCCCAGAATGCTCGAGGTCGCCGTATCAGGCTGACGTTAAGATTTTTTTGGGACGAAACTGCTACGTTTTGGGTTGTCTCAAGCTTCAGTTTTTTTTTGCCTTTCGTGAAAAGGGCTCAGTTTTCAACCTAAGAAAAATCTGCATAACAAACGGCCGGAAAACTGAAAACTAAAACGTGAACACATCATATATCCAGACAAGAGGGAAAGACGGCACGGCCAAGAAAGGAAACGCCGGTCTAAAAATAAAAAACGGTCGAGAGAGGAAAAAATTCTGACCCGACAAAGAAAAGACTCGCTGTCGGACTGGCACAGTGCCCCTCTCTACTGCAGGCATTTTACACAACTTTACTCGTAGTCCCAAGTGATTTGTCCCTCCCATTTATTGCTTTCACCCTTGTTTTTTTCATTTCTCCAAGACGTAGCTAGATATGGGCTCCGGATGAAGAAAACCCGGTTAACTGGGGGTTTTGGAAACCCCGACAGGCGTTTGCAACTAGTATGATTTAATAGTCGGTTTTCGGGCTAAAAAACGTACTTGGTCTAAGTTTTTATTCTATTTCGTTTTTTTTATGAACTTTGGGCTCCCACACGTCTACGCTGAAGCGAGCCTGCAGCAATGAACACCGTGAACATAAAACATGACAGCGTGAAAGTTGGCCAAACAATATAACGAATAGAACCAGATACGCACGTGGGAGTACAGTACAGAGCAAGGTGCAAGTCGAGGAAAAATCGAGCAAAGCCGTGGTTCCCAATATTCCGGAGGCTTTAATATCTGCCGAACAAAAAACGGTCGTACCGATTCTCCAAATTTGAGGAAAACGCCTCCTATCCGGTTTTAGGTTTTTCGAAAACGTTATCCGGCGGACATCTTGATCCCTTTTATTTTTGCAAGTAAACTCCTGAGCACTTTTAAGAACATTTATTGCCGAACGAATTGTCGCTCAAAGTGTGGGTTGCCTCACTACTTTTACTGCTTCAAGCATGTCCAACTGCTTTTCCAGGTTATTTTCTCTTTTTTAAGGCCCGGGTCGATGGATTCACAGCAAGTTCTTAAAAGGGGTACCCATTCTGGCCAGTACCGTAACCCCCATTAGGGATCAGATGACGCGTGCTGCGATAGAAGCGGCCACATTTAGGCTAAGAATGCTTTCGGAATGACGGGGCGGCTCCTTAACCCAAAATCGTTGGAATATTGCCATTCTTGTTTTTCAAATGTGACGGGTTTTGTATAACTTGGTCATGGGATTTTCATCATCAACCATTTGCGCTTTCGTGTCTCTTCGGGTCAGCTTTTGACTTGCTACTAGTATAGAGTTCCTTAGGTGAGGAGCCTCAGAGACCACATGGTGCACCTCTCCTGCTGAGGCATGCGCCTTACGCGGATATCGAATGCGGATGATATTTCTGGCGAGAGCGGTAGACCGTTGATAGCATCGAGTTCAAACTTGCTGGGTTTTCCCAACACTATTATACAGGTGGCGTTTTCCGAGGTGACCGCGGGGGACCTGCCGCCGACCGGAGTGGACGACCTGTCCGTCAAGCTCATCCGCCTGTCCCAGCTCACCATCGAGTACCTCCTTCACGTTCAGGCAAGCGGGGCGGCGGCCGAGAGAGAGCGAGCGAGAGAGAGAGAGAGAAAGAGAGAGAGAGAGAGAGAGAGAGAGAGAGAGAGAGAGAGAGAGAGAGAGAGAGAGAGAGAGAGAGAGAGGGGGGGGGGGGTTAGAAAGCACCGTTAGGATAGAGATTGTGTGCTGTTTTTAGTTTCTAGATGGGGGAGGCATAAAACAGATACCAGGTACGATAAAACGCGCGAGGGGAGAGATCAATAAAAAATAGGCGGGAGGGGCGGGGGATTGTCTGTGTACCTGGTACCTGTTACGATCGTACCTGTTACGATAATTAGTAGCGTACCTGAAACTTGCGTACCTGAAACTTTACTCACCAGGCAGGTTTTATACTACCAGTAAATGTTTGCAGTACAATTTTAGACGGACCAGGTTCGCTTTGTCTCGATTATCTTGTGCTGTTTTCTAGGAGTGCCAGGAAGGATATATTCGAGGCCTCATCCGGCAGCTGGAAGCGGCGAACAAAAACAATCAACGACTTCAGGTGGGCTCGTCGTAGACGTTCGAGGGCGGGAGGTGGTTCACAAGCTACTGGCGCGTGACCTACGGAGGGGGCGGGGGCGCTATTGATCGTGTTCTTGTTTCAGCAGTAGCACTACTACTCGTGCAGTAGTGTATTGTAGTAGTAGCGGTAGTGGTATGGCAGCACAGTAGTAGCATCGAAGTAGTAATAGTAGTAGTAGTAGTAGTAGTAGTAGTAGTAGTAGTAGTAGTATGTAGTAGTGGTAGTAGTAGTAGTAGTAGTAGTAGTAGTAGTAGTAGTAGTAGTAGTAGTAGTATTAAAAGTAGTAGTAGTAGTAGTAGTAGTAGTAGTAGCAGAGGTGACCGGAAGGGCACGGGAGGCGGTTATCGACCGATCACCAAGTGGTCAACGGAAACCAAAATGTGGTCCATGCATGGCCGGGGGGGCGAGGCAGTCGAAAGCATTTATATCAACGGTGGCTCCCTATAAGAAGTATTGCAGTATATAGTACTGACTGCAGTATTTGTAGTACCATAGAAGGAGGGTAAGAGCAGTACAGTGCTGCGCGGTAGGAGTAGTAGTTGTGGTATTTGATACCTGGTACCTGGTAGTACATTAGACAGTAGTGGTACAAGTAACAGCGGCAGCAGTAGCAGGAACCGTAGTAGTAGCAGTAGACGTAGCAGTAGTTGTCGTAGCAGTAGAAGCAGCAGTAGCAGAAGAAATAGCAGTAGTAGAGTGATAGCAGCACTGCTACAGCAATACTAGCAAGAGAAGCAGTAGCCCTCTTTCCCCGTCCCCATCCCCGCCCCCCCCCACGTGTGCTGCCCTCCCTCCCCCTCCTCCCCCTCATCCTATCGTTATTGACAACGAAAACAGTATCCTAATAACACAGCTTAGATCGGTGTGCCAGGCCGGCAAATGCCGCCACCCCGCCCCCCCCCTCCCTTATGCGCCCTCTCCTCCTGCCCGCTCCGTCTCGAAAGGGATGCTTGGTCAATTTGTCAAATGATTATGGCGAGCAACAAATGAGTACGCCCCCCCCCCCCCCCCCCCCCTTCGCCGACCATATGAAACGCCACTCTTCGATAACAAACCCAAGATAAGACATTCATTTGCCCCTTTGGGACCCCGAGAGAGAGCGCCCGAAAAACGTTGCCCATAACTTTGGCGGTAACCACCGTCTACTAGCTAAACATGAGCGACCAGAAGTACGGGTATATGGGGTAATGTTTCGCCCATGACTCATTACCCCCTGGATTACGTCTCGGACACTGTGGTTTTGTGTCGTCCCGTGTTCTCGTAGTGGGCGCTGCTGTAATGGCCACACTTTGTTTTGTCGTCAATTTTTCCGCTGTCAAAGTCCCTTAACCCTCTTAGAACCGCAGTCCCGTTTTGGGGACAAACCAGTCAAATTCTAAGTAATATGTCCCGAAACGGGGACTGCAGTTCTAAAAGGGTTAAGAAGAAGAAGAAGAAGAAAGAAGAAGATGGTGGTGACGCTTAATGCCCTCCGTTGATTATCAATAGTCTCCCCCCCGGGTCTGTAGAGCCTTTTACCAACTTGCTCGAGAAAAAATGGTTGGCACACACTGCTGAGTACCAAAACCAAAAACCAAAGGTTGACTGGGTCTGATTGGCCTAGGGTTTGGCTTGGTACACAGTGAACCTCAACCATTTTTCTCGACTAAGAGTCGGGAGCTCCTCTCCTATCTATATGGGCGCCGCCGCCACAGCTGCTACCGCCGCCACCACCGCCGCCATTGCTGTTATCTTGCGTTGGCTTTATTTTTTTCCCTCCTTCATGTTTTGGCTGGTATCGCTGACGGCTTCCGCCGTATCGACGAAGGCTGACGCGCAGCTGGTGGCGAGGGACGGGAGAAGGATGAAACGGGAGTCCGCTCAGTGCCGGTCTCTTCTTGACACATGCCAGGCAAGTTCAACCGGTGATAGTTGCTTTCGATGGGTTGGTTAGTTGGTTGAATGGTTAGTTGGTTGGTTAGTTGGTTTAATGGTTATTTGGTTGAATGGTTAGTTGGTTTAATGGTTAGTTGGTTTAATGGTTTAGTTTGTGAGTCGGTTGGTTTGTTGGTTTGTTTGTTGTTGTGAGTTGGTTGGTTGGTTTGTTTGTTGGTTAGTTGGTTGGTTAGTTGGTTGGTCTGTTGATGGATACATCTGTTGCTTGATTAATCGGTTGGTGATGGTGATGATGGGTGATGAAAGGATGATTGTCATGACGATGACGATCATCCTGAAGGTCGTAATATTGGAGAGGATACGTTTTGACTTACTACCCTTCATTCCCCCGCCCCCGCCTTCCTACCCCCCCCCCCGCCCTGGTCATACGACTACGGCCATGCATGGGGTCGAGTACATCTCTCCTATCGAGCACCCCCCCCCCCCCCCCCCCCCTGCTGCCCTCCCCTACCCCGCTTACCCCCCAACTGCCTTCCCCCCTTACCACACCCACCCTGCGCCATCCCCCTTGTACCCCCTCAACTCTCCCCTCCACCCCTCATCCCTCACCCCCAACCTCCCCCCCCCCCCCCAACCCCGCCTCCCTCACCACCTCCTCTCCCTTCCCCACCCACCATCCCGTCTCTCCCCCCCTTCCCTCTTATCCCCCTATCCCCCCCCCTACATGAGTACACCCCTCCCCCCCCCCCCTCCCTCTTCCTCCTGACCCCCTCCTGACTCCCCCCCTGCCCCCTCATCCCCCCCGCCTCCCCCCCAACCCCTCCAGACCCTCCTGCGTCAGTACGGGATTGACCCGGGGGTGCTGTGGGCATCCATCGCGCCCTCCCTGAATGGCGGGGCGGGAGCACAACCCAAACATCCCGGGTTTTTACCACCAGGCGAAGCATCAGCATCGTCGTTGTGGGGGGGAGGGGGCGATAAGCCGTCCCCCCCCCTCTTCCCCTCCCACCCCGGGCTGAGTCAGGCGGCGGCGGGAGGGGGGGGGGAAGGAGCGGGGGGGGGGCGAGAGGTCGCAGCGAGGGTTTGCGGTGCGTGTGGGAAAGCGTTTTCCTCTGACTTTTTCTTGAGCAAGCACATCGGACGCAGACACCCTGACCTTGCGCGCCAACCGCAGCAGACTCTACCAGAGAAAAAAGAGGAGAAAGAGGGAGGGGACGGTGTAAACATTGTCCGGTTCCGGAAGAGGCGTTGGGGCCCCGGGGTGAGGGAGCCGGGCGGCGGCGAGAAGGAGGAGGAGAGGGAACCTCGGGGATAATGAGGGGGCGGGGGGAGGAGGGGGAGGGGGTGCGGAGGTGGTGGAGGGGGCGAGGAGGTTGGGTGAGCTTGTGCGTGAGAGGGAGCACGCGAAGTTTCGATTGGAGATGGAGGCGTTGCGGAAGGAGGTTGCGGACTTGAAGGTATGTTGTTTGGGGGTGTGTTTGGGGTGTTGGAGGGTGTTGGAGGGGTGTTTGTAGGGGGTTGTTGGGGGTGCTGGGGTACTTGCTTTCGAGTCTATGGGTCGTTCTGTACGTGTCTGTATGTTGTTGGTCGCTGATCGCATCTGATTAGTGAGGGGGAAAGAGAGTATATCCTGCCCCCCCCCCCCCCCCCCTCCCGTACCCACGCCGCTGTCCCCACCCCCACCGCTACCACCCACCCCCCGCCCCACCCCCAAACTATACCCCGCACCTGCTCGTACCCCCCCCCCTCCCCGAACCCTTGGTGAAGTGGAATATGCGGAGTTTGTGACATGCAAGCTCAGCCGTGCGCACAAGACTCTCGCATTTCCCACAGTGATATTTTTCTATGCAGTAAGTTCTTCAGATCGGTTTATATTTTGCTCTACACTGTTTTGAGCTTTGCTGGTGTGGATTGAGCGTCCCCCTTCCGTCCCGGCATTGAAGGGATGCGAGGGTCCACGGTCATGCGACTACGGTAGTGCATGACATATAAGTACACCCCCCCCGTCCCCCCCCGCCTCTCCAGAGGTGTGTGTGTGTGGGAGCTTTGCCTTGTGGGGTCGGAATAGCGGTGGAAGCGCGGGGAAAGCGAAAACAGTGAGAGTAAGCAGCCGCCGCAACAACAACAATAGCAACAACATCAACAACAACAAACAACAACAACAGCAACAACAATAGCAACCGTAGCTACACCAGCAGCAACGCCAACATCACCACCGTCAGTAAGCAATAACAAAGACTGACACCAACACCAACAAACGCCGACGACAACACTACCACCAACACCACCACCGCCACCAAACCGACAGCTCCACTACGTCCAACACCACACCGCCACCACCGCCACCACCACTACCCCCAACAACGTCAACAACAACACCACCCCTACCCCTACCGCCCCCACTACCACCACCACTACCGCCACCACCACCGCCAACCCCACCACCACCACCACCACCACCACCACCACCACGACCACGACCAACACGACCAACACCGCCACCACTACCCCCAATAACAACAACAATAACAACTACAACGCCCCAACCATCACCATCACCAACAACAACACCAACATCAACACCACCACCGCGACGACCACCACCACCTCCAACAACACAAACCTCGCCCTCCCCTCCCCCCCCTCCGACCCATGCACCTTATCTGTAACCCGGCCAGCGAGACGGCGAGGACAAGACAGAGGCACCGCTACCACCGCAGGTTGTTTCGTTGCCTCCGACAAGAGAGGATGGGGGTCGTCGGCGTCGATGGTCCGCGGTGTGATTGCCATCAGGTGACCAACGGGAGTGCTGTTAGGCGGAGCGGGGGGGCGGGGGGGCGGGGGGGGGGGGAGGAGGGGGCAGGGGGGGAGGGGGCAGGGGATAGGGGGGGAGGGGGGGAGGGGGGGGGCGAACTCCTTAGTTTCTGGTCTTAGTCCTTTGACCATTGACCACGCATCCCTTTCGAGACGGAGCACGGGGGGGGGGGGGGGGGGTGTACTTATGTCGTGTATGGCCGATGGGGAGGGTATACTCGATATCATGCGTGCCCGTGGTGTTTTGCCCATCCCTACAGTGCCGGGTCGGAGCACGTCAGGTTTGACCAGGCAGACGTTGCTTGTACCAAGCACGAGGCACCGTGAGGTGTTCGGTGAGACCCGCTTTCCCCTTGTGCGCAGTAAAGGTTCTCCACCCCGCAAAAGCGATCTAACTCGATCGCCAGCTGTAGCCGACCACTAAAGAATAAAAACGGTGCCCTGGTTGTCTGGCTCAGGTAGTGAGCGGCATGGTTTACAGTGTCGTTTCGATCCGACGCCAACCCAACCTCGGGGGGGGGGGCATACAACACGTTCAACACATCAACACACAATGCATTCAACGTACCAACATATCAGCATGCAACACATTCAACATACCAACACACCAGGTGCGTAATTTTCAATATATCACGACACCCTTTAAAAAGTCAACTTCTCGAGGGGAGGCGAAGACGGGGCGGGAAGAGGGGGGGGGGGGAGGGAAGTGGGGGGGTGGGGCGGGGGGCGGGGGCGGAGGGAGGGTAGGATTGGAGGAGGAGGGGGGGGGGGGCTACTCATTTGTTGCTTGCCTTACTCATTCGACCATTGACCACGCATCCCTTTGGAGACGGAGCACCGGAGGGGGGGGTGTACTCGATAGGAGAGATGTACTCGATCTCATGCATGGCCGTAGTGGTATGACCATAGACCCTCGCATCCCTACAATGCCCGGACGGAGCATGTCGGGTTTTCACCGACCGGGCAGACATTGCTTGCACCAAGCGCGAAGCGCCGTGAGGTGTCTGGCGAGTCGCATGAAGGGTGAGCTGCATGCTACTAAGAACCACTTTTGAGGCGGACTTGCATATGGACGACAGCTTCAATGAGTTGATTTAATTTCCGGTGTAGGCATTTCCAGAGACAGCAATGGGAGTACTATGCAACTGCCCCTTGGGTGCCTTACCTTGAACACTACGTCATACGACCATTCCCAATTGTGCGAAGTAAAGGTTCTTTACCTCGCACGAATGATCGAACTCGACAACCGGCTGTGGGCGACCGCCAAAAAAAACAAAACAAAAACGGTACCCTGGTTGTCTAGCTCACGTAGTGAGCGGCATGTTTTACAGTGTCGTTGCCAACCGATGCCAACCCATCCTATATAAAATAGGAGGGGAGGGGGGGGGGCAGGAAGGAGGGAGGGGGGAGAAAGAGCAGAGGGAGGGGGGGGGGGGAGGAGGAGGAGGGGGGGAGGAGAAGAAGGAGAAGGAAGGGCCACTCGATTTGACGGTGGGCCGGCCCTAGCTTTATGACCTCCATCAATGGGTGACCGCCGCCCATGCGTCTCTTATTTATAGGAAGACGGATGAGTAGACCACGGCCACGGCGGCGAAGACGCTCATTCGAAAATGTTTCTCCTACTGCGGTGGAGTACGGTAAGCGAGGGTCCCACGTACGCAGTGGGGTCCGGACCCCCCCCCCCCCCCCCTCCAGCGCCAAGTCTACGTACAGCAAGAGCTGTTCAGGGCGTTACCACAACTTTTGTCCGCCCTTCCCTCCGCTACCTCTGTACTTCCTCCGCTATCTTGACTTCGACCTGTCCCCATCGCACTCTCCCACCTAGTCCCACCCCACCCCACCTCTTCCATCTGCCGCACCCCCCCCTGCCCCCCCCCCCCCCCCCCCTCCTCCTCCTCCTCCTCCCCACTTCACCCTTTCCACGTTCCCCCCCTCTCCATACCCTCACCCCCCCCCCCCCCCCCCCCGCGCTCCCTACCCCCCCCCCCCCACCTCACCTCCCCCACCCCCGCACACCATGCTGGCTTCCGCGACGTTACGATCCATGGGGATATTAACTGGGGCGGACACCGAACACAGGAGAATCGTACGGGAAAGAAACTCCCGGCGAAAATCGGAGGCCTTCTTTAGATGGCAAGGCGCCGCCGCCGCCGCCGCCGCCCCCCCCCCGGTCCCCGGATAAGCAGCCTCTGGCCGACGCTGCCGACGCCGCCGCTGCTGCTGCTGCTGCTGCTGCTAATGCTAATGCTGGTGCTGCCAATGGTGGTGGTGGTGTATCTTCTCGACTGGTGGGAGGGACGGGGGGTTGGAAACTGGAAGATCTGTTGTCGGCTGCTCATAGGTGAGAGGGAGAGGGGGGGGGGGGGGGGGGTACTCATTTGTTGCTTGCCTTAGTCAATTGACCATTGACCACGGAGCCCCTTCGAGACGGAGCAGAACTGCTGTTCCTACTCCTACTAGAGACACCTCCAATATTTGGGCGCTCGTCATGTGTTTTTTCCTTATGCGAGTAATACATAGGAACTTTTTGCTTTTTGCATCCTCTTCCTGTTTCGCCGCCTGTGACCACTATCTATCTCCTAGGATAGCGATCGTTTTCTTGCCCCCAACGTTTTGTGTTTATACCCCGAACAACCGGGCCAGTGGGATTTTTCTACGGAGGAGCTACGCCTTTGAAATTTAACTATTTGCAATCCCATTTGAGGAACTGCGACTTTGCTATCCCATTTAAGCAACTAGCACTTTGCAATCCCATTTGAGGAAGTAGGACTTTGCAGTCCCGTTTGAAGAATTAGGACTTTTGCGATACCATTTTGAGGAACTACGACTTTGCAATCCCATTTGAGGAACTGCGACTTTGCAATCCCATTTAAGCAACTAGCACTTTGCAATCCCATTTGAGGAAGTAGGGCTTTGCAGTCCCGTTTGAAGAATTAGGACTTTGCGATACCATTTTGAGGAACTACGACTTTGCAATCCCATTTGAGGATCTGCGACTTTGCAATCCCATTTACGGAGCCACGACCTTGCAATCCCATTTGAGGAACCAAAGACTTTTGGAATCCCCCTTTTGTGGAACGAAAGACTTTTGGAATCCCCTTTTGTGGAACGACGGCTTTGCCATCCCACTTATGACGCGGGACCATAGTTAATAGGACCAACCCCGACTGCTTTACGTTTTTGACGGACGCTGCTGCTGCTGCTGCTGCTGCTGCTGCTGTTTTTTTTTTTTTTTTTCTTGTCTTGTCTTGTCTTCGACACCACTATATGCGCGTGATTGATTGAAAGAACCGGGGGGCTAGTCATGCTGCGGGGGAGAACGTACAGGAGGACTCAGATACAAACATGGTGTAAAAGCAGAGCGGGGTGCATGGTGTTTCCGGCAGGGCTTGCCATGGCCCGTTGGTCCGGGCGGGCCGGGCCGGGTCGTGAAAATATGAAATTGTAAGGGGCTGGGTCGGGCCGCGGCCCATCCTCGGAAACCTGTATGGGCCGGGCTGGGCCGCGACCCATCCTCTGGAAACTTGACGGGCCGGGCCGGGCGGGGCCGGGCCGCGGCCCACCATAAAAAAAAAGTGATGGGCCGGCCCACCGGCGTCGGCCCATGACAAGCTCTGTTTTTTTTTTTCCGGCCCATCGTGGAATTCTGATTGGTATGGTATGGTCCCCCGTGGCGACGTATTAATAGTGTGTTGCAGTTTCGGTATACAGCCGTCATCGGCTGCAGTTTAGTCGCACTGCACGTGATACCGTACGTATTTTTATGTGCAGTTTTCAACCGCCTCGTCATACACACACGCAAAAAAAAAAACGTCCAGACCCTGCCTCCCCCCCCCCCTTCCCCCCCCTTCTACGTACTACTGCTGTAGATGATACCGCCTCCTTGTGCATGCATGGTGCGCGTATCACACCGCACCTGTCCGATTCCTACGATCGAAGCGTACACCCGTATTATCGCAGACCGCTTGCAAAGCTGAGTTTTTAGACGAAAAAATCGTCGATCTCGCAGCTCCTGTTTTTTTTTTTTGTTTTTTTTTTTAAATTAATTGCTTTTCCATCAAAATCAATGAATGCCCACCACCCCTCAAGGTCGGGAACAGGGCCAGACTGACCAAAAAAATATGACTTTTCCGAGAATAATCGTTCGCTGCTCGGGGCACGGGCTACTGTAAATAATGTTGTCATACCTGCTGTATATATGTAGACCATCAACATGAGCTACTACTACTGTATTGTGCGTACGTACTGCTGTCATAAGAGCCCATGCATGTTCAGTCGAAAATGTATTTACCAGGCACCGTATATACAAACACGCTAGCGCAAACGGGCACCGCCTCGGACGAATTTCGAAGCTACAGCTGTTTTCTCGACAACGGCAAGAGTTCAAACAAGAAACGCCTGCCAAGTACTGCTGTCCTGCTGCTGGCGACGCGTCTGTGTATGAAAGTGTAAACTCGACGAGATCTCTTCCCCAAAAGCCGCCGTTTTCGATGTGCGTCCCCCTCCCTTAAGGCGTGTTATGTGTCCCCCCCCCCCCCCCTGGTTTCGGAGACAGTTATCGATAGTCGGGTCTGAAAACCCGTTCAACCAAGGAGGACGCGTTAAATCTTGTGCCTTACGGCATAAATGTATACGTATGTTTGTCAAATTTTCGTACTTTTTGCCAACTTTTCTCTTCGTACAAAGCTTTTTTTCGGCTAAACACCAAATGCTCTACATGCCTGGTACATCGTTTCCCACTAATGTATATTGGCAACACTAAATTGATCGACATTACGGTAGCTCTAATCATCAATCAATTCACTACTGTAGGTAGTTTCGTCCACCCCTACCCTTACTGCTATTACATCCCACCTCGTACTCCTCATTCCCTTAATATAATAAATGCAAGGAACGTATGTATAGTAATATTCCAGATAACATTCAACCGGCAACGATCCCAATGCTCAGGGGATAGGAGTTGGTATGGAACATCCCGCCCGCGCATGTGCCGAGAAGTTTTACTGGCGTCACTGGCCTGGGCTTTTTTTTTTTTTTTTTTGTTAGCGGGCGAAGGGCGCAACAGCTCCAGACCTCACTCACGGCACACAACCAACCGCCACGTGCAGGCTTTGACCCACAAGCGTCGCAATCATTTTGCGCTTTGAATTTTCCAGTTTTTTGTTTTGGTTTCCCGTGTTTTCTCGCGTACGCTGTGGCTACACGATACCTGGCATATTATACCGGCAGGCTTTAAAAGTAGTGCCTATGTACGAGTATGCGAATTGGAGGTGAAATTCGCCGAATTTTTTGGGCACGCACTTTTTTTTGCCGTGCAAATTGCGAATTTCGAAAAAAACAATTGCCTACAACTACAGCAGAAATCCGCAAGAAAATTCTCGTTTTCATCCGCTTGTTGGGTCAAAGGCTAGCAACTACAGTAACGGCCGCAGCAGACCCCGCCTCGGTATAGGCTGCGTCTGCGCATCCATGACGCTTTTTGAAGGGGGGTGTTTTGGTGAGGAGGCAGGCGCCGCCGCTCCGCACGAAAATTATTTCGATTTTTCGAGAGGGGGAACATATTCCCCATGTGATATACCTGGTAGTTACCAGTCATGTTGGTTGCGGGTAACGCGTACTGGTATGTATTGTATGTGTTTGGGTTACAACATGAACCTCGCCGCTGTGGCCCGCAACAATTAACCCGGGCTTCCTATACGATAACGTACCCGTAAGCTTCGCGCCTTGGTGGGCAACAACAACAACAATTCGCAAATTATTTCGGTTTATTCATAATAATAACGTAATTTCCCCTCCTATTGCGGATCCGAGAGTTGATGTTGTTGTTGTTGTTGTTGTTGTTGTTGCTGCTTGTTGTTGCTGCTTGTTGTTGTTGCTGTTTGCTTGTTGTAGTTGTTTTTTATTCGCTGTTGTTGTTTTTTTTCCCATTTATTTAGTGTCTCCGCCCTTCTTTTTGTCTCTCTCCCTCCTACTACATACAGCAGTATCAATACTCGTAGCTCAGATCCGGGGTCAACCACATAGCAGAGGCTCTCCTCCCCCCTCCCCACTACGATTCGTTCTTACTTTTACCTTGGGAAGACATTTTTTTTTTTTGCATATATATATATCGCGGGAAGGGTTCATCCCTTTTCTTCCCTCACCGTCGACTCGCTTCTTACTGCGCCTGCCCACCCACGCTACCTACCGGGCTCTCAGCAGTTGATTTCTTTTTTGTTATTTTTTTTTTTTTGAGAAAAAAAGGAAGAAATTATCACCATGCTGGGATCGAGTCAACTCTTAGCAGCGTCCGAGGGAACCACTCGTACGTCACCGGGGTCGGCCGGCTTAGAGGAGAACGTTAGAGTTATGCCCCATCGTGCCTACTGGCAGTAAGACGTCGTTTGCGTACGTACTGTACGTATACCTAGAGTGGAAGGTCGAACGAAAAGGAAATCTGGGGTTTGTAGAGATGTACTGAATCGTTGGCATGTTTGCGAATAAGAGGTGGGGAAGAGGGGGCATGGAGTTGTCGATGTGGGCGCGGTTGGTTGAACCGGGAAGACAGAGGCTGGGAAGGGTTGGGATAGAAAGGAAGAAGGCCACCTTAGGCGATCTACAATAATAGACGTTCGCTCTAGATTATCTGAGGCTCTTACGTATGCCCCCCCCCCCCGAGGTATGTGGCAGAATTCTACGGGGAAACAAACATATGAATACGACCGATGCTACACGCATCTCGTACGTGTAAGTGTACGTACGCATCATGCCCAACGATGTAGAGCACAACAAGTAAGTGAGATGCTATTAGTCCTCAAAAATCAACTGGCGCACGGCAAGGACGCCGGGGTTGCTGAGAAAGTTTTTTTTTCACATTGTACAAGTGTGATGGCCTCCATCTCTCGTAGAACGCCTCACCCACTGTAGGACGGTGAGCAAGGGTGAGGCACTGTTGCGATAAGTCACCACGCGAGTTTGCAAGAAGGTGCGGTTGGTGGTGGTGGTGGTGGTGGTGGTGGTGGTGGTGTTTTTTCTACCAAATAAGTACAATGGAACACAACTTTCTACTCGAATTTTAGGGCAAATTAGATTCGGTCCGCCTTTGTGCAGATGTGTTTGTTGCATACAAGGTACATGCTAGATTCGGCGTCGATAGGATCCAGCACTTATTATTAATATTAATTCCAGATTCGCGAGCAAAACAAAGAGGCAAGATGTGGTACCCTCTGAGTTATATATCGTGCAAAAAAAAAAGAAGAAGAGAAAAAAAAAACAGATCCGCGAAAAAACGAATGTATCAAGTAATTTCTTGAAACGTTATTCAACATTGTACTTACTGTGTGCCTGGTACCCGGTAAGTATCGCACGTACGTTGTGTACTTGTATAGTGCGCACGGAGTGAAAAAAAAACACACACACAAAACATGTGTTTTTTCAAGAAAAGTTGTCATGCAAACAAAGTTGTTGCGCGGAAAGCGCATGTTGTACCAGGTATGTATTACGGCAGTACTACATAGGAGAGCTCCGAGGTGCCAAGTTATTTTTCAACCTAAACAACAACAAAATTGGATTTATTTTGTTCAAAACCAAGGTCGTACGCAGGGTACCTGACGAAGTTATCCCCCCCCTCCCCCCCCCCCCCCCCCGCTGTCAAAAAAAAAAAAAAACCCTCTCCAAAAATTATCGCGCGGCGCTGCGCTACAAGTGCGTGCCTGTTTTTTTTTGGTTCTATTATTTGCGTTCATCCAGACTTTTTTTTTTTCTCTTAAATTGTTCTACACACGTCAGCTGTGAGTTCGACAGAAAGATCGAGTGGTTGGTGCTCAAATTTGCTGCTGGTAAGTGCGAGAGACGTGAAGACACGTGGAAGGTTGAACGGAGGGAATCTGGGGTAGGTGGGGAGGTATCAAGTATGGTTGGCGTCCTTGAGGAGACGGGATGGGGGAAGAGAGGGCCACAGCGTTGACGCAGTTGGTTGATCCGGGGAGATAGAGGCTGGGCAGGGTCGAGATGGAACGGAAGAAGACCATCCACAGCGGTAATAATAGTCGCTTTGTCTTGCACTCAGTTTAATGATGTGGCGTCGCAATGTCTGTTGTGGACTCGCCCTATATATATGTGCAGGACGGGTCTGCACAACACTTTGTGCAGGGTGCGGGTCTTATTCGTCAAGATGGGAAAAAGGAAAAATACACCTTGACCCTTTTAGAACCGCACTCCCATATTTGGGGGACAATTCACTCTTTAAATATAAGTAGTTTGTCCCCAAAACGGGACCGGGGTCCTAAAAGGGGTAACACGCGCGCGCCCCCTGCCGACCCCGAGCCCCCCAAAGGCCAAAGGGTTCGGGTTAGGGTAGGGTCCGGGTTAGGGTTGGGGTTAGGGTTCGGGCTGGGGATAGGGTTGGGGTTGGGGTTAGGGTCAGGTTAGGGTCAGGTTAGGGTTGGGGTTAGGCTTAGGGTTAGGCTTAGGGCGAGGGTGAGGGTGGGGGTTGGGTTGGGGTTAGGGTTGGGGTTTGGGTCGGGTTGGTTTGGGCCGATGTGTAAGGTTGAAATTTGACGACACACGTCCTGCACACAGTTTTGTGCAGGCCGCCCCTCCTGCACACAGCAGGAGCCGTGTTTGTGTCTCCGTTCTTTCTCTACTACAATAAAAGCAAAGAGCGGTTTAACCCAAAAGGTGTGTTGCATGGTATGGACCAGTGGCACCTTTACAACAAAATCGTAGGAAACGCGCCACCGGTGTATGTGTCACTCTTATCCCGAGGTGTAAGAGCCGTTTACATTACGTATTAGAATAGAAACGGTCCTCATAGTTTGCCCGATCGGGCTGACTCGCAGCTGATGTTCTTTTTCGTTTGTTCGTTTATAACAAAATTAAAAAGCACCTGCTACGTACAACTACTTACTCAACTCACGGTTATGTACCCTGGTGTGTATGTACCGGTCAGCAACTGTTAAAATGTTCGACGGTACCAAGAAGCGTATGTAACGACAAACGCGCCCAAGGAGCTTACCTTTCTTTTTTTGTCTATTTGATCCGTGCGGTTGACGATACCGAATGTATATATGTATGTATGCACAACCGTTTGTGTACGGCTTGAAGACTACCTGGCAGTCTTAAACACACTATTAACAGTCACTGCAGGAGGATGTACCTGGTATGAATATATTACCACGTACCAGGTACAGCAGCAGTACTGCCTAACCCTTTAAGACTGCGGTCAGGTTGTGGGCGCATAACGCTTGGGAAACTAGAGTCACGTTTAGGCTTCTGTACACTGCGCTACGAAAAGGAACACTTTAGTTTGAGTTTTGTTTCTGTTTGCCATCTGAAAACGAGCAGCGCTTCATGTCCTATTCCAATCCAAAATCAGTTGAACACTGAATACGCGGACATATATGTATATACCTGGTATATAATTATGCTCGTATACTATTAATACTGTTGTACTGCAAGGTTATACACCCTTCGGAGGCATTCGACTGCGGGGCGACTGACGCCAGGTAAAGTCCGGTGGCGTTTTTTGTGCGGCTGAACAAAAAAACGAACGGCCCATCAGCCGTTTCATATGTTGGTCTTTGCAGTTTACAGCGCAAAAAAACAAGAAGCATAACGACCAGCGAAAAAACATTGGTGCATACGACGCATACCAGGTACCAGGTACCTGATACCAGCTACCAGGTATGTACTATTTTAGTTGTGTGGATAGCATGGTCTACGAAAAGCTTGTAGCGGTTGACTTACTTGCGCAGTACATACGCGGGGGGTTCTCGGCGCTTGCGCGCCTCGGAAGCAGAGAGCGGCTGATCCGTCGTGGTGGTCAGCGCCTGCCTCCACGCAGGTGTATATTTACCCGTATTGGTGTTCGAAGAAGACAGACAGGAGTAAGATTTGGTGCACAGTTCTAGGTTTCCTTTTTTCCCCCCCGGTCGATTTCCTTCTTTCGGGAGACGTTTGTAGGTGATCAGCGTTTCAAGCTGCTGTAGTCGAATAGGCTACTGCAGTCCATTAGGCTGTTTATTGCAGTCCAATAGTCTACTGCTGTATGTAGGCCGATAGGTTGCCTCGATTTTCTTCTTTCCGGGGGAATGTTTCATCAGTGATCAACGTTGAAGATCATGCGTGCTGCACATTGTCGGATGGCAAACGCAATAATAATACTTAATAATGAATTCGATGAGAGTCGTGTATGGCAGTGATGGCATTGCTTTTCGCTGTATTTTCGTTGATTTTTTGTTCGCATATTCCTTGTTTTTTTTTTTTTTTCGTTGATTTTTCGTTGGAATTTCATTTTGTTGCACTTTTTTTTTTTTTTTTTTTTTTTCAAAACATACTTTTCCTTCCCCGTTGTGCGTCACGTCGTCTCGTCGCCTCGCTCACCCTGGCGCCCCGTGCGCTTCCAGGAGAGCTGGTCGTGCCGCTGAGGAGGCCGGCGGGGGCGATGGTTCTCATCCCCTCCCCCACATCCAAAAAACGCACTCAGTGCCACTAGCATCCGGATCGGGGTTGCTGTCCCGCTTTCGAATCGGTGCCGAGGAGGTGAGAAACCGCCCAATGAGAGTTGCACGTTTCTGACCAATGAAAGTCACGCATTCTGACCAATGAAATTCACGCATTCTGGCCGATGAGAGTTGCGTGTTCTGCTCACTGGAGGGAATTTGCTGTCTCCTGTTCGAACCGGCACCGAGGAGGTGAGAGACCGGCCAGTGATCCAGCCATCCGGCCAAGGAGAGTCGCGTAGAATGTCCGACGGGAGTCGTGTTTTCCGACCAATGAGTGGGAAATGCTCTATCCGACCAATCAATGAGAGTCGAGCGTTCCGGGCAATGGGAGTGAAGTAGCACACTCTGGCCGATGAGAGTCGTGTGTGGCGGTGATGGCATTGGCTGTTGTTTCGGTTGGGTTTTGATTGAGTGCCCTTGACGCCATGACAACAGCAACTGGTTCCAGGAGATGGTATGCTGGAAACGCAGACGCGAGGAAGCGTTCATCCCTTCCGCGGGCATGTTTGCTGCGGGATAAAACCACGAAGCAGCGCGAGGGAGGACTGAGGGGGGAGGGGAGGGGGGGGGGGGGGGGGCTGGAGGCGCCCTATATAGCCCAGCCTGTCCGTGTCGTGTTACACGGCCCAGTTAATTTCCGATGAAAGAGAGAGGATTGCGTTTTTATATTTTTCAGGCACTAGATATTGCTGCTGTGGCAGAAAGAACGCCACTTATCATGCCATTATATTATGTGATGTTTACTGAAAGCCCGCCGTTCTTTCAAGTTTTTGTACCCCCCCCCCCCCCCCCCGGCTCAAAAGGGGTGCCTGATCAATGGTCAAATGCGTAAGGCAAGCAAAAAAATAGGACGTCTCCCCTCCCCCTCCCCTCCCCTCCCCTCCCCTCCCCTTACCTCCCCCCCCGCACACGCGCATGCCTCTCCGCCATCGCTCGACTCGATTCTCTCTGCACCTGGACCAGGCACGAGTGGCCCGGGGTGGGGTGTTGGAAGAGCTACGGGCGCGCGCTTTGGGGTGAGTGGGACGCCGCGGCTTACCTCGGTCGCCGTGGCAGTAAAGGGTGGGTTGGGTCGAGACAGAACCCTCTGTGCATGCTCGCACAAATGTTGACGCTGAGGTTAAGGTTAGCGGGACGTCACAGGGAGGGGCGGTAGGAGGGGGGGGGTCATGACGGGAGGGGCGGGAGGGTGGGAGGGCGGGGGGCGGCGAGGGGTTTGTAGTAATGTCATGCATGGCCTTAGTTGTATGACCATAGACCTCCGCATCCCTACAATGCCTACAATGCCGGGACGGAGCGCGCCGGGCTTTCACCGACCAGACATAAAACATTGCTTGCAACAAGCGCGAAGCGCCGTGAGGTGTTCGGCGAGCCGCATGAACATGGGTGAACTTAATCCTGCTAAGAAGAATCTCTTGTGAGGCGGGCTTTCTTGCATATGGACGACAGCGTCAACGAATTTATTTATCCTCTGGTGTGGGCCGTTTTCCAGAGACAGCAATGATGGGTGTGCTATGTAACTGCCTCGTGGGTGCCTTACCATATACGTGGTACACCCTACGTGATACAATCATCGCCCTTGTGCGCAAGAGGGGGGCGGTGGAGTCCTACGCTACAGTAGGTGAGTACATACGTACACACATACATACATACATACATACATACATACATACATGCATACATACATACATACATACAAACAGACAGACATACTTACGACATACACATACTAAGGGGACAACTCGTGCGCCGGGAGGTGCGTCGCTCGACCTTGCCATGAGGCGCGGGAGAAGGAACTGGAAAAACACCAAATATATTCTTATAAAAAAAGTAGACTGGGAGGAAAGGCGCCTCCCATGACCCCTATTACGGGGGAACCATAGTCAATAGGACCAAATATTGTTAGTAGCAATTGTTAAATTTATAGGTTTTTATGTATACCACAGGTCCTATTAACTATGGTTTCCATCAGAGAGACACAACTCTCTCCGAAATCTCCCCAGATTGATTTGCAGCTGCATGAATCACGCCAATCCGCCAAAACAAAATGCATCAGACATTATTTGCGCGACTATGAGCAGCTGCTACTGTATGTCCTACACATACATACGTATATATTTTCTCGCCCTCCCACCCTCCGGGAAGGTATGGCGTCAATGTGGATCACCCGGGCATGGGCGACGAGGACTTCCGCGCGAGGATGGCCGAAGTTTCGGGGCGTCGGGGGAGCGCCGCCGAGTCGAGGCCGGGACTGAACGAGGCGTACGCCCTGGTACGATGAACGTATCGTATGCTCGTTATCATTGTTGTATACCGGTATATTTTTTCGTCTGCCATCCGCGACAAAGCACAGCGTGATCTTGCAACATCGATCTTGGGATTCTTCCAACGCCGCGTTTCAGGGACGAGCTTGCTTGGGATTCTACTAGAGTCAGGAATTAATTGCAGTAGTAGTAGCAGGGGCAACGCTACAGCCAAAGCTCGCTCAGAGCTTTTTTTTTAACGCTCGGGGGTGGTCTGAAACAAGCACACACCGGCACGATCGATTTGTTTTTGTTTCTTTTTAATTTTTTGTTTTGCTTTTCAAGTTTTATCCTATCGGTCGCTTTACTTTCCGGCCGGATGGTACCTCTCCAGTATCACACCCGCCTATTACTTGTTGGCGATTTTCAAACGGACTGAACAAAAACCCTCCCCCATATTACTTCGGCGGAATCAAACGTCGCATGGTCACCACTGCTTCCGTGTCCGACTCCTCGACACAAACCTGCTTCGTGTTCGTGCTATAATAGAAGACGAGCCTCTCATTGTTTGAGATTTAAATGTGTCTGAGCCGATGAGCACTCAGCTTGCGGAACAAAACGGAGAAGGTATCCCGACTGTTGGGGGCAAGTGCTGACAAAAAGAGAGAACAACCAAGGCCCCCAACCCTGGATAAATCTGAGACCCAGGCTTGACAGCCAATCGCGTCCGTGCTACGCTGCGAGTGTAACGAACGTCGCCGCCTCCCCCCTCGTAGTAGGATGGAGCTCACCCTTCACGCGACTCGCCCTAACAACTGGCGGCGCTTCGCGCTTGGCGCAAGAGCAATGTCTGCCTGGTCGGTGAAAACCCGACGTGCTCCGTCCCGGCGTTGTAGGGGTGCGGGGGGTCTGAGGTCACACGACTACGGCCATGCATGACGTTAGTACACCCCCCTCTCCCTTTCCCGCTCCTCCTTCCCTCCCTCCCTCCCCCCCCCCGCCCTCTCTCCCTCCCTCCCTCCCTCCCTCCCTCCCTCCCTCCCTCCCTCCCTCCCTCCCTCCCTCCCTCCCTCCCTCCCTCCCTCCCTCCCTCCCTGCCTCCCTCCCTCCCTCCCTCCCTCCCTCCCTCCCTCCCTCCCTCCCTCCCTCCCTCCCTCCCTCCCTCCCTCCCTCCCTCCCTCCCTCCCTCCCTCCCTCTCTCCCTCCCTCCCTCCCTCCCTCCCTCCCTCCCTCCCTCCCTCCCTCCCTCCCTCCCTCCCTGGCTATATTTCGGTCCATAAACAGGTGGCCAAGGAGTTACGCCTGCTCGGAAGCGGCGGGAGCGGAACACCGCGCCTCGCTGCCACCCCCACCACCACCACCACCACCACCGTGGCCGACCTAGGCCGCCAACGCCGCCGCCCCTCATCCCCATCATCCCGGCCATCGACAGGAGGACAGGGCTCCGCCCACAGCGCTACACACGGCGCCTCCTCCCCACCTACGCGGACGCCTTTTAACATCGCCACCAGCATATCGCCTTATCCAACAGGTGGAGTGGGTGGCGACGGCAGCGGTGGTGGTGGTGGCGGTGAAGGTGGTGGCCGCGGCAGCGGTGGCGGCGGCGGCGGCGGCTTGCACTGGGATGCTGCGGGTGCTGTGGGCGCGGGTGGGTTTTCCTGGAATACGTTGGCGGGGATGGCGGAGGGTGTGACCCCGGGGACGAGAGGGGGGCACGGGGCGGAGCGAGGCGGGTGGAAGGGGGGAGCTGCGGGCTGGGGAGGCGGAGGCAGTGGTGGAGTTGGAGGTGGAGGTGGGGGGGCTGGAGCGGGGAACGGTGGCGGCGTCGACTCGAAGGTACTTTTGGTACCGTGTCGGAGGGCGGGGGGTGGGAGGGGGGAGTGTGCTCAAGTCGTGCATGACCGTAGCCGTACGACCATAGACCTTCGCACCCCTGTAATGTCGGGACGGGGGAGGAGGAAGCGTGGCGTACTCATTTGTTGCTTGCCTTCGTCGTTTGACCATTCCCTAACCCTTACCCATTGACCGCGCACCCCTTTCGAGACCCAGCACCGCTCCTACTCCTAGTAGAGACACCTTCAACAGTTGGGCGCTCATTACGTTTTTTTCCCATGTACAGCGGTATGAAGACTTTTTAGCCGACGTTGTCCCCTTCCTGCTTTTGGGGGAGAGGGGGGTCTGCATGTTGCTGTGTTTGGTCGTGGTTGTGTGCTATCTTGCGTTTTGTTTTGTTTGTGTTTGTGTGCGTTGCGTGTCTGTACAGGTGTCTACTATTCTGTGGGTGTAGGCCGTTCTGTGCGTTGCGTTTGTGTTTGTGCGCGTGCGTGCGTGCGTGCGTGCGTATCACTGTCTCTGTACCCAACAAAATGGACGAGTTTGTGACATGCGCAGGGGGGGGTTGCGAGTGCGCCCGGGAGACTCCGTGCTCGTCTGGGTGTATTCGCGACGTGCAGCGACGTTCCACCGCCTTCAGCGTGCGTGCTAGCAGGCCCTTCGAAGCCTCGCTACCCCGACTTGTCAGATGTTAATCTTTGCTCTCGTCTACGGAAGAGCTGCTGATCCGACAACTCCCCGTGAATCGCCTGTTCCAGAAAGTATCGAGCCTTCTGCGGGAGCGAAGACGGAATTTTTTCGACCCTATCGGACACATCACGGCCTACTGTAGATCGTCCGGGCCAAACCCCTTTGATACTCCAGTCCCGAAGTGGGGACAAACCACTCTAGTTCAAAGTGATTTGTCCCCAGACCGGGACTGCAACACTAAAAGGGTTACCCTGCTGCTGTGATATGTTATCCAGGACCTGTGTAGTACAAACAGGTCTAACCCAGGAAACATGTTGTAGGAGTGGATCGTGCAGCATACACGGCTCCCCCCCCCCCTCGCCCCCCCCGGGCAACATGAGCTATACGTGGACCATACAGATCATACATATCATGCAGATCAGGAGTCTGCCTGCCCTAACCGACCTGCTGTAAGTCCCTTTTAGGACCGCAGTCCCGTTCTGGGGACAAACTACTTATAATTTGACTGTTTTGTCCCGACAATGGGAGTGCGGTGCTAAAGGGGCTGAGGCAAGAGATTCGGTGGTCTGTCTGGTGTGTTGAATGTTTCCAACTGAGGCGACGGACAGCGAGACATTTTTTCTTCGTTTCGTGGTGGTTGGCTTGAAACGGTTGTCCACGGGAGAGCGGGCCATCGAAAGCTCAGCTTGTTATACATATGTCCGGGGCCCGTTCGGTGCGGCTGCGGCTGCGGCTGCGGCTGCGACTGCGACTGCAGCTGCGGCTGCGGAACAACTACCGTCGAACTTACACATTTTTTAGCTGGGGGGGGGCGGGGGGAGGGGGAGGGGAGGGGCTCCGGACAGCAGCAAGAAGTGATCCTTCACGGAGCTGGGTTCACCGCTGTGTAGATGGAGATGATTTTCCAGGAATATTCCCATGCCCTGCATACGCTTGTACGTGCACGTACTGCGACTACAAACAGCCCAGAAATAACGTGGAGGTGGTGGGAGTGCGGAGAGGGTGATATAGCTCCGCCCGCGGTCTATGGTGCCCAGGACCATGATTTTGATGCTGGGTTCAATTCCCTGGTTGCGACGTATTTTCTTGTTGTGTGCATCCGACGACTTTTGACCGTTCGATGATTTTCTGACCGTTTACGGTTCGTGCTTCGCGCTCGCGGCCTCCGGCGGTAATATTCCTGCGGAGGGACAATAATATTTGTGCACCTTGTGGGTGGGAGCAGGGTGCCAAATGGGATCAGGTCCGGGTGAGATCAGGAGAGCCAAGCAGGGGCCTGTTTCGTTTTCCCGATTTTTATGGAGAATATTCCCAGAAGCTTCTTTATCTACAGCATGGAGAGCTCTGATGCCTTCACGGCCCATTTAGGTGGCTCCTCAAGATCACCCGGATCGCAGGAAAATTCGCCAACCTACAGAACCGTTCTTCGGAACTCTTCTACCCGATCGTAAGAAAATTCTTTCGGCCGGCTTAGGAAATTCCCTACGATCTTCGTGATCTTAGTAGTATATTTCGTACCAGGTATGTAGTAGTTCACCGGGCGTGAATCGGCCCCCAGCTGGACTGCCTGGCTGGCGTTCTTCCCGTCTTCAGAAAAAGAACTCCGCCCACCCCCCTACCCCTGCGGCCATGCATGACATGAGTAAACCCCTGTGGCCTGACCTCTGGCAGGAGCTGCTCGCGATCGCAAAGAAGACCGCCGAGATCAACTGGGAAGCCGCGAAACGCCGGCGGTCCGCCAGGTGAGGATACCTCCTCTTGCTGCTGTTGCCGCCGCCGCCGACAGGCCCAGACTGGGGTAGTAGAGCGCCCAGATGAAATAAGTTTGTCGAGGTGGATGGGCTCCCCCTCTTCTTGCTGCTGTATGAAAGACCAGAGCCAGGTGGGCACGAGGGGGGGAGGGGGCGGGGTACGACAAGGCGATCCGTGGTGCGCTCGACTGCTGATAATTCTGCTGTCAGTGCGTGGTTTTGTGTCCCGCCTTTTATGTCGCTGCACAGCTTGAACGGGAATAGTGTTGCTAGATGCTGCTTGCTTGCTTGCTGCTTGCTTGCTGCTTGCTTGCTGCTGCTTGCTGCTGCTCGCTGCTGCTTGCTGCTGCTTGCTTGCTGCCGTTGCTGCTGCTGCTGCTGTTGCTGCTGTGCGTAGTCGTTGCTTCCTGCAAGTGAACCCCTCTCGATACAGACACGCTACGTACACACGTTTTACTCAAGCTCAAGCGCGCGCGTACTCGCGCACACGCGCGCACACACGCCGAACACACTGATTTTTCAGCCCGCGCGCCCAACAGCCTAGCTTTCAAAAGTTCCTTCTCACTCACGCCTACCCTGCTTGCCCCTAAAACATTACTTTTGTCATGCGTCGCGCGCAGCGAAGTAGCACGAGCCGCCGCCGCCGCCACCGCCAGAACCGCGGATACCACTACCTCGCCGACTCCATTCGTAGGTGGCGTCAAAAGCGGTGGCCCAACCGCATGGCGGGCTGCCGCACGAGGATCGTCCGGCGTAGATCTAGGCGCCTACGACCTGGGCCAATGTGGCGAGAGGTACCGACCTCCGGCCGCCGGGGAAGGAGGCAGGGCCGAGGGCAACGGTGTAAAAGGTGTCCGTGAAGGGACTACAGGAGACCTTCGACGCGGGGGATCCTCCAGGGACCGCACCGTTGCTGGCTGTGAATCGCAAGAGGCTGTCACTTCTCCCGTCGCCCCCGGCGCGGCCCCCGCCGCCGCCGCTGTTGCTGCTGCTGCTGCTGCTGCCGCTGCTCCCCACGCCGTCGGTCCTACCAGGCGGGCTGTCTCGACCACCGCTAACACCACCACGGGCGCGGGGGTGGGGGTAAGCGGGAACGTGTTAGGCAGCCGAAGCGGCGGCGGCGGTAATGAGGGCGGTGGCAACAGCAGCAGCAGCAGCAGCAGAAGCAGCAGCGGCAGCAGCAGCAGCAGCGGCGGCGGCGGCGGCGGCGGGGAGGGTGGCGGCAGCAACAGCCGGAGCAGAAGCAGCAGAAGCAGGGGCAAGAGGAGGGGTATGACAAGCGCGAGCGGTGGCGGCGAGAGCGAGATACAACCCCCCGCAGATGTCGTCGCCGGCGTCCGCGGCGGCGCCGGTGGCGGTAGCACCACAAGTAGCGCCCATCATCCAACGAAGAACTTTCGCGATTTCGAGGGGCGGGGCGGGCAGGCGGGGCGGGGCGGTCGGTGGCAAGCAGCAAAGGGAGAAATTCCCGAGGACGACGCCGAAGGACGAGACACCGGGGTGATCCAGGTGATGAGCAGGCCTGAAACCTCCCCCGTCCGCGACTACGCCGTTCACGACTTCGGTGACGACAGTGACCTAGGAGAGGAAGACGAAGAGGCGGAAGGAGGAGGAGGAGGAGCAGGAGCAGGAGCAGGGGCAGGAGGAGGAGAGCACGGTGGTGAGGAGAGCATTGCCGAGCTGAATGCGGTCAACAAGGAAGGCGGGGTGCGGGGGGACGGGGGGGGTAAAGGCGGCACCGCAGCAGCAGCAGCAGCTACCGCGAAAGGACGAGGGGAGGAAGGGGTCACCCATGGGGCGGCCTCGTTCGCGCGAGGGTTGACGCCGCTCCGTATGAACGACGGTAGCGGCCGCATCGTCGGCAAGAGCAGCAGGGGCGGCGGCGGGGGCGGCGACGGCGGCGGCAGCGGCAACGTCGTCGATGCTGTCGTCGTGAAAGGGAGCACTCACATCCAACGCGCGGCGGCAGGCGAGATTACAAGGAAAGACGTGGCGAGCAGTAGTCAAGCAAGCGGTACCGCCGCCGCGGCTGCAGTCACCGCTGCGGCGACCTCGAAGGAGGAGCAATCCAGCCCACCGGAGCGACAAGAAGGAGGGTGGGCGTTCGCCACGAGTGCCCTGTCTTCACCGGAGAGCGCTGCTCCTGCCGCGGGTAAGGGCGCGGCAGGGGTCGTCGCTCAGGGTGGCTTCCGGTACGGAGCCGCGTTTTTTTCGGACGAGGACGAGAAGGAGGAGGAGGGGGGGGCTGGGCGTGGCAACCTTTACCCGCGAAGCGGTGTTGCGTCGACAGCGACGGCGAGAGATAGTACCCGCAACGCTACCAGTACCGGTACCGCCACCACCGCCGCCGCCGCAGCGACCGTAGGCACCGATGAAAACCACAACGACGATATGGAAGGCCGGGGAGGCGGGAGCGGCAAGGGTGGGTTACACCCCGGGAGTGGGGGGAGAGAAGGCGGCTATGCAACGTCGCTGCGGGCGTCGGCCACGCCGGCTGGGATGAGGGGTTTGCTGCCGGCGGAACCGGCAGAGCCGGGGCCGGCGGCGGTTGCAGTGGCGGCCTCGCGGCCCGGCTCATTCCTGAAACCAACGACGACGGCCGTTCGAAAGGTGTCGAGTTTCTCGTCTTCGGAACCATCTTCTGGAGGCGAAGACTGGGGGGGGGATAGCAAACCGACTGCTCAGTTTCCACGCCATCGGCGGACGGGGGGGGAAGAGGGGGAGGCGGCAAGGGGGGGAGGGGCAGGGGACGGGACGGAGGCGGCGTTAGCGTCCGTGTCCGCGGCACCGGCGGCATCGGAAGCAGCGGCACCGGCGGCAATGACAAGTTCTGGTAACTTCGGGGCAGAAGCAAGGGCGAGGCGCGAGGGAAAAGGGGAGGGAGGAGAGCGCGGTGGGAGCGGGAGCTGGAGCGGGAGCGAGGGCGGGGGCGGGCACATTGGCGTAGGCGGGGGCTTGCAAGCCGGAGTGGAAGCGTCTATTGTCCGGGATTTCGACGACTGGGACGATGATGACTACTTCGATGGGTAAGAGGGATACCCATGTACGATACTGCAGACACGCTTGATCCAAACCCCTTTGAACGTACTGTAGAGCAGATATTCCTCGACCGCACATGAAGAAGTCGTCTTCGAAAATTGTCCAGGACAAGCGCAGGCTGACAAGGGTTTCGTGATTGTAGCGCGCCTTGCCGTCTGCTGCTAAAGAAAAATAGCACCACGAAACGTAGTGCACCACTCTCGACGAATATATAAGCAACGTTTGTACCTTTGTATGAAGATTCAACAGTCTTTACATTTTACGTCCATTCTGGTATCATCCTGTCACGAGCAGACTTGTTCGCAAGACGTTGCCTTTCACGGCGCGGTATCGAGGACAAAAAACAGTTCAAGCATCATCTTCGACTGCGAGCGTAGTTCACGTACGGGACCTCGCGAGTGAAATCGTCAAAGTCAGCGAAAACCTGCTGTTGTTGCCTCGACGTGTTATCTCGCTGTGATCTGTGTATGAACGTGTACGATCGCGACGGCGGCTTTCCACCGATAAGCAGGCAGCAAGATGAGGGTCGCCAAGGCGGCACACGCGGCGGAGGCGAAGGAGGAGGAGGCGAAGGAGGAGGAGGAGGAGGAGGCGGAGGAGGAGGAGGAGGAGGAGAGGGGAGGCGTGCGGGAGGAAGTGGACGGGGGAAGGGGGCGGCGGGGGAAACTGTAGGGGAGGTACAGGAATTCAGTGACGAGTTTGGTGACGAAGAGGTGAGCACGGCTATGTGTGCGGTAAGCCTTGGGAATATAGACCCCTTTCTGCGTCCAGGGAGGGGGGGAAAACGGGCGAAAACCAAGAGCGATTTCTCCATGTTATTCACTTTTCGCTCAGGACGTGGTCCGTTGTTTTGTTCTTCCTTCGCTGAAAGCGGTCCACATACTCTGACTGCTGCTGCCTATTGCTGTTGTTGTTATGGTTGAGATTGTGAGCGATTGCTCGTGGACAGACGAGGCATGCATTCCCCAGCCGGGTGGGGTTTATCGTCGGTCTGGCGGCCTTGATTCAGCTGGTGTACGGTATTTTACTTGCAAATATGTTGGAACCTCGAGCATTCGTACCCTCCCCTTCGCTGCTCCTCCCCTGCCCCCCCCCCCCCCGCCCCGCCCCTACTCCACTCCACCCCACCTAATCCCCAACCTCTCACCCCCATGGGTACCCCTTTTGGGCCGCGTTGCGATAGGGGACCAATATGTCATTCCAGGTACGCGCTTACTTGAACCCATGGTAATTCAGAGGGGCAAATATTGAAGGTAGAAGTTGACGATTACAGCAAACTCTGAGGCCACTGCGTGATTGGGGGATGACACAATGGTTGGTGTCCGAGTTGTAATGGTTGATGCAAGGTTATAATGGTTGATGCAAGGAGTCGAGTCGTACACGGCACGGGCGCAGCAGCATGACCCTCTCTCTCTCTCTCTCTCTCGTTTCCCGTGCTGCTGCTTGCCGGGCGCTCTCACGCTGCTCGTATCGTACACAGATGGTTGATAGCACCAAAAGTTACCAACCATTGTTCTGGTGGCTATTCTATCCTCAATACCCCCCCAAAAAGGGTTACCCTGATGTTGTTTGTGGGCACCGCACGTACCGCCGGTTGATACGGCGGAAGCAAGCAGCCCCTGACCCACAACGCTTTCTTTGGTTTTCCCCGTCCTCCCACCAAACACCGCGAATGATCGCCGCGTGCATACGTTTTTGGGTTTCAAGCCCACTGCCGCCGCCGCTACCAAGGCTTCGACGAAAGTTCGGCAAGATAAGGAGAAGGATAGGGGGGAGGAGGAGGAGGAGGAGGAGGAGGAGGAGGAGGACAACGGTGGTGCAGCTGCATCAGGAGCTCTCGAAGTTGTCAAGATGCCCATCTACGGGTCTTTCGGGCTGGGGTCGGGACTGTCGCAGTTCCCCAAGAGGTGCGTGGGCGTGCGTCTGCACGTGTTTAGCGTAGCTTGGCGTATACAGCACAGGACGCCAAATAACGAATCAGGATGACTGCTCCTGGTTAGGTTTTTTATTTGATAACGGGCGCGTCCTGCACTAACCTCGGTACTACGACTCCCGATTTTCGCGTTTTCCTGCAGATTCCTGCCTGCCTTTTCTTATTGCTCGTTCTCTTATTCGGTTGTGTGCGAAGAGTTTAGTTGGGACCCACAGGGTTGGGTTTCTCGCAGACTGTTTCCTACACAACAGCAATCCCTACCCACGAAAAAAATAGGATAGTTCTGAAGACTGTGGGGAAAATCGACCAAATGCCGCATTTTCACCCTGATTTATTCTCGGGTTGGGTTATTTTGTGGATTGGATCAACTCTGTAGGTCTTCGCGTTCACCTGTTTAACCAATCAGCTCCTCACGTTTGTTGGTTCCAACTATTTTTACGAACCCAACCAAATCGGATTGCCGCAAAACGCGTTTTCAGGACGCGTGCTGCGTACGATAGCGGTACACAGAGGACGTTTGGGCCGAAAACGTTTCTGACTGACAACCCCCCCCCCCCCACCCGTTTGTCGTTGCAGCACCATTTTCCATTCACAATATACCTCGGTGTTTACCTACAGCCATGGGGGTTTGCTACGGTAAAAAGCGTTGCAATCGCCCAGGGAGTGCGACTGTTTTTCACCGCTCGTTTTCTCTTAACCCTTCTATTAACAGGACTGCAGCCCCGTTTTGGGGACAAACCACTCTAGTTGCAAGTAGTTCGCCCCCCAAGCGGGACTACTGTGGTCCTAAAACGTTGATGATGATGATGATGATGTTCTCACGTTAGCTCACTTCCCGGAAATCCTGCCTGTGGTCACGAAACAGGCTGTACCAAAATGCATCTCGATGGGAGAAAGCAAGTTAAGGGTGCTCCAAAAAACCTGGAACATTCTACGTTTCGGATTGCTCTCGACAACAGACCTTTCCCGGAAATATTTTGTTTTTGTTCGGTGCTGGCACACCTTAACCTTCCCATTCTGAAAAAATCGATCGCTGAGAAAAACAAAATGATGGCACCCCCGCGAGAACTCAAGGCTCCTTACGACGGCAATCGGCTGGCGCTTTCATTTTTTCCCCAAACGAGGAGCCTCCGAGATGTTTTTTTGGGGGCACCCTACTGGTATGCGTCGTACAATATGGCTGGCATGCCGCCTTCGTCGTGAGGAGTGTGCGGACTATTTTTTTGAGTGGATTTTATAGCTAACTTGGTGCATTAACTTATTGCCCTTCGAGACCCCGAGATAGATTGCGACAGCAACGATAAATTTGGTGTTTGAACCGTCTAGGAGCAGCGTGAGTGGGCCCCAGCAGCGGTGCGCGTAGAGAGGGTCATGCTGCGCCCGTACCGTGCCGGGCTGTACGACCCCTTTTGCCTTGCACGGCAACTGTGTCGTTTCATCCCGCGATCACACGGCGGCCGTTTTGCTGTATCCGTCAATTGTTTACCGTCCCGAGAGGGCTAAGCCTTTTAGGACCGCAGCCCCGTTTTGGGGACAAACCTCTTAAAGAATTTGACTGGTTAATCCCCAACAACGGGACTGCTCCACTGAAGGGGTTAAGGCGTAGCTTCGCTGTTAGATAAGCGTATTCGAGCAGTAGTTTGACGTACTGTAGCTCGGCGAGGGTGTACTTACTGCTGTAGCTTTGCGCAGCTTTGCGTAGCTTGACGTAGCTTCGCACTAGCCTGGCGCAGCTTGACATACAGTGGCTTGGCGCAGCTCAGCACACAGCTGGATGCAGCTTGGCGAAGCTTCGCTTCGCACAGCTCCGCGTGCCCTCTCGGCTGGGCCCGCGCGGCTTTGTAACTTCGTGTACGAGTCGCGGAGCATGGCTGAGCTTGGCATAAACACATTAGAATAGCTTTGCGTAGCTTCGCAATTTGCTTGGCGCGTAGCTTGGCGTAGCTCCGCTTGGCTGGGCATTTCGCGTAAACTCAGAGTAACTCTGAGTAGCCTAGCGTAGCTTCGAGCGTAGCTTCGAGTTGCTTCGAGATGCTTCGAGTACCGGTAGCTTGGAGTTGCTTGGGCGTATGAGTTTTCGCGTGGATTCGAGTAGGTTCACGCATAGCTTGGCGTATAGATTCCGGTTGCTTCGCGTGGCTTCGAGTAGCTTCGGGTAGCTTCGCGTGGCTTTGAGAGGCTTGGCGAGGCTGTGATTAGGTTTGCGTAGCTCAGCGTAACTTCGGGTAGGTTCGAGCCGCTTGGAGTAGCTTGGCGAAGCTTCAACAGCTTCAAGAAGCTTCGCTTGGCTTACAGCGTAGCTTTCGAGCAGCCGTGAAGCACAGCTTCGCGTAGCTTCGAGCAGCTCATAGGGTAGCCTGGAGTAGCTTCTAGCGTGTCCCTTTCTCCCAAAATCTAAGGGGACTTTTGCACATTAATTTTAAGTTTAAAAGCTCATCATATTTCGGGGCGGAGTGGCAGCTTCTAGAAGGTTGTTATTTGTATCAAAAGCGTACCTGGTACGTTCGATTAGCTTAGCGTAGCGTTAGCGTTATCGAGTACCGGTATTCGTTAGGACACTGAGAGGACCGTTTTTGTCTTTTTAATTGTCAGTCCCGAATGCGTCCCTGTGTGTCGAACCTCGGGTTGCAAGCTTGGTAGGCAGTAATCCTGTCTGGAGTTCGGGGGGGAGAATCGAAGATAACAATTGGTGAACACAGAGGACGGCCACATAATTGTTTGTTTGTGTGACTGGAGGGGGGAAAAAACAAAAACAAATCGGTGTTCGAGTTGCAACGCCAGGAGTAGGCCGTCCGGCTCGGCACGGGCGCAAGACGCTCTTCTACCCGTACTGCTGCCGGGGCGCTCACCAACTAATGATGCTCGCAGACGGTTCAAACACACACGCACTAAAAAAAATGTCGTTGCTGTCGTTGCTGCGGTTACCATCTCGGGGTCTCGAAGGGGTTATGTATTTTATGTTATCAAGGGGGGGGCATTGCTAATAGGACCAATTGTTGTTTGTAAAAATGGCGAAATATATAGGTTTTTGTGTGCACCGTAGGTCCTATTTAATATAGTCTCCCGTAATAGTACGTACGCTACTCTTCGTTAAATGGGCAGGGGCCACCAAAAAAACTTTTTCTTTTTTCTGTTTCAATGGTGCGCGCCTTTGGGGGTTTGGGCGGGTAGGTCGCCTCAGGAATACTGTACGGAGGATGCGAAGCCATTGCACCCCCCCATAAGGCCGATTTTTCGAAGCTCGACTGGTGCACAACCGGGAGGGTGCCCATGCATCCATGCGTGCATGCGGAAGAGGGTGGTTTTTAGCGAAAGAGCCACGCGCTTTTCCTCGTTGTCATCCTCCCGGCGGTGGAGCGGTCGAGCTTTCTTGAGAATCGAAGGGACCGCTCGCTCTCTTCCGCAGTGGCGCCCCTCCCGGCTGTGAGGCAATCGAGCTTCGAGGATCTGTCTAGAGGGGGTGCGACGACCTCGCGTCCTCCTCGGCAGCAGGTACGTACCTCATATGATGTCACTGTGGTGTGCCGGCAGCTTCTTTGCAGGTAGGAGTGTAAGTGATGATAGTAAGCACGTTGTTGTCGCGGTTGTCGTAGTTGTTATTAATAGTACTGTTGCGTTGTTGTAAGACTAAGAATTGAGCCCCCCTCCCCTCCCCGCCCCCTCCCCCCGATCAACCAATAACAACCCACACCCCATCCGATTGATCATTCATCCATGATGATTTCCCTTACCCCAAGCAATGTTTTATGTCTGGTCGGTGAAAACCCGACGTTGCTCCGTCCTGGCATTGTATAGAAATGCGAGGGTCTATGGCCATACGACTACGGCCATGCATGGTGATGAGTACACCTGAGTACACCCCGCCTGCAAGGGTCTATGGTCAAACGACTAAGGCAATGCATGATAATGAGTACACGCCTCCCGCACCCGCCCCCCCCTCCCTCCCTCCCCCCCTCCCTTCCCTTCCCTCTCCCCCCTCCCCCCTCGCTCGCAAACCACCACAACAGAGCCAGCAAATAATACCGCTTTTTTTTTTTTAGGGATTCGCCATTAGCCGGGCAGGGCTGGGCTGGGCTGGGCTGGGCTGGGCGGGGGAGCGCGCAACTCGTAGTTTTATTGTGATTAGTTGTGTCGACAGGCTATTTAGGAGTGCACAACAACATATGAGAAAGTATTGTTGTTCACATGTGAGTAGCAATATCCTCAGGTACTTGAATAGCATCCTTCCCTAATACCCAGCATACAGTGTACACAAAGTACATACATCTGACATCATACTTGGTACATACCAGTAGAAGAACAGTACTACTATTTTTACACCACAGCAGTATGTATTTTCAGAGCCCTGCAACGCTTACGAGGGATTTTGTAATTTCACCTCCATTTCGAAGCTGCAACCTCTGTTTTTTTTTTTTGGAATAATGCTGCTTGGAATTTTTCTAGCGCGTGAGAAAACAACTCACACCAGGTACTTGCTGCTTTTTTTGCTGGTGTGGTATATATAGGACAGCTGGCATAAGGTGTGGCTTGTACGTTGGCTGGTCGGTTGATTGGTTGATCGGTTGATTGGGCGGTTGGTTGGTTGGTTGGTTGGTTGGTTGGTTGGTTGGTTGGTTGGTTGATTAGTTGGTTAGTTGGTGTTGGTTGGCTGGTTGGATGTGAGGCCACTGTTGGGCACGGGTGTGAACCACATGTGGTAGACGGAGCTGGACTGGCTGGGCCTACTGCCGGCTGCTGGTTGTACAACTACTATAATATATGTACGTCGTACGAATATGTATCCGTCTGTCTTCCGTTTTGACCACCTACCGTAATCTCGTTGCAGTGACTGCTTGCTGCTGCAGTACTGCTGCAAACTACGACGCATTGTTGCCCCTGCGTCGTAGCTTTGTGGCCACAGAGCAGAGCTCGCTGCATCTTTCTCTAGGTGCGAAAAACAATCGCGGAACCCCGGGTGTGCCGAATGCTGGATGCCGACGGGTAGAAGTAGCGGCTCGACCTCTCTTTTTATTATTATTAGTAGTACTGCAGTGCCGTTTGGGGGAACAGAGCTCAAATTCCAAGTAAGTTGTCCCCGAGACGGCACCGCGGTCCCAAGAGGATGAATTATTGTAGCGAACACGCACAACAAGCAGCGGGCGGCTGACAGTTAGTTATAAAGGGATCGTGCGGTCAGCGTTAGAGTCATCAACATTTTCACAGCACACAAAAAATGGTGCAGCAGCAGCAGCAGCAGGGGTCCCTCCCATGAGACGGTCTGAGCAAGGCAGCATCCCGATACAAGACGGTCAACATCGCTTGGCGCGACTGTTAATATATAATAGGACGCATCTATGGTCCCCCGTACTACTACTATTACTACTACTACTACTACTACTACTACTACTACTACTACTACTACTACTACTACTACTACTACTACTACTACTACTACTACTACTACTACTACTACTACTACTACTACTACTACCATCAATACTACTACTGCTGTATTTGGATTGCTGGCGTGTGTATGCTGTGCATTTCGTATCGAGTACGATGACATGTGGCATTGGCGTTGCCTAGTTTCTTCCCTGTTGTTGCATTGCGTACAACGCCGTATCTCTGTGCCGTAGTTTTGTGGACACAGAGGTTGTATATCTCTAGCATGAAGGATCTGCAGGGACAGTGCTGGGTGAGCGGGGGATGTCGCCGGGTGGAAATAACAGGTGAACATGCAGAACACACACGGCAGTGTCTAGTCTCTAGTCTGCCCACGGTTTTTTTCGAAATACATGATAAGCTACCCTCTTAAGACGAGGCTGGAAAGGGGGGCGGAAAGAGGAGGAGGAGGAGGGGGCGGGGGAGCGGATGACGAGCGGTAAGCGACGATGACGGTGGTGGTGGTGATTGGTCAGGGTCGAGGGGTGGTGGTGGTGGTGGTGGTGGTGGTCGTCGTCGTCATGGAGATCATCATCATCGTGGTCATTATAGGAAAAAATGTGTTACCTTTTGACAACGTCGTGTATTAATAGTTTGTTTTTCCCGGTCGTATGCGCGAATGAATAGGTCATACACAAGGTAACACGCAAGCAAGATAACAAGAACCCCTCCGCACAAATTTCGAAGCACAGCGGAGAAAGTGCAGTGCGGGCAATAAACACCGAGCGACACCTCTAGTAATAGATAGATATCGATATGGAGAGATAACGACGAGGTCTTTCCCAAACCATCCACACATACATACGAATCATACATGTGTGTGGGTGTTCTTCACATTAAACCGTTCTTTCTACCCGTCGACATCCATCAGCACAACAACCAGTTCAGTGTCCGTGCCGATTCTTCAATCCTAGAAGAGATACAAGTTATGTGGTCACAAAAAAAAGCTCAGCCACAGAGATACTATATGCGTTGCCACGTATTATATGCAGTAAGCACAGCAGTGGGCAATGCAATGCCATGTCATCGTACTGGATACGACAGGCACGACATACACATTCGATGAAATAGAGAAACGAAAGGAAACAGACAAAGAAAAAACTTGATACTTGCTGAAGTTCGTTGTGTGCGCCCCCAGCCGTGTGTCGGGGAAAAGGGGGCCCCGAAACTCATCGCAGGGGGAGAGGCGCGGGGATACACCATTGTGCGGTATATTTTCTTAGGTATTTCACCACTCCGTGTCCAGAAATATAATCAACGATTTTGTTCGGTATTAATGTGAAAAAGGTCCTTGAAAATCGGGACAGGGCGGAAAATTATCAGACCGTTGATAACGACGGGCTGTGATATATATGACGGCCTTAAGACGCAGCAGGCCATACATAGTTGATCAACCCCGGACTTGTCAAAAAAAAAAAAGGCCACCGCTGTGTTATGGTAGCAAGCTGGGAGCTGCGAACTGGCTCCAATTTCCCGATCTAAAGCATTACCAGGTACCTGGTATATACCAAGTAAATTACAACCAGGTACAGTAATAGTTAATGCGACCAGCAGCAATACAATGGCTGGGGAGCAGCTAGAAGAGCAGCAGCAGTGGGCTACGAACTGCTCTGTACGTGGGTAGTACTTTGATGTTTTAACCCTGTGAGGACCGCAGTCCCGTTTTGGGGAAAAACTATCTATATAAAAAATTCTATGGTTTGTCCCCAAAACGGGACTGCGGCACTACTAGGGTTAACCTGCATAGTGTGTCGTCATCCATTTGTGTGTGCGACCGGTAGAAATAACGGTTTAACGTGAAGATGTACGAGGTATGTACGTACGTACGTACGTGCGAATGTAGTCTGATTGTGATACAAGGGCATCTTTAGAACGGCTGTCCCGTTTTGGGGACAAACTACTTGAAATTTGAGTGGTTTGTCCCCAAAACGGGACTGCGTTTCTAATAGTCTACGAGTACATTATTATAATATTATTATTATGTTTGCCATCCGACAATAGTGTTCTGAAATATTATCATCATTGTTATTATTTTTTATTTGGGAACAACCAGCAGCTATTAATAGCTGTTATATCTTCATCGTCTTTTTGCTCTTATTTTCCCGGTCTTCTTGCTTGTGTTGTTTGTTGTGTTCTCGTACGCGGGACGCTGACACTTCACTCGCTTGACACTTGAATATGCGATTTGGTTTTATTTTTGGTTTTCCTCTGTCTCACAGTCTGTGACCACAGAATCAGTAAGTATCTCTCTAGGATAGGGAATCAGGACGGACACTGACTGGGTGTACTGATGAAGCTGGGTAGAAAGGGCGATTTAATTAATGTGAAGACAACAAGATCGAAAAATTCCTTCAAAATCTCATCTTATTCCGGTGGACCTAGAGTAAATAGGACTTACTACGCTGAAGACAAAAACCTACCGGTATATATTTCCCTATATTTACTAATAATATTTGGTCCTATTTACTTGTGGTCCCCCGTAATAATAGTAGGAAAGCTTGTTGTGTGTGATACAGCGATTTACAGCACTAACTAATTATAGTCCCGGCCCCTCTCGCCCCGGTGGTTCAAGTGGTTAACCTCGAATTCTACTTGTTTGAGTCCTGTGTTCGAGCCCCAGGAGGGTCGGACTTTGACTTTATTTGCAAAAATAAAAAAAAGGGATTCAATTGTTGAGAGCGCCTTGCAGCGTGGGTAGGCACAATTCGATGCGAGTCGACGAGGGAAGAAAAAGCTGAAATCTTCTCGCGATAAAAAATGGAGGCACGTACCGTAGCGGGAAGGGGGGAGAAGAGCCTGCTATGTGACCCCGGATCTGAGTTACGAGTTGGAAGGAGAGAGAGAAAAAGATGTGCGAAGATAATGAATGGGATGAAAAAAAAAATAATAAAAAAAAAAAAATAGGGCCGGTTGAGTTGTGCCGGCTGCCCGCTACCGTATGGGGCCGGTGAAATCGCGTGTGGCACAGATGGGATTGTTGACCCTTTTAGGACCGCAGTTCCGTAATGGGGACAAACTATTACGGGGGACCATAGTAAATAGGACCAAATAAGTGTTGTTGGTAAAAAACGGAAGTAATACTGGTTTTTGTCTGTACCCTGGGTTCTACCAGGTATTTAATATGGTCCCCCGTAATACCTAAGTAGAATTTGACTCGGTTTGTCCCCAAAACGCGGGAATGAATGCGGCGCGGTCCTATATATAAAGCGGTTAACCAGTGTGGTGGTGTATAGCGTGCGGAGTAGTTAGTGCCGGTTGGCGCTATAATAGTGCCGGTTGGCGCTATAATAGTGCCGGTATGGTTGGCTATACAGTATTATATAGATAGCTGGTAGCACATACCGGCGTCCCCGGTGGCTTGGTACGTGGTCCGCGTGCCTATCAAGATCAATTTCGTGGGTTCAAGTCTCACCGAGTGTGCACATACATGCTCGAAGGTACTTTTTCTTGCATTAAACAAATTGATTGGCGGAAAGCGCGAGAGAGCGTGAGTTAGCTACATTCGATGAAAATCGACGACGAGCAGTGGGAATGCTGAACCCTATGCGCGACAAAAAATAAAGGCACGTATACCGGGGAGGAGAAGGGACTACACCTACCTGTGACCACGGCTTGTCCAGAGAAGATCGCCGAGGGTAAAAAAACCTCCTACGAGCTAGGCTGGAAAGTAAAATTAAGTGATGTTGAAAAACCCCCCAAAAAAACGGCAATACGGTTACGAGAGAGACGAGGTAATTTGATAAAACGGGTATCGCACGTGTTCCTCCAGCACATCCGCACGTACACTTGTATCCAGCGTCGGTGCAAGCTCCCTCTACTCTGCTGTGCTCACAACCTGGTACCGAGATAACACACCGCAGATACCGCAAATAAATGCAAGAAGTACGTACGAATTACCTGGTATACCATTCATTACGGGGGGACATAGTAAATAGGGCCTACGGCACAGACAAAAACCTACCTGGTATAGATTTCCTTGTTTCTACGAACATTATTTTGTCCTATTACGGGGGACCATAGTTAATAGGACCTATGGTATACATAAAAACCTACATATTTAGCCATTTTTACCAACAACATTATTTGGTCCTATTAACTATGGTCCCCCGTAATATTTACTATTTTTTATTTTTATTTTTCTCATCCCATTCAATATCTTCGCACATCTTCTTCTCTCTCTCCTTCCAACTCGTAACTCAGATCCGGGGTCACATAGCAGGCTCTTCTCCCCCCTTCCCGCTACGGTACGTGCCTTCATTTTTATCGCGAGAGGATTTCAGCCTTTTCTTCCCTCGTCGACTCGCATCGAATTGTGCCTACCCACGCTGCAAGGCGCTCTCAACAATTAATTGAATCCTTTTTTATTTTTGTAAATAAAGTCAAAGTCCGACTCAAACACAGTAGAATTCGAGGTTAACCACTTGAACCACCGAGGCGACCGGCTGCCTATGGTCCTCCGTAGTACTGTACGAGTAAAACCAACTGACTGTGTCGTACCTGGTACCCAAAGGAACACCTGGTGAGGAGAGAAGGCAACCAATGCAATGCCGTGCCATCGTGTTTGATACCCGTACAACCATTGTTGTTGTTGTTGTTGTTCTCACATTAACTCACAATTCAATGCAGTCCGTGGTCGCAGGACAGGCTCCAATAACTCTGGAGTGGAAGAAATACCTCAAGTAAAAACAGAGGCAAAAAACAAAAAACAAGCATACGCACTCCACCACTGCGGACACCAGGGAAGCAAAAAGGAGACTATTAATAGCAGACAAAAACCTAAAAAAAAAAAAAAGAAGATGAAGCTAAGCAAAAGAAAAACAAAAACAAAACTAAAACAGAAGCAGATTAGATAGCAAAACGCAAAAAAAAAGGCAAAACGGACCATACTAACAAAGACACAAAGAGGTACAAACGGGAATGAAAGAAAAATGAAAGGGACAAAAAAGCGATAATCACGGGCGGGGGGGAAAGAAAATACCAAAGGCAGGCACTGGAGCATACAGACACGCAAAGTTGCCCAGATGGCACCATGCTAGTTACTTGGGTCCCAAAGAAAGGAGTGCATCATGACGATGATGGCCATAACCAGGCTTCAGTCTGTTGGGCAGACCGCCTCCCCTCCCCCCCCCCGCCATTCCCCCTCGTCCCCCTTTCGCCCCTCCCCTCTTCCCTGCCATTCTGCACACTCGCGTTGGCGTCAACGGCTGTGGTCGTGGTTGCAGCTATTCTATGCCGTTCTGCCGATGCCTCCTTCTCATCTGTATGCCATTTCCGCATGAAGGCCTCCGCCCCTTCCTCGACCCGTCGGAACCATCTGCCGGCTTTCTGTGCTGCCTCGCGCCACCCTTCGAGCTTGATGCCGAACTCCTTGAGGTCCTCCTCAAGGTACCTCATCCAGTCCCACTCCTGTCCTCCGGAGTAACCCTTACCCCCAACCATCTCCCCAAACATCACCCTCTTCGGCAGACGCTCCTCTCCCATTCGTGTCACAAAGCCCGCAAACAAGAGCCTACGTCTGCGTACCGTCGTCTCAACGCTTTCAGATGTTGTCCTGAGAAGCGCGCTAGCATAGGATAGAATGTGGTCTTCGCGCTTTCGTTTTCGCCACCCGATGCATCGGAGGAGCATCTTGTGGTGGACCTCCCGTAGCCTACCGTAATCAGTCTTGCTCGGGCTCCAAGTAACGCAACCGCAGAGCAACGTTTCGATCACCTCGGCTCTCAGCATTCGCACCTTCAGGCGTAGGCGCACACCCGGGCGGTCATACATTTCCATCTTATACCGTCCGAAGCATGCCCATGCCCTCTGGAGTCGACGCGTTACCTCGACACTTCTGCCCGTCCAATCTGCGCTGATAGCCCCGCCCAGATACACAAACTCGGTCGTTTGTTTGTACACTTGGCCGGCGGCGGTGACGGTGAACGGCACGTTCCCCCCATCTTTCGTTTGCAGACACATTATCTCCGTCTTGGCCTCCGAGACCGTCAGGCCGAAAGCGGCACATGCAGACACGATCACCGTCATCATCCTCTCCAGGCCGTTGGGCGATCTCGATACTATGCCTGCATCGTCGGCATAGAGCATAGCCCACAGTGTCTGGGCCTCTTTATCATTCCCCTGTCCGTCGGCGTGCCCGACCCGTGCCTTACCTGGTACTATGGTACACAAATAGCAGTTAGTGTTGATGATATTTACGGGGGGCCATAGTTAATAGGACCAACTTTTGTGTGTAGAAATGGTTAAATATGTAGGTTTTTATCTATACCATAGGTCCTATTAACTATGGTCCCCCGTCATAGTTCGCTGTATGGTGTAAATACATACCGGTACCTGGTACGTACGAGTACCACAGGTATGAAGTGCTATACGTACGGTACGCAATATATTATACCATGTGCCACCAGCCACCAGGTAGTATGAGGTAGTAAGTGTGTGTGTTCTTCTCATTCGATCGGTATTTTTATATTATTATTTCTCTTGCCATCCGACAATGTGCAGCATGATCTTCAACATGGATCACTCATAACTTTCCCGAAAGAAGAAAACCTCGGAAACAAAAGGAAACCCATGCACCAAGTCTACTATTATTATATTGTTATGCTTGCCATCCGACAATGTGTAGTGTTTTTCTAATAAACGACTATTAATAACAGAAAGTGAAGAACTCTCCAGAACGAAAGCGCGGCAGTATCCTACGACAAATCAAAACTGATGTGGCGCTCATGAAGACTACTACAACCAACATCCCTCCATCTCGTCCACCAAAAAACGACCACTCCCCTCCTTAAGCACCACCGAAGAAGCATCTACCAAAAACCCGCTGTCCATCAAAATGGCTGGTTTATTACATACCAGGTATTATTTTCATATTATCTGGTCTGGTGGTAGATATGTATCAAGATGTCAGGCAGCAAGCAGCAGCAAGCAGCAGTATATTGTCAGCAACGTTGTTCGTCGCGTGTGCCAGCATGTAAGTACCTGGTACGCGCTTATGGTGTCCTTTTCTTGCATCGGCGTGGTCTTTGCTCAACGCGTCCTTCTTCCCAAGACACAAACATACGAAAAGTACGTACCACAGAGAGACACGAAAAAATGCGGGGATTACATTGAAAAAAAAACACGATGAAAATGGGCGAACGAGCAGTAGCAGCGGGAATGCCTAATTAATAAACCCTACTATTACTACTACTACTACTACGACTACTACTACTACTACTACTACTACTACTACTACTACTACTACTACTACTACTACTACCACTACTACCACTACTACTACTACTACTACTACTACTACTACTACTACTACTACTACTACTACTACTACTACTACTACTACTACTACTACTGCCACTACTACTATACTACTACTACTACTACTACTACTTCTACTACTACTACTACTACTACTACTACTACTACTACTACTACTACTACCACTACTACTACTACTACTACTTCTACTACTACTACTACTACTACTACTAACTACTACTACTACTACCACTACTACCACTACTACTACTACTACTACTACTACTACTACTACTACTACTACTACTACTACTACTACTACTACTACTACTACTACTACTACTACTACTACTACTACTACTACTACTACTACCACTACTACTACTACTACCACTACTACTGCTACTACTGCTACTACTACTACTGCCGCAAGCGCGATCAGAGGGAACGTGTTATAAGGCTCAGATTGGGTGTGATAGGCGATCTATTAATGCCTATTCTTGTAGCCCAACGGACCAAACCACCTTCACAATTGGCGTCGACGGCAGGACATGGGTCGTTGGTAGTGAGTTCGAATCTTACGTCCATCATGATAAAAACGATTTTTTCCAAGAAGAGTGCCACGGTCTTAGTCCGTTGGGCTACTGATAAAAAACTAACCAATCGTCTACCCAATCTAAGCCCTTAAAACATTTCCCCCCCCCAGAACGGACCGGGTATACGGGTCGACGTGCCACCAATGTTATAAGGATTACCTTGGACTCAGTCACTGGGTAATCGATCGGTCTTTTACTCCTGTGGCTCAGTAGGTAACATCTTCACATTTGGCGTCGTCCAGGTCACGGGTTCGAACCTCACTTCGAACGTTTCTTTTACAGAAACGCTTGCGTGTGCACACCTAAAAAACACGTCTCCTTGGTTCCCCAGGTAATGAAACGAAGCGGGTACGTCAGCGCACGGACGTATACGGTTCCGACGCCCCAAAGATCCCGCCGTTTAGAGGGGGGGAGAGTGTTATACCTGGTAAGGATTATTACCTTGGGCTGGGTATTTGATCGGTCTTTTACCCCTATAGATCAGTAGGTAACACCTTTTCTGTCACACCAACACGTGGTTCATTTTTTCGGGGATCCACAAGTATTTTTTCAGATTCTCGAGATGAATGAGGAAATCCACTTTTCTTTAAAAAGTGATTTCATTGTGGACGTGAGATTCGAACTCACGACCAACGACCCCGTGGACTACCGACTACGCGACTTGTTAAGACAGGCAGGCTGGACACTATCTTCGGACAGGTTGGCCGACAGGTCTGCCTATTAAGTCGGTACTCGTTGGTGCCCACGTGTGTTGGTTGCTTAGAGACAGAAGAAGAGCAGCTTTAGTCCTTTCGTGCACGGCGGAGAGGCTGAGACCAAGCTCGCGCGTCTCTGGAAAACCCCTGGTTTTCCACCTAAGATACGCCTTCCAAGTACCACAAATACGATCCCAATACCTGAACCCAGGTAATTCCCGGCCTTTCAACCTCATTCAAGGTAGTATAATAACAAGAGTGAATTTCCTCGTGAAGCAAATATATCGGGGGGGGGGGGAGAGAAGGGTGTATATATATAGACCCCTCTGTGACCCCTGCTTGTCAGGATTGCCGCTAAGTAAGGGCAAAAAGGTGGACAGGACGCCCCCCACCCCCCCCCCCCCCTGCAGAGTGTGGGTGAAAAAAATAGATCGTCCTCGTGGAGTATTGAACAACGTAGCAAGCCCCACAAGCCACAACAAGGTGTGTCGACAAAACTCTCAAATCAGTGCGGCACGCCTATCTAATAATTCAGAAATGGTGCGTTACGTTTGTTCAACGTCTCCCCAATGATTTTGATCACACCCACGCACGCATCCCTTTCGAGACGCGCGGGGGGGGGGGGGTGTACTCGATAGGAGAGCATGTACCATGGTACTCGATTTCATGCATGGCCGTAGTCGTATGACCATAGACCCTCGCGTCCCTACAATGCCGGGACGGAGCATGTCGGGGTTTTCACCGACCAGGCAGACATTGCTAGTGCACCAAGCGCGAAGCGCCGTGGGGTGTGTGGCGAGTCGTATGAAGGGTGACTGAGCTGCATCCTACCAAGGGGGGGGGGGGGGGGGGGGTCCCGGTCACCTGTGTAAAGACCTCCACGAGTTGCGCTGGGGGAAAAAGATAAAAGCGGCGCGGTTAAAATCCCCAGAGGTTACCCTGGTCTTCTAAGTAGTAGGTGCATGATGGAAAACGGTCCGTCCGTCCGTCTCCCTCCAACTTAGACCTACCTACGTACGAACACGCCTCTTTTTCTTTTTGTTGTTGCAAAACGGTCCCTAGCCGATAACGCCCGTACATGGCTGAGACACACACACACACGCCAAAGCGCCTCGCCTCAAGTTCCGCCCATTCCCCGTTGGCCCTGTGCCCTGAGGTTGGGCGACCCCCACACGAACACCCCTCCTCTCGTTCCCTCGTAGGTACGGCAATCAATCGCTCGACAAGGGGACGCTGGGCTAACTAGCAGTCAGTGCTGGCTGCTATATAGCTTTAACTTAGTGGGGTGTATGGTGCTTCTCAAATAAAAGCACAATCCGGGGTCCACTGGTTGTCAAGTCGGAACCTCGCATTTATTTACTCAAGGGATTGCCTCCTCTGTCCCCCCCCTTTCTCCCCGCCCCCCCCCCCCCCCCCCTCCCCAATATATAGGTTGGGTTGGCGTCGGTTGGCAACGACACTGCTGTTGTTGTGGTGCTGTTAAACATGCCGCTAACTACGTGAGCTCAACATCCGCGTGGATACATATATAACCGTTTTTTGTTTTTTTGGGCGGTCGCCGCAACTGGCGGCCTGGGTGAGATCATTTGTGCGGGGTGGAACCCCCTCTACACCGCACAAACAAGGGGAGTTATCGTATCACGCACGGTAGTGTTTGTGGTAAGGCATCCACGAGGCAGTTACATAGTACCCCCCCGTCATTGCTGTGTCTGGAAGTGACCACACCGGAAAATCAATCAATTAATTCGACGCCGTCATCCACCCATGTGCAAGAAAGTCCGCCTCACAACAGGTTCTTGGTAGGATCCAGCTCAACAGACATGGCATGCGACTCGCAAAAATACCTCGCGGCGCTTCTCCTGGTGGAAGCAAAGTCTCGCTGGTCGGTGATAGCCCGACGTGCTCCATACATGAGGCATTGCAGGGACGCGAGGGTCTACTGTCATACGACTACGGCCATGCATGATAAGAGTACGCCACCCCCCCCCCCAGATACGAGTGTCTTACGATCACACGACTACGGCAACGCCAAATATCGACTACCCCCGTTTCCCTCCCCTCCTCCCCCCCCGCCCTACCCCCCCCCCCCCCCCCGCCTCCGGCTTTTTTGTTTGTTTGTTTTTTGTTGGCGGTCTCCCACAGCTGGTTGTCGAGTAAGATCATTTGTGCGAGGTAAAGAATATTTACTCCGCACAAGGGAATTGTTCGTAACACGTAGTGTGTGTATGGCAAGGCACCCAAGAGGCAGTTACATGGTACTCCCATCATTGCTGTCTCTGGAAATGCCTACACCGGAAATTAAATCAACTCATTGAACCTGTCGTCCATATGCAAGTCCGCCTCAAAAGCGGTTCTTAGTAGGATGCAGCCCACCCTTCATGCGACTCACCGGACACCTCACGGCGCTCAGCGCTTGGTGCAAGCAATGTCAGCCTGGTCGGTGAAAACCCGACATGCTCCGTCCCGGCATTGTAGGGATGCGAGGGTCTATGGTCATACGACTACGGCCATGCATGAGATCGAGTACATCTGTCCTATCGAGTACACCCCCCCCCCCCCCCCCCCACCCACCCCACCCCCAACTCCGCCTTGCTTGGTCCAGGTTCAACATTTTTTATTTTTATTTTTACTTGAATTTGAACTCTTGACCTTATAACCCTAATCCCCTACCTCCTTGCATTGTTTTGGGAAACCCTGACCACCTGGGAAATTTATCGGAAACCCCGACCACCTGGGTAAATTCTCGGAAACTCCGATCACTTGAGAAATTTCTCGGAATGAAGACGTAACCTACAACAGTGGTGATGGGTGCAGGAGTGCGGAGTAATTATCAACCATTTCGTGGAAGCTTTGACCGAGTCGTAATTACTGATGCAACAAATACTCCGACAGTAGTGTGCGGCATAGATAGGCATACACATGTACACTCCAACCTTTCAACGTCATCATTTGAACCCCGAACAGCTCCTCCTGTAGCAGTCCACATCAATCAATAGCTTCGACCGAAAGAAGAAGATATTAAAATAACCCGTACTCTGACTCTAACACCAACCTGGGTGTCTGTCAATAATAATAATAATAATAATAATATAAAAGGAGCGCTTGGTATTCACGATAACGCTTAACCCTTTTAGAGCCGCAGTCCCATATGGGGGGACAAAACACTCTAATTATAAGTAGTTTGTCCCCAAAACGGGACCGGGGTACTAAAAGGGTTAAACGTTCGATTTTTTTCCACATCCAGAAAGTGGAACTACGATAAAGGAAATGTCGTCGGAGTGGCATAATACTGCTGCTGCGTTGTGTCACACTCGAAGTACTAGGTATTAATAGTAATGCCATTGGTGGTGTTGCTGCCTTTTTAGGACTGCTGTCCCCTTTGGGGGACAAACTACATAAATTATGAGTACTTTGTCCCCAGAGCGAGACTGCGGTACTAAAAAGGGTCCACATGACACCGTTCTTTCTATAATACCAATTGTTAATATTAATATTAATAGTATACCAGGTACACACCCAGTGTGTGTTCTTTTTTCTTTTTTTTTTTGCTCATCCCATTTATTATCTTCGCACATCTTCTTCTCTCTTTCCTTCCAACTCGTAACTCAGATCCGGGGTCACATAGCAGGCTCTTCTCCCCCCTTCCCGCTACGGTACGTGCCTTCATTTTTATCGCGAGAAGATTTCAGCCTTTTCTTCCCTCGTCGACTCGCATCGAATTGTGCCTACCCACGCTGCAAGGCGCTCTCAACAACTGAATCCTTTTTTATTTTTATTTTTGCTATTAAAAATAAAGTCAAATGTCCGACCCACCTGGGGCTCGAACCCAGGACTCAAACACAAGTAGAATTCGACTTGAACCACCGGGGCGACCGTGTTCTGTCGTACCAGGTATCTATTACGGGGGACCATAGTTAGCAGGACTTATGGTATACATAAAAACCTATATGTTTAAGCATTTTAACTAGCAATATTTGGTCCTGTTAACTATGGCCCCCCGTAGTAGTATGATGACATGGCATTGCATTGCCCACTGCTGTGCTTACTGCATACCAGGTACGTAAACAAACAAACAAACAAAAAAGTATCTCTGTGGCGTAGCTTTGTGGCCACAAAACTTGTATGATATCTCTTCTAGGATTGAAGAATCGGCACGGACACTGGTTGTGCTGTGGATGTCGACGGGTAGAAAGAACGGTTTAATGTGAAGAACACACACACACATTAAACCGTTCTTCTTGCTACCCGTCGACATCCAGCACAACCAGCGTCCATACCACTGCTGTTCAATGTGAAGAACAGACACACACATTGTAGAATAATGCTGATACTAATATTGTAGGTATCCCAAATATTGATATATACCCCTGTACCTGTTTCATGTCACGTGTCGTACCACACAGGTATAATGAATTGCGCCAGAGCGTGAGTACACAGAATTCGACGAAAGAGAGTCAGCCAACGAGCAGGGGAATGCTGCGCGGGGCGCGGGGTCGCATTATTAATAGTAATGATGAAGGCAACAATCACAGCGCGCGGGAGGGGGGGACGGGGGACGGGGGCGGAAAGACACCAGGTACCTGTGTCCATGGCTTGTGTGTCCAGAGAGCTGGAAAGTAAAAGTGATTGCGATTATTAAAAAACTAAAAATAATGATAAGAATGACACGTGTACGAGTACGTACGTACGTACGTACGTAAAAAGGTTTTGCACGCGTGGCGAGTTCAGTTCCACCAACCAGGTATTATTTAGATTCATGATTGAAAAAAACGACGACAACAACAGCAACAGCTGTGAGATTGAGGATTTGGTCGAAGCGCAGCTTTGCAACCGGTGCGCGATGCTTCGATCGCGCGCGCACTACGGGTTTTATATGACCTCATTCATGCAGGAAACAACTACAACGCGTATACACGAAGTACGAGCAAACAAAAATACCTGGTATGTTTTAGTAGGTGGACTGCATTGAATTGTGAGTTAATGTGAGAACAACAACAAACAACAGTAAGTAGGTGCCGTGCGCCCGTCTGCGTAAAAGCCCTGCGGCGTGCTCCGTAGTCGACAGGTGAGGCGTCAGTCACTGATCCCAGGAAAGACAGAATACAAAAAATGAGAAACGCGAAATGGTTGCGCCCCCAAGCGTACTTTCTATTCGACCGTGGATGCGGTGGCGACACGGACTGCCGGCTGCGACTCAATTATCTTTCGATCAAGCGGATTCCTTGCACAACGGGTTTCATACCTGGTTGTATGTATCTCGGACAGTAACATAATGTACGGTGGTATTCCTCATCATATATATACTCATCATTTGGTAGCGATAGATATTAGTGTCATATTATTATTATTATTATTATTATTATTATTATTATTATTATTATTATTATTATTATTATTATTATTATTATTATTATTATTATCATGATTATTATTATTATTATTATTATTATTATTATTATTATTATTATTATTATTATTATTATTATTATTATTATTATTATTATTATTAATAGTTCGTACCTGATAAGCTACGAGGCTGCTGTTCTGTTGTTGTAGTCACAGCACCAGTACTCCCATGCTTCTATTATTAATAGTGTGCAACCACTGCAGAGTGCTCCTCCCATGCTTCTTGGGTGCAACCGGTCTGTCTGTCTGTCTGTCTGTCTGTCTCTCTTGCTTGGTTGTCGGTTGTTTTTTTTCGTTGATGTTGTCGTTGTTGCAGTGGATCTTATGTGTCTGCGTTGTATATCAGCTCTCCCCGAATAAGTTTTGTTGTTGCTGTTGTTGTTGTTGTTGTTGTTGTTGTTAAAAGTTGTTGTTGTTGTTGTTGCCGTTGTTATTATTTTATTATTATGCTTGCCATCCATCCGACGATGTTATCGTGTTGTTCTAAAAAAAGACTACCAGAAAGTGAATGTATTTGAACGGCGTAACCCCGAGTTTCCTGTCTGTGCTGCTGTGGTACGGCGGTTGGCGATCGGTAGACTCCCCTCTCCATGGATGGACTTCCCGTTTTGCTCTGCGCGAAATTTCACCTCTCGCTGCGAAAAGTATCGCGCTCTAATTCGAGTTATTTATACGTTGCCCCCGGAACCGAGACAGAGTGAAGTTCTAAAACCCAAAAAACAAACACAAACCAACGAAGCTACACGTACACATAATTATGGTATTATTTTTTCGTAGCTGATTCCTGGTAACTGATTTTATTTGCCATCTGGCAATGCATAGAGTTGTGCTCCAATCACTACTACATTCTCACATACATTAAAAAGGGGATCCAGAATCCATTGAATGACTTCTGACACAGATCTTACCAGCAATCAGGCCAACTATACCTACCTGCTGAATGCTTGACGAAACTTGACCAAAAAGAAACGTGAATCCCCTTGTGAATATCTCTTGTTACTAAGGGGGGCCATAGTTAATAGGACCAAATATTGTGAGTAAACATATGTAACTATATAGGTTTTTGTGTATACCATAGGTCCTATTAACTATGGTCCCCCGTGATAGTGCAAAGAAAGGAGAAAGGCGCGAGTACCCTCTTTGAAGTGCATACATGCAGTCCCGTTTTGAGGACAAACCACCCAAATTAGAAATAGTTTGTCCCCGAAACTGGACAGCAGGAAAACAACACATAGTATATACATACATATTTATATACTGCTGTACATGGAGTATACTGTATATATCTGTTGGTTCAGAGTGATGTTAGGATACTGCCTAACTGACCTGGGCAGGGATACAAAGTGTCCCGACCTCTGATTCAACAGCGATTATTATTATTATTATTATCATTATTATTATTATTATTATTATTATTATTATTATTATTATTATTATTATTATTATTATTATTATTATTATTATTATTATTATTATTATTATTATTATTATTATTATTATTATTATTATTATATTATAATGCTTGCCTTCCGACAATATAGCGTAGATGCCATTCCAATATAAACCGAATATCCTTCCGTAAATCAGCAGTATTCCTCGTACATACGCTTCTCTGCCAGCTGCCAGCCGTTTTCCAATTTCCGTTCCCCATATCATTTCATATTGATAGCTATATACCAGTACCTCGTATATATATCCTATTCCTCATCAACACTGATCGAAGAAGAGGGACTACTGCTCGCTGATGCTGCGGTATTTGAAGATATCCGATTCATGTTGGAGTGGAGCACGTATCATATATTTTGTCAGAGGGCTGAACTAAAAATCACCATATATATATTATGTCCTGTATGTAGTATACTGCTGTGTGCTGAAATCCCTTTTGTACCTTGTACCACCCCCCTTTTTATCAAAAATCTTTCAACTTCCCGCCACCCCCCTGCACCAGGTACCTACTACCCTGTCACCTGCTGCTGCTGCTGCTGCTGCTGTTGCTGCTGCTGCTGCTGCTGCAAGAGCCAAGCCCTTTCCCCCCAACTTCTTCCCAAAAAGCGTCGAACGACAATCCGCTGTTTTGTCATGCTAACTGGGCGGGTAATAATGGATCTGCTGGGCGCATGTTCCAACGCGTACAAGGTCGTTCAGAAAGAAAGGTCAACTTGTTCATCAAATAAATGTACCGGTATTTTTTTTCCGACCTTGCTGTATACAGTATTATTATAGGATGTAGAGTGAGTCTCACCGTTTCGAGCTGTGTTTCTTAACCTCATTTTCCCATTCATTGTTCGTGCCGATCTGAGCCTACTTTTTTTCTCAACTGGCTGCGGGCGCCCACTGTATAGTAACTGATCAATCATTTAGGGCTGCAGTCCCGCTGTCCGGACAAACCAGTCAATTCTCAAGTAATTTTCCTTTAAAACGGGACTGTACTCCTACTGTCGCAAAGGAAAGGTCGTATACCCATATATATCTCCCAACAATGCTTCTCCTCTGTGCCGGTACAGTATGGGCCCGCCAACAACAAGTAACACCTAACCTGGGCAAGCCTGAGATTCTTACTTGGGCGCCATCTTCAAACAACCTCGAGCATATATATACAGTAGACTATTATATGCCACAGGTAGGATTTATTAGTGCACAGAGTTAACCACTGAGCCGTTTTTGTTAGCCCAGTTTTCTTAGCGTTCTCCAAAACGTGAGCGATATGTTCTTGTTGGGCACCTTCTTATTGGCGGGCCTGTACTGACTGTATTATTCCCTCTCCACCCCATGCCCCCATCTCATAATACCCCCGCTCTTCCCCCTGCATGCCCCCCATCTCATAATACCCCCGCTCTTACCCCTGCTTTACACTGCCAGCTCCCGCCGCAGCAAGGCCAAGCCCTCCCCCCTATACGTACTTCCAAAGAAGCATCGAACGATTTTTCGCTGTTCCAAGGAAATGGACGGGTAGTGACTGCTGTACTGCGCGTTTTGTTTTCTTCTTATTTTTTCACACGATTAAATTACGGTGACTTTTCCCTATTAATTATAATAGAACAACCTGCCTCGAGCCTAAAAATCGATATAGCAACGCTATTATCAACCCTTTCAGGGCTGCAGTCTCGTTTTGGGGACAATTGGGGGCAAATTACTTGGAATTTGACCGGCTTGTCCCCAAAACGGGGCTGGAGTTCTATGGGGATTAATACTACTGTTCTGTTGTTGCTGAACTACCACTCTTCTTCTTCAGCTTGACCAATGACCATACTGCCTGGTACATAATACCCTTCTCAAATAAATACGGGTGTGGTGTACGAATGTATGTACCTTCTTGCGTCCTCGCCGCCTAAGCCGCGTCCAGGCAGGGCTCCAACCCCACGGCACATGATGGACGGATTGCGTGCTGTTCTGCGTCGAACGAGGAGCTATTAATATTAAAATTTAGCCACATATATATCAGGGTTCCAGGGAGTACGTACGGCTGAGTCGACTACTACTACCTACTGTACTATTACGGGGGACCATAGTAAATAGGATGAAATATTGTGAGTAAAATAGGTAAATATATACCTGGTACCAGTTGGTGTTTGTGTAGGCCTTAGGTCCTATTAGCTATGGTCCCCCGTAACATCGCTGGGCCTGTAAATACGGGTGTACTCGGCTCATCCCTACGCTTTCTTTACGGTGCAATACTACCGGTCTGTGTGTGTGTTTTCGGGACAGATTTTGGTGCTGCTCCATGTTGGTTGGTAGATTGGAGTATAGTTGCGAATTTCTGTTTTCCTGGTATTGTTGTAAGGATTACCTTGAGCTGGGTAATCGATCCGTCGAGTACTGTGAAGGTGTTTCTTGCTGAGCTATAGGGGTAAAAGACCGATCGATTACCCAGCCCAGGGTAATCCTTATAACACTCTCCCCCCCTCTAAACGGCGGGATCTTTGGGGCGTCGGAACCGTATACGTCCGTACGCTGATCTACCCGCTTCGTTTCATTACCTGGGGAACCAGGGAGATGCGTTTTTTAGGTGGGCAAGCGCAAGCGTTTCTGTAAAAGAAACGGTCGAAGTGAGGTTCGAACCCGTGACCTGGACGACGTCAAATGTGAAGGTGTTACTTACTGAGCTATAGGGGTAAAATACCGATCGATTACCCAGCCCAGGGTAATCCTTATATAACACTGGAGGGCGGGAGTCATATACCCGAGAGAGGAAAGGTAGGGAAGTGTTACAAAGATCACCCTGGGCTGGGTAATCGATCGATCTTTTACCCCTATAGCTCAGTAGGTAACACCTTCACAGTATGTCTCAAACCTGCTGTACGTAGTACTGGCTTGAAACGGCGGTGGTAGTACGTCGCGCATCACACCGGCCATCCGTGGTGAGGAGTTGATTGTGACATTCTACTCAAAAAGTATAGACTACCTCGGTATAACGTCACCACTTTCGTGGTTCAGTACCGTTGACTGTTATCGATAAAAACACGCAAAATGTCATGCCAAGATCTGGAATAGAACGCGCCCCTGTCTCGTACCGAAGTACAGTAGGCTGCATACTTCTTTCCGGAGCACTAACTAATAGTACCACTGCTGTACCACTCGGTAGCCCCCTCCGTATCGGGTCAAAAATAAGTGCAGCAGCGTTTCTAACATGACATGATCAAGAAGTAGGGCGTGTGCGTGCCTTGGTGTGGTGGCATTAGAACGCAGTCCCGCCCCTCGAAGAAGGTCAGCGTACACAGCCCACTCTATACTACCAATACGAAAAAGGAATTACTTACAACAAGAGTACTGCTTCCACTACTCCTACTGCTACAAGCATACTACTACTAGTACATGGTACTCCTGCTGGTAGGGCAGGGGTGGGCTAGTTGCGAAACATCGACCTTTCTTCTGTACTTAATACTTCGTCCGGGTAGTCGGCGTGAGTTCCCTCGTCACGCCGACCTTTTCGCCAACGTGCTGAGCCAGCATAGCAACAAATAATCCCCCTTTTGGCAGTCATTGTGGTGGCAGCAATCCTGCTTTGGCTACGCTGTTTTGGCAACAGCTCCGACTGCATACAGACTTGTCGAGATGCATCCGCAATTCGCCCGAGGAGTGGGCATGGATTTGGCTTGTCTCACGCTGGAATTTTTCCATCGTGGTGAACCAGTACGCGAACTCCCTCTTGGGAAACATTTTAGCGGCAGCAGTCCTGTTTGGCAACATCGTTCTCTGGCAAGACCTGCGGCTGCAGCCTTGTTACTCGCGCTCTAGTCGCCCATGTGGCTGCGCCCCTATTTTGTCGACGATCGGCACTACATTAGTTGCCCTTTGTATGCACTACATTGGCTGCCTTTTGTATGGGTATCGCTTGGCGCATTTCATGAAAATTTCACGGGCTACCCCTGGACTGCCCACAGGCACCCCACCGACACCCCACGGACACCCCACGAACACTTGGCGCTCCCATAGGGTGCCAGTGGCGTGCGCATCGGGCGCCCACGGGGTGTGCTTGGGACGTCTACGGGGTGCCCGTGGGGTGCCCGTAAGGCGTCCTCGGGGTGTCCGTGGGGTGTCCGTGGGTAGTGCGTGACGGGTCCATGGGGCATCCGTGGGGCATCTGTGGGGTGTCCGTAGGGTGTCCGTGGGGCGCCCATGGGGTGTGCGTGATGTAACCATGGGGTGTCCGTGGAGTGTCCATGGGCGGGGGGGGGGGTGCTGTAGGGTGTCTGTGGGCTGCACGTGGGTTGCACGTGGGGTGTTTGTGGGGTGTCCGTGGGGTGTGCTTGGGGCACCCCATGTTGCTGCTGGGGTGTTCTTGAGGTGTACTTGGGACGCCCATGGGATGTTCCTGGGGTGTGCTTGGGGGAGTCCGTGGGGTGTGCTTGGGATGCCCACGGGGTGTCAGTGGGCTGTGCATGGGGCACCCACGGGCTATGCCTCGGGCGTCCGTGGGGTGTCCGTGCGGTGCCCATGGGGTGTCCGTGGAGCGGCCGTGCCGCGCTCGTGAGGTGTCCGTGGGGTATCCGCCAGCAGTCGGTGGATGTCCGTGGGGCATCCGCAGCAATCGGTGGGTGTCCGTGGGATGTGCGTGGACCCATGGGGCGCCCATGGGGTGTGCGTGGTGTGCCCGTAGAGTGTCCATGGGGTGTTCTTCGGGGAATGTCTGTACGGTGTAGTGGAGTGTCTGTGGAATGCGCGTGGGTCGCGCGTGGGTCGTCCGTGGGGCATCCGAGGGACGCCCGTGGGCATTGTGTCCCATGGGGTGAGCATGGAGATTCATCAAAAATGCAAATAATATAGGTCACTCTATGCCATACCGTCGTTACACTAACTACCATTAATACCTGCTACGACACAGGTGGCCGAGACCCCCCCCTTGCACAATATGGGCGTCTAAAGCTCCTTGTGGAGACATTGCGCAATGTAGCACACCTTTAGGCTTACGGAATTGAGAGGTTGTCGATACCTTGTGTGGTGTGCTACATTGTTCAATGTCTCCATAAGGATGTTTTCATGTCCACATTGTGCAAGGGGGGGAGCCCCGGCCGCCTGTGTACTACTATCACTACTACTACCACTACTACCGCTACTACTACTACTACTACTACTACTATTAATACTACTTGCTACTACTACTACTACTACTACTACTACTACTACTACTACTACTACTACTACTACTACTACTACTACTACTGTATTGACAGGAATACCTGTTAAGGGGTGCTGAAGGAGCGCCTTTTAATATTCATCCCGGTGACCGCCCCGGTCGCCATCTGGTGGAGGGTGTCTTGCTTCAAACTCCCGCTACGGGAGCTCCAGGAGGCTTGAAAAGTAGCAGGGGGCGGGGGGTGGAAGGCCCCTACCCATGGCGTGGGGACGGACCCTAGATGCGGCCTAAGATTCAAGCTTGGGGCGTAGACAAATGTCTAATAAGTGAATGGCGGAGAACAGGAAAACCACAGGCCACCACGTGGCGTAGGAGGGTGGAAGAACCGATTGGTACATGACGGAGCTATACAGACAGTAGGTTTGTACCTGTCCGATATATTTTCTATTAATAGCTCGATTTTTTCCCCTGGGTTTCCTTGTTTCTTCTTTGCAGTAGGTGTTCTAGAAGGAGGGATCGACGTCAAAGCTTATCATGCTGTGCGTTGTCGGGTGGCAAAAGACAAAGTTGGATAGCGAACTGCTATTGTAGCTCAGTGGTCATGGTGTACATCTATAACAACAAACATGATGATGGTAAACAATACCGCACCTGGCACCTGATGTTAATGGCTGGGGTGTTAAAGCCCACTGCTGGCAGTGCCTTGTTTCGTTTTGTGTTAATGCGTATTGGGTGGATTGAATGTACAGCGGTATGGATGCATGTTGTTCCAGAGTGCCCATATTCTACGGTTGGGAGAGCCTGCCGGGCATGGAACGTATAATCGTTTCGCACGATGACGAGTGCATGCACATATTACATGCATCTACTACTAATATTAGAGTGCCCGATGCTGCAGCTATACGTAAAGCTTCAACCTCAACGGGAAAACTATGCGTGTGTATGTATGCACCGTCAAATAGTGGTGAGGCCTGTAGCCTATTATATTTTGTGTGTCTTGGAACTGTCGAACGCAAGGCAGGTACGTACTGGTGCCGTATGCGTTGTGGTCGGAAGAGCCTGCCCGGCGTGGAATGCCTGCACGACAAAGTCGTTGTGAATGTGCTGACGAGTGCAAGCAAATGCAGGCACGAGCATAATGCCCACTGCTGCTGTGCTCCTGACTATGCGCCGCCAATACTGGTGGCTCGAAGCCTATTGAATACCCTGGTACTCGTACGTACCAGTTGATTATATGTTCTTTGTATGTGCATTGGGTGTTGTAATGTACCAGGTAGGTACGGTTTATGTACTTTATGCTGTCCACACGTTACGGTTAGAAGAGCCTGCCCGGCATAGGATATTATGCCTGCTAGACAAAGTCGTTGTGCATGTGATGACGAGCGCACGTAAATACAGGCACGAGTATAATGCCCACTGCTGCTGTGCTCCTGACTATGCGCCGCCAATAGTGGTGGCTTGTAGCCTAAAGAGTAATCCGGTACTCGTACGTACCAGGTATGATGATAGTATGTGCTTTGTATGTGCATTGGATGTTGTGATGTACCAGATACGGTTTATGTACTCTATGCTGTCCCCATGTTATGGCGAGAAGAGACTGCCGGACATGGAATATGCCTGCTTGACAAAGTCGTTGTGCATGTGATGAGCGCATGCAAATGCATGCACGATTATAATGCCCCCTGCTGCTGTGCTCCTGACTATGCGCCGGTAATACTGGTGGCTTGCAGTCTAGAGAATAACCTGGTACTCGTACGTACCAGGTATGACTATAGTGTGCTTTTTATGTTCATTGGATATTGTAATGTACCAGGTGCCGGCTTATGCACTTTATGCTGTCCATACGTTACAGTTAGAAGAGCCTGCCCGGTGTGGAACGCACTCAAATTATATCGCTGCGCATGATGACGAGTGTACGCACATCATACATGCTTCGACCTGACTGTGCGCCGCTGATACTGACTCTGTGTGCGCTGCCGATGCTGTCTGCTCGTGGAATGTATACCCTACTGAATAAGTACCCTGGGACGATACTTTGTGCTGGTAGTGTTTTGTATGCGTACACTGGATGTATTTATTGAATACACAAGACAAGTTTATGCATGCTGTCGATATGTTACGGCTAGAAGAAGAGCCTGCCCGGCATGGATCGTTACGCATGATGAGACAAGAGTGCGGGCACACACACGCATGAGTGCACTGTTTGTTATCATAATGCCCACTGCTGCTTCCGTGCTGGCTTGGACCTGACTGAGCGGAGTTATGCGCCGTCGACTATTAATATTGATAGTAGTGGCATGTACCGGTAAAGCCTTGTTGTGTGGCCTTGTTGTGTACCAGGTAGCCTTGTTGTTGTGTACTCAACAGACAAAACGGAAAAATGGGAACGAAACAAAAAATGGGAACGGACGTTTTTTTTTAGAAAGCAAACCAATTGTGTACAACTCCAAGAAAAAAAGTTGACAGTCCTGTGGGGCTGTACAGCAGCCTTCGAATGAGCTGTCGCTCAGGCTGGAAGTCCTCGGCATCGCCGCGGTAGCCAGCATCTAGAGAAATCACAATAGAGCCAGCGTATATCGCTTTTTGCGCCCACCCGAAGGCACGAGATGGAGCATGACCGTTCTGACGAGCTCCTCGCTCAGGGCTGGTCAAGGGGTTTCGCAGGATCATTTTGGTTCTCTGATACACCACATGGTTCTGGAGATACGGCTTGGTTCTCATTTTAGGCTTCGTTCCCATTTTTCAGATTTGTCTGTTACTCGTAGTCTACTGTACGTATTAAACGCTCATTTTTAATGTTGTACAGCAGTAGTACTGTAGTAGTAGTATAGCAGTTGTAGTAGTAGTAGTAGTAGTAGTAGTAGTAGTAGTAGTAGTAATAGTGTAGTATTAATAGTAGATTGTTGGGTGCATTGAATATGCAGTGGGAGTATAGATACAACACTCGTGCAGATACATACCTGGTACGACATACATGCTGTCCAAATGTTGCGGTTAGAGCCTGCCCGTTTATTTTGTCATCAAAACAATCGTTACGTTTGACTTGCTCATGACGATGATGAGGAGTTTGTGCATGCAGTATGATGATCGGATGTTCTTCTTGCTAACGAATGAGGATACCCCCGGGCCCATGTCGCGGGGGCGGTGGTATCGTTGCAGCAGTAGTATTAATAGTGGTGGTGGTCCGCTGCATGCACAATTCGCGCTGCATTTTCGTGCACCATGTACTCCGACACCGCACACACCGACAGCGCGGAGAAGACAGAACAGAATACTACAGCAGCAGTACTACTACCGAACAGATGAATACATACAAATATACGCCATACGAGTATGCTGCGAGTATAATAACTTTTCTCGAGAATGTTCACGGCTACGTACTGCTTGTTGTGATTTACGGTAGTGCTTGTTGCTGTGCGCTTGCCGAGAGAGAGAGGGAGAGACACAGAACGCCGCCGTTTAAAAAGCTTCGGGGTCACTCCATACTTTTGCCCCGCCACCGTTTACAAAACTTCGGGGATATTACGCACCAACTAGGCACTTTTTTACTACCAGTACCGCTGTACTACCGCTGTTATGCCTCGCCTGGTGGGGTACGTCGCGTATCAAATTGCTACCATCAGCAGCAGCAGTCTACACGTAGCCCACACAGCAGCAGCAGCAGCAGCAGCAGTAAGTATTAGAATTGATTAATTGTTACGGTTTTCTGTACCAGGCATGCTTTTGAAAATACGATGATGTGAGAACATCATAAAAGAACATCATTGGTATCCACTTCGAATTATCTCTTATCTCTCTCATCATCGTCATGCATCATCATCACCATTATCACCATCATCACCATGCTCATCATCATCATCAATCATTATCATAATCATCATCTCACCGTCAACTGCATGACTGACCAATCCAAACACAGCAGCAGCAGCAGCAGCAGCAGCAGCAGCAGCAGCACAGCAGTATATTTTAATAGCACACAGCACAGCGAGCGGCAGCAAGCACAGCAAGCAGTAATAAGCATCGTCATCAATCAGTCTCCTCGTACCACATATGACTCTCTCCACTTCAAGTTGATGTAATTACACCCTCCACTCACTGCTGTTTGTTGTAGTATCATCATCTCTATCTGCCGAGGGCTGAACTTTATTGTAGCCCCCTCTCCTCCTTCTCCTCCTCCTCCTGCTCCTCCTCCTCCCCCTCTTCCCCCCCCCCCCCCCTCCTCCTCGTGCACCACCAAGCCCCATCGAGCTACACCAGCAAATACAACTCATATACGGGTATATCTATTCCATGGAGAGATACCAGGGTACCTGGTATGATATAACGGTTTGTTATCCGCGATGATATCACAGACCTTCGAAGTAAAGAGAAGGCGTATATCCCGCTCAAAATGCCCCGTATAAGCGAGCGGGGTGACATACTGCAATAACATCGTATACGCATACGCGCGCGGGGTACAAAACGCACGAACCAAACGGGCCACCGAACAGGAGACTCCACCGATCCAGCGGGAAGATGTGTCCGCGCCGGCCGCCCGTGGTGGTCTGGTGGTCTGCCTCGGGAGGCACCAAGCTCGGGACTCCGGGGCGATCCCATAGGCCGTGGGTCGGCTGGAAGCTCCGCGATTTCATCTCTTATGGGTCGACCGACATCCCGGGATGTCAACCATGGACGCAGGACCTCGAATTTCTATACACCGAAAGTGAAACAAATAAATAAAATATTTAATGCAACTGCAAAAAGTTTTGTTTCTCCGGTGCGTGACCCTCTCAAAACGTCGATTCTTGTCAGAAACGAAAAGCGGTCCGATCGTCAACAATAATACTAAAACCAAGTAAAAGTTGCAACCCATGTAAAATTGGTTATTTTTCCCTCATTTGCACCTGCGCGCTTCCATTTCGTTCCAAGGCCGCTTTATATATAATACTTTAAACAAGTAATTGGATCTGGCATGCTATCGAGAAGAGAGAAAATCTCACATATTTTGTTTTTTGGGGACTTGGATCGAGTAAATAATTTTTTATATCTTTGTTGTTGGGGACCCAAAAAAACAGTCAAAATACAATAAAAAAAAGTACTAAAAATAATCAACTCGTTTTATCGAATTTATATACCATACCCACCAACCATGCGGGTGCGCTATGCTAAAAATGTCATGATATATCATCGCAGCACAACATCACACACACGTTCACAACACAACAACAGGCATCACAGCATCACAGCAGCACCAGCACCAGCACCAGCACCAGCAGCTGACAGGTATCACGGGGCACAAGAAACCCACCTAGGGCGAGCCCGGAGATAGATCGCCGTAGCTCGACCGCGAGAGAAGCATGGCGAGGCAAGCCAGAGGATCCGAGGGCAACGGCAGCAAGGCCGCCTCGACCCGAAAGAAGGGCAAGCGCGGCGCGCCTCAGACGTTTGCCTCGAAGCTTTTCAGCATCCTTCAAGGCGGTACGCCGATCGTCGGCTGGAGCACAGAAGGTGAGGGCCAATACCTACTTTTTGTGGGGCGCCTGCGAGCGAGGCAGGGGGACCGCGAGACGCGTCGCACCGCCGACCGCAAAGCACCGGGCCGTGCTACATCAGTTAGTGCCGTGCCACCTCCGTGCGCCAGCACCCGCGCGTCTTTTTGTGTTGTGTCTGCCCGCCGTTTTTTTTTTCCACAGGCAAGCGCCAGATGTTGTAGGGGGAGTGGCATTTATTGGAGAAAAGTCGCTCTTTCGCCCCTGCTTGGTTTGTTTTTTTTGGTATTTTTTGTACCCCTCCAAGTATACCATTCGAAAAATGTATTTTTTTGGGGGTATAATGGCGCCCGGGCCCAGCGACCGACCTCGCCGCGGCTAGAGCCTGTTGCCTCGCGCCGACTGAGGATCAGCACTAGCCGGCTCTGCGCCCGCCATCTGTCACGTCGTCGGCGCCGTGTCGTGATGTGTGCAGTGTGGTATTTGATCTCGCCAGACAAGGCGAGGCCGCGTGTCAGCAGCTCCCTCGACTCTTTTCAGTCGAGCAATGTCCCTGCGCCCGAATGAAATTGCGAGCCATAATATTTTTTCGATATCATACCTGGTACTATTTTTTGAAGAGGCAGGCCGTTGTGTGATACAGCAACAAGACACGGCACCAAAGATAAAGAGAGTATCATGCATCGTCGTTTGTTGGAGGATTGCGGACCGCTGCACCATCCTCCCGAGCGCTGCTGCCTCCGCCGCCGCGGGCGGCGGTCGCCCCCGCCGCCGCCGCCCGCCACGTGTTAGACCTAATCCCCACCCGCTCTCTTGTATCGATCGATCTTGAGCTGCCTTTTTTCTAGGCTCGAGAAATAAAACCAAACCAAACACGTGTCCAGCTACACGTACGTAGCCTTGACGAGAAAAAAATGTATACCCTATCCAACATACACACGTACACAAAAATTCGTTTTTTTTTGGGCTGCTGTTTTGTTTTTGGGCTTTTTGGTTGGGTTATACTGTTTGTAGTGTGCGAGGAGTGTACGATCTCCTTTGTAGTTCACGTATGCGGTATGTACACTGGGATTTTATGTACCTGGGATACGTGCGAGTACGCTCTTTTTGACTGGGTTGCACACACAAGGCATTGCGTACGAGGTTTCTCATATTACATCGCTTCCTCTTTGAGACGAAACAGCCTTCCCTGCCCTCGTACTCTACGCACGCATGCATACACAAAATCTCGACTTCAGACGGATCGATTCGATACGCACTGCTTGCTTGCTTGCTGCTGCTGCTGCTGCTGCTGCTGCTGCTGCTGCTGCTGTTGACGCTGTTGTCGTTGTGATGGTGTGGCGCAAGCAGCCGCCCACCTCCCACGCCGGGGCCGTACGTTATATACCTCGTTCACGCGAAAAAAGCCTGCGGCCTGCGGACCCTCATGTTGTCCAACTTGCTTGTCATTAGTCGTGTTGGACCGGGTCCTAATGTTGCTGCTGTCTTTTGCCGGTGCGTATCGTATCGTATGCCGGCAGTATCGCAGTAGTACGTACGATACACGTACGAGGACATTGCAGGCTACGCATGCTGAAGCGAGTCGGGGCAGTCAGTCTGCTTGTCTGGGTTGATTGTTCATAGATTAATCGTGAGTGTGGAATCGCCCTGTGATACGTACGTACCGATACTACTTTACGACGAGTACAAGGTATGATATGCCGCGAAGGATTATCGTGTGTGCCGGGGGAGCGGGAGGGGGGGCGGGGGGGGGGGGGGCGTGACGGCAAACCTCCCTGTCTACGTACCTATTACCCGTTCTATCTGCTCTCTTTTCGATTTGTGACGCGATCTTTACCGCGTTGGTAGGTCTATCCTGTATCCTCCATCTATCTGGTTTATCGAACGCTTATGTTGTACTCATTCAACGTGACTATATGAAGGATTGCATGAGGGTGGTGGGATGGACCCATTATTATTACATGTTTACAGCAGTAGTACGCACACACAGCAAGCAGCAGTTCGACGTATTTTTACGTGTACTCCCGGTAGATGACTAGCGGTGGCGGCGGCTCCAGCGCCTATGGCCCATCCTCCAGCACCACGACGATGTCACACCATGTCACCATATTTATCACCATCATTCCGCCTTCTGCTGTGTGGAGGAACATTGACAAGGCATGGGACATATTTTTTGGGAAGAAAAAGATGTACTTCTAGGTCGTGTGAAATACCAGGTATGTATGGGCGATGTTCATCGTACAACTTCGTCGTACAACTATTAATATTAATTTAATAAATTGAATATCAATAAAACCACTGCTGTGTTAATATCAATATGAATAGTATTCATAGTATCTTCATGATACTTGTGCAGCAGCAGATTTGGTGCCTGGTACTGAGTACTGAGTATATATATACCAGGGTGATTTGTTTGTAGGTGTGGCGTCTCATGAGGCCATCTGACATCTGACACGCCCCCCCACACGTGACCTGCTTCGGCATGCATGGATGGATGGATGTGGTTGTTGTCGGGGTTGCTTCGTTGTCCGGTCGGGGTGACAAAAATAAATAAAATGTTACCCTGGTACGTAATACCTGGTACGTACTACTCTAAAATACCTGGTACCTGGTTATACCAGTACCAGGATGCAGGTACTCTTGAGTGTACTATTAAGATACGTAAGAAGTACGTACAGAACACGCTCACCTGCTGGTACATACCAGGTATACAGCACCATAGATGCCGGTATGATGTCCTCTCCCTGTGCCCTTAACCGACCACTGATGATGTGCTGCTGCTGTAGTATTCCATACTATTAATACTATCATTAATACTGTTGTAGGTGTCCGCTGCCCTCAGTGTTAATATTTCACACTAACAGAAAGTGAAGATTCACACTATTACGGGGGACCATAGTTAATAGGACCTACGGTGCATACAAATACCTATATATTTACCTATTTTCACTAGCAATACTTGGTCCTATTTACTATGGTCCCCCGTAATATTGATCAAGCAAAACACCGATGGCATCCAAGCGTTGGAGGTCTTGGACCAACTGAACCCAATGGTGAAGTGAAGTCGACGTTAAAATGCCGAAGGCATCCCGGCCGAACATGTATATTAATAGTATACAGCAGTATCGTACGTGTGTTACCCAAGAATCGGCACGGACACTGGTTGTGCTGGATGTCGACGGGTAGAAAGAACGGTTTAATGTGAAGAACACACCCACACCCACGTACAAGTTGCCCTTGGTAGGGCATTGACTTCAATTGGCTGTTGGCTACACATGCTGCTGTTCATGTCTTCTTGTGTCGGCACCATGCGAAACGCGAGCTGCAATTGAGCCGAAACAGATCAGGCAGGTGGCTGCTCATGTCCACACGACCATTACGTGTACCAGGTAGGTATTAATAGCACCATACGACCCCCCCCCCGAGTGTATGTACACCACTATGAATATTAATATAACTAGTTTTTAAAAAAACTCCATTATTGTGATAAATACCAGGTACCAGGTACAGAGGGCCTTTTAATGTCTATAATAATTTGAAGGCTATTTTATCTGATGTAAAAAAACGAAGAAACACAAAGAAACGATTTTCATTTACATTCATTCACATCAAAAACCTCAACATTTTCTGCCTCTGCTGACACCAATAAGCATTTAAAACTGACGATAAAATATAATTTTATCAAAATAGTGTTCGCATTCTTACGTATACACAAACGTATTAAAAGTACCTACAGCGGTTCGTACTTGTAATCGTTTATAAAAACACTTGAAAATAGTCTGTTCAACCTTTTTTGCGTAGGTTGCTTGCACTTGTTGAAACGTAAGTCACTCATTCTAATTTTGCATGTTTCATCAGTCCACGTACTTCTGCGTTACTTAGAGCAGCAGTTGCAGAGGATCAAGTAGCAGTAGGAACAGGATCAGTAGAAGCAGTAGGTGCCGCAAGAACCCAACACTTGAAGACTAACCCGCTTCTTTCAGCGGTATCTCATCATTTTCTTCGGATATGCTGCTGTTGCTGTATTGTGGAAGAGTGTTTAGCAACGTGGTTCATGCGTTTATTCATGGTGTTGCCGAGCAGTACGTAGTTAGTGGAGTACCAGTAGATGACCAGCAGCAGACAAGCAGGAGATGGTGGGGGGCGGGATGGCCACCGCGTCTATCTTCCGTCCCGCCGGCTCGACCGCACGCTGCGCGTCTTCTCGAAAAAAAAAAAAAGACGGCAAGCAAGCAACGCAGGCCACAACGACAGCAAAAGCAAAACCCACAACAATAATTACGACGACAATCCTAACAATATATCGTAGATATATAACACGTTTATAAGAAAAACAATATTCGGAACAACACATCAACCAAAACAATAACAAATCGTGACAGACGGTAACGATAACGACCATGCTGCGCTCTAACTTCCTGGCCGTCATTCTGTGGTACTATACCAGGTATAGGATAGCTATTCACGCGAGGAATCGTCCTAGATTTTACGACGATGAATGACGCTGCTGATGACGAAATGAAACCGCGGCCAGCCAGCCGTCCAGCCACCCCCCCCCCCCCCTCCACTTCCCATCCCTCATGCATGTGCTTGGTTAGGTTTTGTCTTGTTTATTTACTTGTTGTGATGGTCGGTCTGCTTTGCGTTGATCATGGATGGTTCTGACTCTCATGTCTCCCAAAGCTCCAATTCTTAGTTCCTTGATTCTTTCACGTTGATTTGACTCCCGGATTGTTCCGTTCGATCTACGTGCGGTGCACACCGCCTCTTGAGCCGCCTTGCAGAGCTTCATGTACTTGGTGATACAGTATTTAACAGCAGACCATCCCAGTAAGCAGCACATTCTACTGCTGTACCAGCAGGCACGGCACATTGTATGTGCTGGTATTGTATAGCAAATGTGCTGCTGGCTGCAGTTGACTACTACCAGGTAAGTATTCCTTTCGTGTTTTAATTGTTGTTTGTTGTTTTACGGCTCGTTGTCGAAGTCGTTAGTTTGTAAAGAGTTGGTTCGCTAACTCGCTCTACGTACAGTAGTTGAATACTTTCCTTTGCACGATAAACGTCTCCAAAAGGCCGTTTTTGCGCGCAAAAGAGCGTTATCGACCGTGCATGCAACCCCCCCCCCCGCCCCCTCCCCCCTATCTGCAGGTCATGAATGAGGATATCTTTCAACATGCCTCGATCTGACCCCCCCCCCCCCCCCCCCCCCATTTCCCTCGCCATCCTCCGCCGCGATTGCCTCGTGATTTTTTTTTTTCTCGGTATGTTTCATCCGTTTTTTCGTTGATTGACTCCCAAAAGGCGACTCGTTCACTGTCCACAACGACAAGGAATTCGAGACGAAGGTCCTCAAGGCCAACTACCGGCACGCCAATTTCTCCAGCTTCCAGCGGCAGCTCAACATGTACGGGTTCCGCAAGGTCGCCGACTGCTCCGACCGCACCTACTCCCACCCTTTCTTCCGCCGCAACCAGCCCAACCTCCTCAGCGAGGTGCGCCGCGTCGTGTCTATGACCGCCGCCGCCGCGGCCGCCGCTGCTGCCGCCGCTAACATGAACGCTAGCGAGATCGCCGCGAGCATGAGCGGCAACGGGAGCGGCAACAAGAGGCCGGCCTCCGCGACTAGGAGCGGGGAAGACGAGGACGAATACGGAAGCCATACCACGGGAGAGTCGGACGGCGGGGACAACATCAACGGCGTTAGCGGCGGCGGGGACGGTTCCTGCCCGCCCACTCGCAAAAAAATCCGCGTGTGTATGGGAGGGGTCTCTCCCCGCTCCTCCTCTTCCGCTGCTGCCGCGGCTGCGGCGGCCGCCGCCGTCGCCGCTGCAGCAGCAGCGCGTGCGCCCACCGTTCACCTCCAGCAGCTTAACAGCGGGGGAGCGGGAGATTACGGGGGCCGGGTGACCAGCAGTGCAGGCTTCTCGCACCAGTTGAATTTCGGGTGCACAGCTCCTTTGCCGGGCCCGACCGAGGCGCACCGGTTGCGTCTGCAGGCTGCCGCCGGTGGCAACGCTAACGTGTTCGCCAATAGCTGCAACGCTAACGCTCACGCCAGCGCTGGTGCTAGCAACGGTAGCGCGGGGAAGCAAGAGTTCCCGTCTCCTTGGCATCAGCACACGGGGCTCTGGGGAGGCGTGTCTGCTAACATCTGCATACAGGATCCGTGGGGGTCGGGTTCGGGTTCGAGTTCGTCGTCTTCCGCCGCGACTTCCGTGGAGGCGTCTTCCCCCGTCCTCCTGCCCATCAACCCCGCAGACCTCGACTGCAGCGGCAGCATCCCTCCTTTCTACCTTCAGTCGGAGACTCCCCCGCCACCCCCACCTCACCAACAGCAGCAGCAATACCAACAGCAGCAGCAGCAGCAGACGATCGTGGGGGGTAGGCACCACAACAACAGCAGTAGCAACAACAACAGTCCGGTGTTGGTGAGCCCGGTGGGATCATCCGCCGTGGCGGAAGGTGTTTCCTTTGGCGGGGGGGGCGCGGACTGGCGACGGGGAGGAGGAGGAGGAGCAGGAGGAGGAGGGGTGGTTTCCGGAAGGGAAGCGCCGCAGGGAGGTGCCTATCCGGGCTTTGCGCGGTCAGTGTCCCCTGCCGAGGAAGAGGTCGCAGTGGCGGCGGCGGCGGTTTATTCGCGGGGTCTCTACAGCGACGCTTGGAGTTTGGACGATGACGGCTCCATTGGCGGCGGCGGGGCGGGGTTTGTAGCAGGAGGCCGGGTCGGGGCAGGCAAGGGGGAAGATGGTCCCCTGTCGTTGGATAAGGCGTTCGGGTTCGGGGCCGCGCTCGCCCGCTGTCCTTCGTTTGATCTCATAATTGATTCGGACGATCTGGCCGTGGCGGATGTTCCGGTCAGCCCTACTGCGTCGCTGTCGGCGGCGGATACGGCGAAGGTGGCGGCGGCGGTGACGGAGCCGTTCGTCGGTAGCGGCAACAAGAACATCATCAACGGCAACAGCAGCAGCAGCAGCAGCAGTAGCAACAACAATAACGACGACGCGGTGCCAGTATCTCCGACATCCCCGGTAGACCTCGACACCGTGGCCGCGGCCGCTGCCTCCGCCGCTGCCTCCGCCGCTTCGACCGCCTCCTCGTCCGGGCCGTTCGGGCCACGCGAAGCGCCCACCATCATCAACCGCTCGGTGGGGTGGGACCTCGCGTCCCTAGGCGGCCCCGGCTGGGGCAGCCCGGACACCCACCACAGCGCCGCGGCAGAACCGTGGGCCGCGTTGCCTCCGCTCGGCGCTGGTGCTAACCTAGGGCGGGTCTCATCGACGGCGCATTCTTTGGCGGCGTCTTCTATCGGGTGCGTCTCGAGCACCAGCATCAGCAGCGACGTGTGGAAGGGGTCCTGGGGTGCATTCACCGTGGCTAAGCACTCTTCCACGGCGTCTTGCTCCGGAAGCTCCGAGCCGCCGGTCGCGTTGGGGAGGGGACCGGGGTCAACTTCGGGTGCGGCAGCGGCAGGGGCGGCCGTCGTTGAGGGCGGGGGTTACGGAGTTCCGAGCGTAGTGATCGGCGGGGGGGGGCAGCAGGAACAACAGCAGCAGCAGCCGCAGCAGCAGCAGCAGCAGCAGCAGCAGCAGCAACAACAATCGCGGTTGCACTCCCGGACGCTCTCAACTTTGTCTACGTTCTCGCTCCCCGCCGCCGCGGCGGATTCCCTCGACTGGGCGCTCCTCGCGGAAGACACAACGGATTCCTCCTCCGGCCCCTCCCTGATGGGTTTCGACGATGCTGCGGCGTTTTCCGGGATGGTGGTGGGGCCTGTGGGAGGCGGTGGTGCTGGTCTCTCATGCAGGTCGTAACCATGAACCATCTCCCGCCACGCGTGTTTCTCGCCGGATTTGTTTTTTCTGCTGAAGAACATGGCAAAACTCGGTGTTGTGTTTTGCCTAGATACCCTGATGTTTTCCCCCCGTTGGATTTTGCGTCCGTTGTTTTGCACGACCGTTGGGAGATTGTTGGGTCTGGCGGGGGGGGGGGGGGGCGTTTTTTTTCCCCCCAAGACAGGAAGATGAGGACAGTGCGAGTTAAGCTTTTATTAGCCAGCTTGCCTTCGGGCTTGGGTTAGATTCTTGATTGGATTTCATTGGCTTGAGACCTCGATTGGATTATCGGTTTGATTTATTGGTTGGAATGTGATCGGTTTTCCTCGTTGGGGCCGGAGAGAGGGATTGAGGGGGGCGGGGGGGGGGAGATGGGGAGGGAGTTCCGGTGTTTCACGGTGCGTGTCGGCGGAGGGGATAGCGTGCCCCCTGGGGGGGGCGGCGCGATTCCGCCGCGTTGTGTTGCAGTGTGTACCTTTTCATGACTGCTGTGCCGTTTCGTGGATAAATACTGTGCCGGAGAGGGACTGATAAATAGCACACACTTTTTTGGTATTTTGTTTTGAGAGGAAGAGAGAGGGGGGGTATATTTTTTCGAAGCGTTTTCATCTTGTTTTTTTCCTCGACTTTTTTTTATTTTGCCTTGGACACACACTTATTATAAACACACACAAAACACACCGCAAGTGAAGTGCAGTGCAGTGCAGTGCAGTGCAGTGAAGTCACAGCAGTTAGTGTGTGTGTGGTTCGCAAGTATGAAAACAAAAAGTTTTTTTCAGGGGGGGGGCCGTGGTCGAGGCTAGCGAAAGGCAAAGAAGAACAAAAAAGGTTTCCAAGCGTAGGGAGGCTTTACGATTTCTCCCTCGACCGTTTCTCGCGACGATGTAACAAAAACGAAGCTCGTTTATGACTGGAGTACGAAAATAGATGCCCCCCCCCCTTCCCCCTCCCCCCCCCCCCCCCACCCACCCGCTTCCTCTGATTGTACAGAGAGGAGGGGGAGGCAAGTGGTGTCGAAATCCAAGGCCCGCAGAATGTTCGCGATGGCGAGTACAAACCAATGTGTCGATGGAGTGTGTTGGGTTAAGGTTGGGTTTGGTTGGGTTGTATGCTGACAAAGCAATGATAAAAGTAATACTAGGGGGGGGGAGGGAGAGAGAGGGGGGGGGGGGGGGGGGGGGGGGTTGTACTTGATATCATGCAAGGCCGTAATGGGGAGGGGAGGGGGGGGGGGGGGGTGGCATTGAAGATATAAACTACGCTATGGGAGTAGGAGACTGGTCTCTTTGGGCGCCTCAAAAGCCTCTTTTGACCTTATCATGCTAGTTTCAGTGTAGGCGGGAGGTCAGTCAAGGGGATCAAACGGCGGTCCCCAACTGCACCACTATGACCGAAATTATAAGCACCGTTTGATATTGACATCAGAGTCCGAACGGGTATTTTATTTCAGACCGAGTGGTAGCATCTTTCGGTTGAGGGTGAACGGGGAAGTGGGCGGATGGATGTTAAATTTGCTAATTTTCTGGGGGTGGGACTTCCCCTTGAAGGAGGCGTGTGAGTGACCCCCCAGCCCTGGCCATGCTTACGCCATTGGTTGATGGTCCGGGGAGAGACGGGGGAGGGGGGGGGGGGGGGAATGCATCTTAGTTTTATATTTTTTGTAGCGGTTCGATCTCGTGTGCACGCCAACTGCTTTACGTCTCTTAAGTCTACGTGTACTCGTGCTTGTTTCAGGAACATAGTTTCAATGCCCGTTCTATCTCGATGGGTGTTTCTTGAGAGCCCGCGAAAATAATGTTTGCATCTTGTGATAGAGATCTACCGAGCGTTAATCGGATTTGCAGGAGAGTGGGAGAGGAACGGGGGAGGAGGGGGGGAGGGGGGGGGGGGGCATGATGATGGAACCACAAGTGGTGAATGATAAACCAGTGTAGTCAAAATGGTTCCGTGAACCAGGGTCCGGTTGGGTCGGGTCGTTCGTTCGTGGCGCGTGTGGCGCTTCTTGAAAAATGGTTGGGCGCATTGGGAAAAAAAAAGTTTTTTTTTTTTTCAGAAATACAGCGCAACTTTTGTTTTCGTTCAATTGTTTTCTTGTTTTTTTTTCATGTTTTTTTTCTTGCCCCCCCCCCCCCCCCCCCCCGCCACCGCGCGCACTTTTCCGCGCCACTCTGAGTGGAGGGCCCCGGGAGGGGACGATATCAGCACAGGCAGTACGAGTTACTTTTCATAATAGCCACACTTTGTATCTACGCGTAACGGTAGGTTTTCAAGGAATAGCCACACTTTGTAACTACGCGTAATATGGTAGGTTTTTGCAAGGACTGTTTTATGGAGAGGTGGGGGAGGGGGTATGAGTTAGGGGGGGGGGAGGCATGGCCCTCGGTGTATACAGTTATCTATAGCTAAGGTGCAGTGGGTATAATGGTACGGTTCCACACTTTTGGTGTCTTGAGGGAGTTCGACAAGAGACGCGGGGGGTTTGCATTTTTGTTCAAAAACTGCCCCGGGTCTTTTTCCTTTTTTTTTTTCCCCCCAATAATATTAAACAAAGGTCGTCATTTTTGTTTTATAGTCTTCCACGTCCGTAAGAAAAGCGTTAATTCACTTACATATTTCTTGGTTTTATTTCGTCCCCCCCAACCCCCCCCCCCCCTCTTTCTTTTTTTCTTTCTTTCCTTTTCCTTGTCCCACACCAGTTGGTGTTTCCATTCGGTACGCGTTGCATGCACCTGGTGTGTACCGTGGAGTTGACGAAAGTCTTGCGCGTGAGGGAAAAAAACACGCGCACACACGCAAACGCGGTGAATTCGAGTCTTGCCGGTTTCGACTGACTCCCTTGTTGATTTTATCATTATTTGCGCGACATTTTTGTCCGAAAAACGGTCAGTTCGGGGTTTCGAATCCCTCGACATTTCATACATCATGGCCAGGTATGGTTTCTCGAGTCCCGGCTTTGATTCTGCGATTATCAGTTTTGTCACAAGCGCGAAATCGCAATCGCGCATTTTGTTTTATCCGGTGTTGGTCCCTCGGTTCTATAGAGTGTCTCATAGCGCGAAATCGCGTCCCATAAAACGGTGGCTTCGTGACTCCCGATTTTGCTTTCGCGATTTTCACAGCGCGTGACATCGTGCCGAAAAACGGTGAGTTCATGATTTCCGCATGTGGATTCCTCGGCCCTCGATTATGTTGGCGCAAAACCGCGTCCATATGTACAACGACGATTTCGCGGCTTCGAATTTTGATCTCTCGATTTTCATAGCGCGCGAAATGGGGTCCGTTTTTTTTTTTTTTTTTTTTCCCCTCGATTTTCGGTGTGTTGATTCATCGATGACCTTAACAGCGCGAAGCAAGTAATCGCTTTTGATTGTGCGATTAACAGCGTTAAGGGGGTTGGTTTGGGTGTCGCTTGGCTGGCGCAGGAACGGCCATGACTGTAAGGCTAGAATCGGGCTCATCCCCCATCCCCTAACCCCCCCCTTGTATTTTTACGGCAACAGCGTGATGAGTGCCCAACTGTTGAGGGTGTCTCTTATTCGGAGCAGGAGCGGTGCTCCGTCTCGAGAGGGATGCGTGGTCAACGGTCGTATGACTAGGGTAAGCAACAAATAAGTACGCGCGCCCCCCCACCCCCATCCCCTACACGCCCTCCTGCTCTGCTCAAATGTGCCGCGTTTGGACGTGATCTCCAGTCTTGGCGCGGTGCTGTGAAATTATTGGTCATGGGTTGTTGTGCTGTGATATTATTGGTCAATGGGTCGCGGTGCTATGCTTTTTATTTATTGGTCACGGGTTGCGTGGGTGTGGTATCATTGGTTCATGCGTCGCGGTGCTGTGATGCGATTGGTTCGTGGGTCGCGGTGCTGTGTGTGTGATTGCCTAATAAAGGTCGCGGTCTCCTCTTTGATTATGCTGCTGCGAGAGCGGGGTGCGAGTTGGCGACGGCAGCTGACGAACAGAGAAGTGCACGCTCTTCTTTTTGTTTCGGCGAAACAAATAAAAAAGAAAATAAAACACCCTCTGGATTTTTTCTCGCAGTTTGTTTTGTGCGATATCCGTTCCGTCCACGATGTTAGCATTGAACGTATCTAGCGCGCGCATGTCAACGCATCCGTCTGTGATGGCGTGGTCGGTGAAAACCCGATATGCTCCGTCCCGGCATTGTAGGGATGCGAGGGTCTATGGTCATACGACTACGGCCATGCATGAGATCGAGTACATCTCTCCTATCGAGTACACCCCCCCCCCCCCCCCCCCTCCTCGGTTTCCTTTTTTATTGAGTTCGTGAGGGTTTCCACGCGTTATCAGGGGGGGGGGGGGGGTCAGTACCGGCTCTAGCTTAAGCTTTATTTTTACCAATCCGCCGGAGGATAAAAAAAAAGAAGAAAAAAATCTAATAAGAAACACAAGGGGTGATACTGGTCCAGGCTCGATTTCGTACTAGTGGTCCTTCTATACTGCCGGCATGCATGCGCCAGCCAACAAGATCGGCATTATTATAGCGGCAACCGGCATTATTTCGCTCACGGCCACACTGCTTAACCCTCTTAGGACCCCAGTCCCGTTTTGGGGACAAACTACTTATAATTAGAGTGCTTTGTCCCCACATATGGGAGTGCGGTGCTAAAGGGGTTAATCCCATCCGTGTCAAGCGTGTCCACCGGCACTATCATCATAGAGGGGACCGGCACTATATATCCGACATTTTAGAGAGACCCCAGTTGTGTAAGACATCATGTGTTCCGCACTAAGTTCGGCATATCCGCTTTCCGAAAACTACTACGCGTATTTTCCCGGAAATTTCAGGCTCTGGGTTTCTCGAGAACCCGTGAATTCTTCTTAGACGAGAGCCGTGAATGTAATCACCGTCGATGCTCTGACATCAGCATCAAACGGTGCTTATATCCGCGACCACAGTGAGTGGTAGATACTGTTCCGGTAGTGGGACCAGTTTTTTTTCTTGGGGAAGAGAGTAAGCCAGAACCGAAAACAGTGCAAAAACATAAGGGGGGGGGGTATGTGGCCTTTTGACTCCGTAGCAGGTTTTGAAGCATCGTAGAGGGCGTCGGTTTTTACACGGAGGGGTGCCTAACGCTTCTTCAGAGCTCGTTTTTCCAGCGCTTGTTTTCTCGAAATTGGTGAAAAGGTGCTCTTTAGGGTCATGCTTATCGGAGAGCTTTTTTTTTCCAAATTTTCGACATTTTTTTCGCGCAATTTTTCAGTCTTCCATATTTTCCTGTTTTTTTTTCCCCATATGTATATTGGAATGTTAACGAACTTACTTGATATTTTTGGTTCTGGAGAATTTCACGATTAGTGACAGAACGTCTCCGTATATTGACTCGAAATCCAGCACAACCAGTGTTCGTGCCGATTCTTCAATATTAGAAGAGACCACACACAAGTTATGTGGTCACTAACCTACGCTACGGAGATACTACGCTGCCAAGTATGTATGCCGTAAGCACAGTGGGCACTGCAATGCCATATGTCATCATGCTGGATACGGCAAGGAAGACATACGTGTTCTATGAAATTGAGAAACGAAAGGAAACAAAGAAAATACGAAAACAAGAAAGACAAATCGAAAGAGAAAAATAATAAAAAAAAAATAAAAAAAATAGAAGAGACAAACTCCCCCCCCCCCCCCCCGCAGGCGTCAGGCGATGTGGCAAACAAGTGAAAATAACGAGCTGGAAAAAAGAAAGAAAGAAAAATAACGACAATTAATACTTGTTAACAGAGTAGGACGAAGAACCAACGGAAAAATGTGGGTTTGATTGGTTTGGTTCAAATCGGTTGTAAGAAAATATTTTTTTATGACCAAAAAACAAAAAATCAAGTATTTCGTGCCCGCAACGAGACCGCAGGCCTGAGCGGGCCACGACAGTTTTTGCGCAGAATCCACAAAAAAAAAAAAAATTGCGCAAAGAAAAAAACTTCCGGATGAAATATTACGTTTGTGCTATAATATCATGCGCGTACACCCACACAACCCACCTTCATTATTTTGTACGTTCATACCCCTGGCCGGAGAAAACCCGACATGCTCGTGCTCCGTCCCGGTATAGTAGGGATGCGAGGGTCTATGGCCATACGACTACGGCCATGCACGATAATGAGTACCCCCCCCCCCCCCCCCCCCCTATTATATATAGGTTGGGTTGGCGTCGGTTGGCAACGACACTGTAAAACATGCCGCTCACTACGTGAGCTAGACAACCACAGGGTACCGTTTTTTTTTTTTTTTTTTTGGCGGTCGCCCACAGCTGGTTGTCGAGTTAGATCATTGTGCGAGGTAAATAACCTTTACTCAGCACAATTGGGAATGGTCGTATCACGTAGTGTTCAAGGTAAGGCACCCAAGAGGCAGTTACATAGTACTCCCATTGCTGTCTCTGGAAATGCCTACACCGGAAATTAAATCAACTCATTGAAGCTGTCGTCCATATGCAAGTCCGCCTCAAAAGCTGTTCTTAGTAGGATGCAGCTCACCCTTCATGCGACTCGCCAGACGCCTCACGGCGCTTCGCGCTTGGTGCACTAGCAATGTCTGCCTGGTCGGTGAAAACCCGACATGCTTCGTCCCGGCTTTATAGGGATGCGAGGGTCTATGGTCATACGACTACGGCCATCCATGAGATCGAGTACCTCTCTCCTATCGAGTACACCCCCCCCTCTTTGGTACAGCATAATAAACACTACTGCACGCATGTGATGTGTGCGTAAAAAAAAAAAGTAAACGAATTAACTCACAGGGATAAAAACTCTTCCTCTTACGTACGTACGTTAGTTTATGCCACGCTTGTCTCGGAATATAAGGGCACTTTGCAAACTCGTTCTTAACCCCTTTAGAACTCCAGTCCCGTTTTGGGGGCATGTACTCAAATTCCAAGTAATTTACCCTCAATTGTCCCCAAAACGAGACTGCAGTGCTAAAACGATCATTTTATTCTTTGTTCAGGGACAGGGTGGTACAAAACAAGAGGCGTTTTTTCAAGGAAGGGCCGGGGGGGGGGAAACAAGCGTACCAATCTGTCCCGGAACACAAGAATGTTTGGTATACTAATATTTCATCCAAAGTATCCTTATATTTAGGATCATAGTGGTACACCTGATATGAGTTAACGGAGAAACTCTTGGGACGCAGAAAATCTGAAAAAAAAATCCGACGGACCGAAATTGTTGCACACTAATAAACCATTAATAATACTAATATTACGGGGGGCCATAGTTAACAGGACCAAATATTGTTGGTAAAAATGGTTAAACATATAGGTTTTTATGTACACCATAGGCCCTGTTAACTATGGTCCCCCGTAATAGGAGAAAATCGGAAATTTGTTTCCTAGAAGTTTCATGCCCATCGAACGGAGGGAAAAAAAAACAGCGCGATTCAGCAGCACATATATATATACGTACGCGTGAAAGCAAACTATATGGCGCAATGTGTTTTCATCTCGAAGGAGAAAATCTTCACGCATTGTACGCATGTATCAGCATGGAGTACATCCACGGCTGGCAGAGAAGCGTATGAGGAATACTACTACTGCTGATCTACGGAAGGATTTTCGGTCCATATTGGAACGACATCCAAGCTATGTTGTCGGAAGGCGAGCCTAATAATAATGAATATTAATAACAACAATGAGGAGAGGGTGTGTCTTAACCCCCCCCAGAGAGCATTGGAACGAACCGAATAGAATATTATTTGCCGCATGAATTGGTGTTGATTGGTTGTGGGAAACGAATAGATTCAGTGCAGCCCGAGAAAAACAGTATATCTAGGAACAGGAAGAAGAAGTGTTGCTCCCCTTTTTCTTGTTTGGGAGGACCGAACGGCCCGACCGAACGGCCCGACCGAACGGCCCGACCGAACGGGAACAACTAGCATATTATTTGATGTAGATGGGCACCACCGAAGATAGATGTGGACACCAAACAAATTGTTTTGGCATGTACATTGTGCAAAAGATACCGTTCGTGCCGATTCGGCTGGCGAGGCCCAGGATTCTGCATGGACCCAAACACGTTTTTTTTAAGATAGGAACGGAACGAATGACCACGAACAGCCTCGTTCCGTTCCGCTCGTTCCCATGCTCTTTGGCGGGAGTTAAGACACGCCCTGATAATATCCAGCACGCCCGGTGCCTGCGCAATCTTTGGTGTGATACCGAAGATACTTCGATCGCGGGAGCTCGTGCACGGGCATGGCTGTACACGAGGCCTCACCGTTCAAAGGAAATTCCCCTCGTCGTGGTGGTATCCCTCTCCACATCTACCGTAGTGTCGGTTGAGCTGGGTGATGCCGGTGCCGGCTGCCCGCTAACATTAATACTATGGTGCCCGCGCAATCGCTCGGCGCAGATAGATGGGATCGCAGTGACTACCGGTGTGGCAGTTTGTGGCGGAGTATATAGTGCCGCGGTTGCCCCTCCCTATATATGGCCCTATTTGGTGCCGGTATTTGTTGGTTGGTGCATGCATACCGGCACCATCATCTGTAGACGCGGGCTATAACCACACTATCGCACAGGGTGATAAGATAACACACTGCCGGGGACGAATTTCTGACCCGTTTTTTTTTTTCCCCCTCCAAAACAACGAAAATGGCGTGGCATTGGGATCATATCTCGCCGAGAAAGGTTGCATAGATAGACGCACCGCTCGGCGCAAAACGGCCCTCCCCCGTTTTTCGTGAAGGTCAGGGGTCGGGGCACTTGGTGTCCCTGGCTGGACAGGTTTGCCTATTGAGTCGGTACTCGTTGGTACTCACGTGTGTTTGCTAGCTGAGAGATAGAAGAAGAGCAGCTTTATTCCTTTCGCGCACGGTGGAGACGGAGACCAGGCTCGCGCCTCTTTGGAAAGCCCCTGGTTTTTCCACCTGAGATACGCCTTCCAAGCACTACAATTACGATCCCAGTGCCTGAACCCACAGGTAATGACCGTGCTTTCAACCTCGTTCAAGGCAGTATCATAACGCTAGCCCACTCTGATGAGCCGTTAATGCCGGATGATGGGGAATTCATGGAAACCCCTATATTCCACGAACTAGAACAGGAGTCGAAGATGCGGCTCCTCAAAACCCACACTCCCACACCTCTGAACGGCAAGGCAACGAAGCCGGCAACGTACGTACGTAAAAAATTGAAAGGAAGACCTATTAATAGCGTTTTAGAACCGCAGTCCCGTTTTGGGGACAAACCAGTCAATTTTCGAGTAGTTTGTCCCCAAAACGGGACTGCGGTTATCAAGGGGTTAAGGGGCAGGAATAAAACGTCATTTTTGTCGAGAATCCCAGCTTTGGAAAATCGTCGGAGGGGGTGTGCTATTGTTATTATTTCTCTTGCCATCCGACAATGTGCAGCATGATCTTCAATATTTTGATCACTCATAACTTTCCCGAAATATCTTGCGTGGTATTACACGGTATATACGCATGCCGACTCTATTATTGAGGGGCTGACACATATATACCTCGGCCGACCCGTGAGATTTTGAACAACCTCCTGACCCTACCCTACCCGACCCAACCCGACCCGACCCGACCCTACCCGACCCTACCCTACCCGACCCGACCCGACCCGACCCGACCCGACCCGACCCGACCCGACCCGACCCGACCCGACCCGACCCGACCCGACCCGACCCGACCCGACCCGACCCGACCCGACCCGACCCGACCCGACCCGACCCGACCCGACCCGACCCGACCCGACCCTACCCTACCCTACCCGACCCGACCCGACCCGACCCGACCCGACCCGACCCGACCCGTGAGGATTCTAAGACTTCCTGAACCCGACCCGCCGGATCGGGTCATGACCCATGAAAAACCCTGGTTCTAATAACCCCAATGCCTCACCTTATCATAGGCATACCACAGAAGAACAACACGAGAGGTATCACATCTGGGGAAAAACAAAAAGCGTTTCTGAGCCATGAAGGCTGTTTTGTCCTTACTTACCGGGCGCCAGTTGAAGGAGGTACTGTAGGTAGGCACGTACTGTACCACACTTCGTCAGGGATAGCTGTAGTCATCGAAGGTGCACGCCCCACGCATCCCAACCATCACGGCCGTATTTATAGGTGCGTCCCCGTTAAATTCTGCAGTGCAGCTTGTGGGGGAGACACAGGAGGAGACGCAGAAAAATTAGGGCGGACCTCTATATATCGTAGAAGGCCTCTGCATCGGGACTGCAGTCCTATATGGAGGTTATAAGGAATCCCGGTCCAGACATAATTTTTTCTGTCCTAGAAGTAAGCGTTATTTTATCGGGGGGGGGGGGGGGGGTTGTCTCCTCCGAGAATGTATGACGTCGTGCATGTTCTCCATTCCGACTTGAATCGACTATCTTCGATAGTACCACCGCACGCAGTAGTAGCAGTAGCAGTAGTCTCTCTCTCCTGACACTTTGAAAAGGCATAACCCCCTTCCCCCTGTTGGAGCTTGCACCTTCCTCTCTTGGCAAACCCCCACTATGGATAAACGTATATGTGCCTCTATGGCATATATATAGCTGGGGTCCTTTGTTTCTTCAATTTTTCAGAATTTAACAGACAAAACGGGAAAATGGGAACGAAACAAAAAATGGGAACGGACGTTTTTTTTTAGAAAGCAAACCAATTGTGTACAACTCCAAGAAAAAAAGTTGACAGTCCTGTGGGGCTGTACAGCAGCCTTCGAATGAGCTGTCGCTCAGGCTGGAAGTCCTCGGCATCGCCGCGGTAGCCAGCATCTTAAGAAATCACAATAGAGCCAGCGTATATCGCTTTTTGCGCCCACCCGAAGGCACGAGATGGAGCATGACCGTTCTGACGAGCTCCTCTCACAGGGCTGGCCAAGGGGTTTCGCAGGATCATTTTGGTTCTCTGATACACCACATGGTTCTGGAGATATGGCTTGGTTCTCATTTCAGGCTTCGTTCCCAATTTTCAGATTTGTCTGTTAATTTACGGTTACGTCTATATATATATATATATATATATAAAAGCATTTGCTTCTTGCTCGGCGAGGAAGGCTATACTCTACATCCCACCAGTACTAGCAATAAAATAGCCTTCAGGAGCCTATTGCTCATAGGTCAACGTTGACATCACAGTAAGCCGCGAGCCTTAGAAGCCAAAACAGGAGATATTATGTTGCTTTGTCCTCGCGTACTGTATCAGTCCTCTCGTAGGAAAACAGACCTTGAAATATATATACATTATATATATACCAGGTGTATTATATATCCTATAAATTGAAAAAAAAAACTTGACATGAAGTGAATTTCACGGGGGTTTCGGCCGTCCGCCTACAAAGCCAGCCCACCCGACCCCAACCCGAACCCTACAATCTGAATCCGAACCCTATGCCAGATCGGCGCTTGGGTGCCGCGCTTGCTTCGGCCTCGGCCGGCTTGGATGCTGTGCTTGGAAACGATATACCAGGGGTAGAAGTTGATCGCGGTAGGTATCTCACGATGCTGTGGCTTGGAAAAGTCTGCACGGTAGGCTGATTGAGCCGCTTAAAATGGTGCTATACTGCTGTGCGTAGTGCCCTAGGCCAATCACATTGATTGCGTGAATTCCTACCTTTCGGCGATATTCAATACATCAAACCTTGGCTCCTACCGCTACTATTATACTACTATTATAAGCGCTCGCCCTCTCTTATTATTATTATTATTATTATTATTATTATTATTATTATTATTATTATTATTATTATTATGCTTGCCATCCGACAATGTGTAGTGTTGTTCTAATAAACGACTATAATAACAGAAAGTGGAGAACTCTCCGGAACAAAAGCGCGGCAGTATCCTACTACGGGGGGCCATAGTTAACAGGACCAAATATTGTTAGTAAAAATGGTTAAACATATAGATTTTTATGTGTACCATAGGTCCTGTTAACTATGGTCCCCCGTAATACGACAAATAAATCAAAACTTATTCTATCAGGAAATTGTGAGAATATCACAAGAAAGCATGTTAAGCCTATAGGAATACGTTTTTTTTTTTTTTCAGATTTCAGGTTCCCTCGAAGAGAGACAAGAGTCACAGATAGATGGCGACACAAACAAGCTGTATACCTGTCACGCACGCACGTACTATGAGGGTTTGTAGAAAATGAGGGATGCTTTTGCTGCGGCGTCAGCTGTGATCTATATTCGTATACGTAGGGAGGGGGTATATTATAGGAGATACCTGGTACACAGGAAGGAATGAGTTTTTTTTTCGCTGTGTTTTCTGACCACAGCACGATACTAATGTATACCAGGTATCTAATAAGATTACGGGGGACCATATACGGAGTAGTTAATAGGACCAAATATTTCGAGTAAAAATGGTTAAATATATAGGTTCTTGTGTATACCATAGGTCCTACTATCTATGGTCCCCCCCCGTAATAATATTAAAAGCTGCATTTTTTACCTGGTACCTTTTGGCATTCCTTCTTCATGATGGGAACAAAACCCGACAGCTAATAATAATGTAGCTGTGAAATGTCGTCGATTCCAGTAAACAGTTACTTACTGCTGTGTGTACACACTTACAACAACAGCAAGGGTCATTCTTATCGGAGAGCTTTTTCCCCCCCAAATTTCGACATTTTTTTCGCGCAATTTTTCAATCTTCCATATGTATTTTCTGCTTTTTTTTTTTTGTTTCCAAAAATTGGAATGTTAGCGAACTTGATATTTTTGGTTCTTCTAGAGAATTTCACGAATATAGTGACAGAACGCCTCCGTATATCGATACAAACATCTCCAATTATTTCCAAACTTGGAAATTATGGGAAAAAACGCTCTCCGATAATAAGAAGGAACCCATAAGCATGACTTCGAAGGGTGAGCAAGCGAAGATACCGTCATCACTATATCCACTGGTAGAGATGGTGGCGTGCCGTTTGCGGCCACGCCCGTTTCGGATGTATGATACGCTGATCTCAGTTTAATACAGCACCCCACTCGTACTTTTTGGTCTAGAATATACTCGTGGGGGGTACGTATATGTATATAGACAAAAAAGATGTCACGCAAAAACACGACCGGCCCATTTTATTTTACTTTTTCATCATCTTTTTCACATTTTTTTTTCAAAATTTCGAAAAGCCCTCGCACATACATCGCGAACATTTATTACGGGGGACCATAGTTAACAGAACCTATGGTATACAGAAAAACCTATATATTTAACCGTTTTTACCAACAATATTTGGTCCTAATAACTATGGTCCCCAGTAATACCCCTTGTGGCGAGTTACGAGTATGCGAACTCGAACGCAGCAAAGCGGTGCTGGTCTCCGCCCCTCTCCTTCCCAGTCCACAGCATCAGGTACAAAATACACAGAGATTACTCGTAAGAATCTCGTACTGGTCAGGGCACAGCAATAACACTCCTCCCTCTCGTGCTGAGGATCTCTTATCCCTATTCGAATATATATATATATATATATATCAGCAGACCCCGCAGCAAGCATCCCTCTTCTCCTGCAAACCCTCATAATGCGCACGGGACAAGTATAGCTCGTGTCTCGTGGGTGGGCGTCCTTGGCTCTACTACTACTGCTATAGTCTGCGGTACACTATTAATCACACCCGTATATCACCAGGTGTGTACGTATATATATTACTCCGAAGTATCGTATACGGAGATTTCTTGCTTCAGGAATGTTTCGATTTTTGATCAACGTGAAAGCTCATGCCGCACATTCATTGTCGGATGGCAAGAGAAATAAAAACAACATTCTTTCGGGAGAGTTATGAGTGATCAATGCTGATAGATCATGCTGCACATTGTCGGATGGCAAGCATAAATAATAGTAGACTTGGTGCATGGGTTTCCATTTGTTTCCGAGGTTTTCCTCTTGTGGGGAAAGTTATGAGTGATCCATGTTGAAGATCATGCTGCACATTGTCGGATGGCAAAATAAATAATAATAATATATTAGGTACTCGTATTATTAATAGTAATAACAGCCGCCCTAAGGTCGTACATAACCCATAGTGTTAATAGCCTTATATCCTGACCGCGATCGGAGCATCACACTCAGCTCTAGCAAAAACGAGTTCCCACGAAGAGCCCTCGATCTCTCACTCTCACACAGCGTTTGCGTGTGTTTGTGTGCGTGTTTTTTCTGTTCCTCCAACTTTTAACGTGTGTCTCTGTCATGAGGTCTTATCATCCCCCCCCCCCCCCCCCTCAGGTCGCGTGCGATCGAAATATCAACACCGCACACAAAATCTTGCGAACTACCAGGTATTTCGCAAGTTTCGACTTTTTTCGTCAAATAAATCTCAACCTTCCAGAAAGTATGCAGCATTATTAACCGATACCGCGCCTGTTAGGTGGAGAAGGAGAGTGCGCGCATATTATATGCGATATGTGAGATGCCGATACCATGGGAAATAAACTGCAACATTCGGGTGCGGCAGGCTGGGGAGCTAGGATAAGGAGGGGGAGGGGAGCCCGACCGCAGGCAGCCCATGGACTACAGCACCACCTAGAGCCGTTACTACGATAGAGGTTCACCCTAAATTTTCTGAGGCTCCTCACTCAAGGAGCTCCATACCTCACCCGAAAACTGACTTTAGAGCAAAAATTAAATAGCATCGCGGCGAATAATCCCATGTGGCCCGAGTCTTACAAAACTTTTTTTTTTCCGAAATCAAGATTGACATTCCGACGACTTCGGGTCAAGGAGCCCCGTTTTTCAGAAACAAAACAGCGGAAATGTGCTATTACGGGGGACCATAGTTAATAGGACCAAATATTGTTCGTAAAAATGGTTAAATATACAGGGTTTTATGTATACCATAGGTCCTATTAACTATGGTCCCCCGTAATACCTCTATCATAGAACGGGTCCCTAAGTGCAGCCCACATGCAACTATGCGGTGCGCGCTTCACTTCGCGCCCTCGGCCCCCGTCGGCGCCCTACTGAGGGCTGTAGTATTTCTGGACCACCACGTGGGAGCTAGGATAAGGAGAGGGTGGGACCAGGGAAGAGGTGTTTTGACCAATTAAAAAAGCGGAGGTGTGGTTAGTCTGTTGGGCACCCCGTTTCACCCCTGCTACTGCTAGTGGCGCGTTGTACGATAGAGGTAGCACCTTTCCGGGATTTTGTTTCTGAGTGAAGGGGTTCCTTGACCCAAAATCGCCGGAATGCCAATATCAATAAAAAAAAATGACGTGCTGTGAATTACTTGGGCCATGGGATTCTTTATATGGGATGGGATTTGAGTTTGCTGTAAAGTCAGGTTTC